>CAKKXW010000002.1:73275027-73302709 GCA_920937365.1 Sphaerophoria rueppellii | reverse complement strand
ATTTTATTTTTTCTACAAAAGTTTTACCTTAATAAATGAACTAATTGCCAGAACTTTAAGAAGCGGTAAGAGGTCTCAAAAGGCAGTTATTAATAGAAGTATCTCTATAGAGGCAGAGAGGGAGACAAACTTAGAGCAGAAAAACAATATCCAAAAATATTTCAACCTTATGTTTAAGTAATAAAATTCGGGGTTTGTGATCATTATGCGTCGCCTTAGATAGTTTGAAGAGTAGTGTTGCATTTGAGATAATTTTTGTATTCATACTTTACTCTCCCTCCATTCCTCTAACAAACAAATAGCATTGATGGTTATCAAATGGAAAAATTGATAATTATTGACGGAAAACTCTGGAGAATGGCGAAGAATTTCAAGACCGTTAATCAAGTAAATAATTCCATTTTGAAAACATCTTTTTTATTTTATTATTCTGGAGTTGATCCGAAGGCGGACAAGATGAGGTTCGTGGCTAAAGTTGTGTCGTTTTCAAATGGTCTTTTTCTGACGTTTCTTCTTCTACCTCCAATGGAACGGGTTATGATAGAAGTGTCATTCCTCGGATGCTTCTGTTTTCTGCTTCTGAGTTCTGCTCTTCTCAGAAGCATTCCGTCTGTCAAAGTCAGTCCAATAGAATGGTTTCAGGAGGCTTCTGGACTCTTCCGAATGCTTCTGGACTGCCAATGGAAAACGAAATTAGAGTTTCAACTAACAACTTCATTTCTTAGACTATACAGTTTTTGATGGCGAAGAAAAGCTAAGTCATAACAAACAACATCGAAGTCATCAATGAATTATTTGTTTCTTGTATTTTTTTTCATAAAAAATTTTGTTTCTGTAATTTTGAAGTTTGCTTGATTAATGAATAATGATAATATGCTCGGGCTCAGGGGACTAAGCCGAAAAATAGCAGACACTCCTCCGAACCGAAAATGTTTAAAGGTACTGAAAGACATCATAACATAGCGCCAGAAAATCATTAAAAAAAAATAATAGCCTCTAATCAATTAAATGAGGGAACATTGAAATAATAAAAATAAAATTATCTACAAACGACGGTTGGAGCAATTGTAATCATCGACGCTCTAAGACGGAACAATTATAAAAAGTGTTGTATATAATTTGGGGAGTTACTGCCCAAATTACCTTTTCGGGACTATTGAAAAACAATTGAACAATACTTTGCTATCAAAATGTACTATCTTAGGATTGGTTCTATGACTTTATATTATGACTAGCAAATTCCCTGCCCGCTTCGCAGGGCTTCGGCAAACAACGGTCGTGAAATTAGAGATTAGCTGGATGAAGAATACAGTATTCGATGGATTTGCAGAAATGGAACATTATTCGTAGAAATATTGTGTCTTTACTTGCTAATCTGATGAAGTCTATTGGTTTTTCAATTCTTTTATATCAATTTTTAGTTCATGTATTCATGTAGTTTAGTTAGTTAGGGTTTTGACAGCAAGCCAGGTAGGTATAAGTATACTTTTAACCCTCTTCAGGATTGCACAGTTTTATAAATTTTCTTAAAACTATCAATTCTTGGGAAATTTTGAAGTGCTGCAATAAAAATATTGAAAAGAAAAAAAACCCTAAATTTGGTTGTCTTTCCTGTTTTATATTTTTTCAAGTATAATAAAATGTATGGGTTTTAAATACGCTTATCAATGAGATTTTATTTAATAATGTTTTTGTTCCTTAGGTAAAAATAAGAAAACTTTGTGTTCAAGAAAAATTGAATACCATTTAAAAATTGACCTTAACATGAGTCAGGGAAGGGTACACCAAAGTTAGCCTATTTTTAATTCGTCAAAAAGTGATGAAAAGCTAAGAAATCAGACCTTATTTAAGAACGATTATTATAGAATATGACCAAGAATAAATTTCCAAAGGATGGCAGACAAATTACAGGACACCCTGTATAGTTGACCATGAAAAAAACAGGAATTTCTAAATCAATACCACATATTTTAAACGATTGACCTTGCGTCTTATTTATTTCGACAGGGAATGCAAGTCGAACAGGAAACTGACGACGCGACGTTTAGAATCAAATGACATGTATGGTAGCCCATTTGCCATTGACTTCTTCACGGCTTGTCTTGTATTACTGCAAAGTTTAAGTTGATTGATGTTCCGAAACATAGAAATTAAAGCTTATACTTTCAGAGTTAAAAAATGTAGTGGTAAATTTTTCTACATCGTTTTCATTTTTGTAATTCCGCCAAACTATTTGTGGCCAAAAAATTGTGCATTTATTTACCTCGTTCAAAATAAATTGTTGCATCGATTTTAGAAAACCTTTTATCTGCACCAGCTAATATTGTACTTCAACTTAACTAAAAGTAATTTTTGTAATTTTGCTTACACTTGGAAAGACATCTTGAATCAACTCATTCCTTGGATTTGGATAACAATAACAATTGTTTGGAAGTGAAATTCAGCCTTTAGAATCAAGTGAAATTATTTCATTTCCAATGTCCAATAATTGCTTAAGTAATTCTGCTGCAGATACATCAAACTGCACACGAACATTTGTGGCCAATGTAAGTTTCCTGAAATACCGTCATAAAATGGAAGGTTTTAAACAACTCAATTCGTCTGCAGCAGTTGACCGTGGCATAATCGGCAAAGTTTGTCCTCAGCAGGCAAAAGATATAGGGCTCCAAATTCTTCAAGTTATGGGAATAAAGGCTTAAAGTACATTTTTTGTGCAATTGTGCACTCACCCAACACAACAATTCGGCCATTGCCGACTTTTTTTTAAATTTTGTCAAGTCGGTTTAAGACTAATAACACGCTCGCAATTCCAGAAGGAGCAGGAGCCAATGCTTTTTTGTTGATTTCCTCATTCCACCGGGTTCATCTCAAAAATATTTACCAACACTTCGATTGACCACACCTTGCATAGTGGTGTAATACACATATGTATGTACTTTTGTTGATCATGTAACTTCGTCTCAATAGTTTGCACAAATATTCGTTATGCAATGCAATTTGATTAGTGTCTTTAACTACTGCACGACTTCGAGCAACCAATTCAATTGTGGCAATGCTTTATTCGCAAAACATTTTTGTACACAGATGTGCCAGTTCAATTTGAAAGCATTCAGTTGTCCATCAAATTGTCATTTGCAATGACAATGACTATTGACTCAAGGCCAATTTCTGTTTGTGGGTTATCAAACTACATATATTAATGATATATTCTATTAACGTTCATATCATTAAAAAAATACGCCTCTACCTCTCACATACACACGCACTCACTAAAAACAATAAGATATACATATGTATCTTCATACTCTAAAAATTTCATACATCAAAACAACGTTTGCCGGGTCAGCTAGTTGAAATATAATTTCATATCTTCACTGACATTTTTTTTTCGATCGAATAAAAATATTTGTTACAATTCTCAGACGAAATTGAGTATTCGTATATTGATCATTTTTTTTTTTGGAGTGCGAAATATAAAATTTGTTAGCATTTTTAACATTCGAACCATTTGTGATTTGAAAAGTATACATTTTATTTTTGCTAAACCTTCTACCCTAAAACATCTTGCATTAAGAGAAAAAATTAGGAAAATCGATCAACCAGTGTGCCCGGTTAGCGAACGTACACAAAAATTAGGCTGTTCTTTTATATATATAGATAATATTTTAGGAGAATTTCTGCCTGATTGTACATTATGTTCAATTTCCGCGTGTCACATAAATTAATAGTTGAATTTGAAATTTCGTTGGTTTTGCCTCTTGCGATAAAATGACAAAGCTTCCAAAAGTATCATTTTTCGTTGAAACGTGTTTTTCAACTTAAAATTTTTGTTTTGTTATTTTCATTCTTTTTAATCATTTGAACTAAGTACTAATTAAAACTAGACAAAAGAATTAAAACTAGCTTATGATCTAAAATCGTATCATTAACTTACTGGCTCCAACCGGGCACTCTAAGCAATTCATGTTATTCGTAAAAATAATGCCTTTCGGGCTATGATGATCACTTGTCAAGTGATGACTGAAGCCACCAGAACTGGTTCCCTTGCTTCACCTTATCGATTCGGTCCCGGTCGGACACAGCCCTACTGAACCGAATCAGCTCTGCTCCGTCATGTGCGAGGACGTCCCGATTATAAAGGAGCGGCCGATCCACGGTTCTTCGGCTGACGTGGTAGATAAGCGGCACCGCCAATCTGTCCTGTATTACACCGCATCTATCTAGATAGAGGAATGCCTCTGAAATTGTCAATTCTGTTGATCCGAGCCTCGTTGTGTCCGAAACAAACCGAGACAGCGTCGAAGACACTGCCTCCCGAACACTCGAACCTTCTCCATTTGAGATGGTGCAACGTTTAACCACACTGGACAGCCATAAACGATCATCGGCCGTATCAGGGCCATGTAGCAAATTACCTTCACTCTGGGGTCAAGCCGACTGCTGTGAAACAGCCGTTTCGTCAGAGCGAAGGCTGCTCTGGCCCTGGCTAGAGGCGCATTTATATGTCTGTCGAAATATAAATACTGATCCAGGCAGATACCGGATACTTCACCTCACTTTTGCTCGCTAATGATGACCATCTTGCGCCAATTCTTGCGCGTATCTCTCGAGGCTCTAGCCAACGGAGTTCGAAACAGAATTATCTCGCATTTCTGGATATTTATTTTCAGTTTCCAGTCATTGCAGTATCGCTGAATCTTTTCGAAGTCACCTTGTAGAAGAATTCTTTTGTCTTCGACCTTTGGAGCAGTTCTGTACGCAATTAGATCGTCGGCATACGCAATTGCCTGGGAAAGGCTACCTATCAGATCGCTGGTGTAAAAACTGAAGAGAATCGGCGAATTAACCGCTTCCTGTTGCAGACCATTTCTAATATCAAATGTTGTGGTAGAAGTTACATTGCCACTTTTGACATTTGTTGTCAAAAGTGGCAATGTAACTTCTACCGGTAAGCATATTATAAAGCATATACAACAATGGTTTATTTATGCCAAGTCTGGTCAGCTTAAGATAAAGACCCTCTTACCATACGGTGTGGAAAGCCTTTTCCAAATCAACCAGAACAGCACCCGTTTCTTGGACTTATTCCATTGGATATCAGAAACGAGCTAAGACGCGACATGAATGTTCAACCAGAACAGCACCCGTTTCTTGGACTTATTCCATTGGATATCAAAAACGAGCTAAGACGCGGCATGAATGGTGTCATGTCCCGCCTTGAACCCGAACTTGTTATCCGGAATTATTTTGTTGTCCGCAGCCCACTCATTTAGAGCCCTATTGATTATCTTTTCGAATACCTTGCTGATGCTTGGAAGAAGACTGATTGACTGAAGATTAGACGGATTGGAGTTGTCCTTTCCCTTTTAAGGGAGAGGATGAACCATGAACCACAGCTGTCTTCCAACGCCTTGGATAATATGCATTATTCAGCGCGTTGTTGAACAAAGTGGTGTAGATGTCTATTGCCTCAATCGGTAAGTGTCTAAGTACAGTGTTGGATATGCCATCAACACCTGCTGACTTCTTGTTCTTTATTGAATCGAAGATGAGCTGGAGTTCTACCTTCGTTAATAACAGAGGACTTGCTTCCGTTTGCTCGGCGATTATGGCGTTTGCCGTGCTGTACATTTACTATCTTATATCGAAGACCCTGAGAAGTGCCAGTTTTGCTTTAGCAGCAGTATGTAGGTCCTATGGTGATCTGATGATTTTTCTTACCGAACAATACCTATAACAGAAAATCTAATCACCGTCTCGATGAGGGTAAGAAAGTTTCGCTTGGTATTTCGAAGACATGATAGAGTTTGGCAGGCATGAGGCACTTATTTAGAAAATGTATGTGTTCCTTTTGACGGATTCAAATCTATCACCTACAAAATAAATGCTGGATTGCCTCAGGGCTCCGTATTGTCTCCGACACTCTTTCAACTTTTCATAAATGATTTCCTCTCTGATACTTATCTACTTTCGTGCTTCGCTGACAATGACAACAGTACGCTCAAATTCGTTCGTTTTTAGACTCACAAGTCAACACCAACTCATTAACATTGACAGAATCATCAAATGTAGAATGAAAATAATATGTTGTTTTCTGTTATTCTCGAAATTCTCGGTATGTGTTTCACTAACCACTATCTATAAAGTACATTCTAAGCTTCAGCACAACACTCTCCTCTGGGCTAGTGCTCGAATAGCGTACTTACGCCTCTTGGACAGTAATCAAAGCAGAATTCGAATTCTTCAAAACAGAAAAGAATTCCACCTGCCTAAATCGTTGAAAGCTTATAATGTTCTATATAATGACTTATTTTTAACAAAGATTTTAGCAGAAAGCTGACTTATTTTAATTGTTTACAATGATAATGTTGCCATTGGAGGTTTCGGTCTTTCCTAAGCAGCTCCACCTCCTGACATGGACTGGAGTACCCTTCTGTGGCCACAGCAACCCTTAAGGGTGGTGATAAAAAGCTTACATTGTTTCGGTTACAAATTGACATGTTCCCTATCCAAAATGATAGCAGAGCCCAAAGGTTAAGCTACAACAATTTGGTATTTGGAAATACCCACTTTCCCATTCCTTTTAATGAATTGTTACTCCGAAGGGTGTAATGTTTCATCAATGTTATGGCTCGACTTTTCTCACATAGCAGAAGAAAAAAAAAATAAAACAAGCCCCTATGAAAGAGTACCAGAAAAAGAAAACCGTTTGACCTTGTAGCCTAAGGCACCTCAACACAAAGGTCCATCAATTCGACAATACTCATAAAATCGTCCCTTTTGTGAGAAAACAAAACTAGTAATTTAACGCTTGTTTCTTTCTCGTGTTTCCAATACCATCGACCGACAAAATGTTGTGTGCCTTACTTCAAAATTACTCCCACGACTGTTTACTAAAAGGCTATTTATTACACATATCCATGTTCCTAAATTGGATAAAGCTGGTGGTAGTGGTGCTGCTGGTGCTTAGCTGATGGTGATGGCAGCCGGTGGCTTCGTCGAAAAAGACGTCAATGGCGCTGCTGATTTCTGGCATTCGGTGTTTGGTGGCTGGTGGCAGCTTATCCCTGAGGCATGTTGTTTTCTGACTTTATTACCAGATGATGGATATATTTATAACAAATGCGGGTCCAATCTCACTGGATATAATATTTTGTAGGTGCGTTCGATGTTTTTTTTTTCAATTGTTGGTCATATGAAATAATTATACCTTTAGTTCTTTAACAGAGTACTTTTCGAATGTCAAAGATCTTGTTTGCATTTGGCTGTGCTGTCCATGTCTCTTGCAGACTTAAGGAATAATAAAGGACATCATCGGCTGCAACGCTAAATTAATGCATAAATTACTATTCAAATTGTCGACAGTAAATCAATCCTTATTTTGCTTTGCTGCATGACCATCAAAACCATTACTTAGAAGGACTAAGTTTTAAAACAATTTTGAGGATTTTCACTATGTACTTACTTTTTTGTCATTTTCTGCTACATTTAAAACTTTCCGGTGCAGGAGTTGCATTGAAAAGGCCGATTAGAGTCAATCTAGAAAAAGAAGTAAAACGTATATAAGAAAAAATAGAAATGGTATATTCATAATTGCGTAGTTATTGTATGTTAGTATGTAAAGATTCAAAAAATAAACACAGAGAAATACTGAAATTTTAATTCGCTAAGAGGCACTTTTCAAGGGTACTGCTTCATTCGAAGTGCTAACAAGTCTTCCAAGAGCATAATTTGTTGCGGAAAAAACTCAGCTGTTCGGAATCGGGGCAAAAGTTTAGGGCCCCTCAATTTCTTACATTCACTCATTAGGAATTGTTGACGACTGATGAGTTTAAGACATCCTAGGTCTTGGTTCCTCGGAGCTTTGTCACTCTTATTGGGTCAATAAAACGCCAATAATACAGTCACCAAACTTCGTCACAAAGTCACATGCTTTTTATGCATAACATTTTCCCATACGTAAGTGAACTTTATTTCATACAATTCACATTCACTCTCTTCGCAAAATATTATAAATAGACTTGTACGATAGTGCTGAAATCCAGCGTTGCCAGACGCCCCGATTTATCGTATTTCTCCCGATTTTTAAGGCTATTTACGATTGCCCGATTTTGTGTTTAAAAATTGGGTTTTCTCTCGATTTTCAACTCATCAAAACATGTATGTACATAACTTTGCCTTATCATCTTTTCTTTTTTCATGGAAAAATTAAAAACTTTATTCAGACGTTGCCAGCACTTCACTTAAATTTCCCTTTTAAATTATCCTTTCGTGGAGTTGGTTTTCTTCTTTTAACGGTTGTTGTTCGTTAAAATCTATTGTTTCATTCACCATTGACCAGTTAACAAAAACATTTAAATTTTTGTGTACACCGAACAATTTTTAAATTCAAATCAATTTTACCTAGACATTTTAAAATAAAATAAATATATGAGATAAAATGGAAAGATATTTAAACAAAAAATAAGTGAGTAACAAACTTAAATATTAAAACATCAAAAAATCGATAGTAAAAAAGAAACAAAAAATAATAATACAGTTCTTTTTCTTAAAAATCAACCGAGTCGATTCTCGATCAAAAGAATCATATCAAAATAGAGGGGCGCAACAACTCTTGAATTTGAAAAGCCAATGCCTAAGTAGCTTACTCTCATCAACAATTTCTTGGGTGCGTGTGAAGAATTGAGGGGACCTACAATTAAACGCCGATACCGATATAACTTTTCCATGACAGATTGATACTCTTGAAATTTAAGTCAGTACGCCTCTAACCACTAAGCCACAGAAACTACCTATAGTCATATTTGAAAGTAAAAAATTACAGATATCTCTTCTCTATACATATAAAAATGGATGTGTGTTTGATTGTATGTCTCTTATAGACTCCGAAATGGCCCAACAGATATTTGTGAAATTTCATGGCTGATACTGTTGTATTCCGTGATGATTTCTGTGAAAAAAAAAACTGGAAAAATCTCATGGGAGAGTGGGAAAACTGGAAAAACCAAACAAAGGTCGGAAATTAGATTTTTTTTGGTTGGAATTTTTTGGTTCGAAATGGGTTTTCGAATGGAAAAACAGAAGGTTCTTGATGTAAAACTCGAAAAACTCATTAGTTTTCAAAGGGAAAACTGCATGTAATTGTAGGTGCATTGGTTTTCAAATGAAAAACTGGAAAATTTCAAAGTTTTCAAATGGAAAATATAAAGTTCTTGATGAAAAAATCGGAAATTTCATTGGTTTTCAAAGGGAAAAATGAATAATTTTGGATTGGGAATTCGGAAAACTCTGCGAGAGCACGAAGAACTTCAAGATCTAAAATCAAGTTTTTGCATAGAATTTTAGTTGCGATATTGGTATGTTTGTATATCCTTTAGCGACTCTTAATCCGCTCAATCCTCAATGAATTTCTTATAAAACTTTCAGTGTAGGTATAGCCTTAATAAAAACAAAATTTTGGGAAAGTTTTACCAGGAAGTCAGAAAAAATAGGGATAATTGCAAGCTGCATGGAATTTTGATTTTTGTGAAAAAGGCAAAACACAATTTGGAAAAATGAATGTAGAATGTTAGTTGTAAGTCTTGCATTTTAGCAATATCTTTGTTAATTGCAATTATTCTAAAGTTGCTCTAAGGGGTGGCCAGGCGAAGTTCGCAGGGTCGGCCAGTTTTCAATATGCTCTACAGCAGAATACATTTTAACCTACTTGATTCATTACGCAAGTGTCAAAGTTTAATCAAGGGCTAATATTTAAATGCAATTCAGACACGGCCTTATGCTTCATTTCCGGTGTTTGTACATATCAGAGCGAATTTTTGTGAATTTGAAGATGGGAAGAATAACTTCAATCGCATGTACCTACTGTTTACACACACATTTTTTTCTTTCAACTGATTCCCAGATTTTTCAGATTTTTGATGTGGCAATCTCCAGATTTCAAAAAATATTTTATGGCAACACTGCTGAAATCGCCTCTACTACTGCTTCAGAATGATACAATTGTATTATTTAATAATATTGGCCAATGAATTGCTACCAGGTATTTGGTATCTACTGATGCTACGGCCGCCTATATTCATTGCCACCACGGGCATTCTAACTGCTGATCCGTGCCACCAGGGACATCATACCTGTCGATCCCTAGCACTAGGGAAATTTTACCTGATGATCCGTGCAACCAGGGGCATTATAGCTGCCGATGCGTTACATCTGGGACATAATACCTGCTGATGACAGTTGATCTCCTTTGCATAAAGCCATGTTGCTCCCTGCATATGATGTTTTTACAGTAAAAGGATAAAATGACACAAACTATTTGTTCAAACAGTTTAGGGATACGAGAAAGCTTAGAAATAGGCCTATAATTAACAATATGCGACTTATTTCCCTTTTTAAAAACAGGCGTGATGTTAGCAATCTTCCAGACACAAGGGAATTTTGCAAGTCGCAAAGATAGTTGGAATATATTACTAAGAGGTTTAGCTAAAACTGTATTGCATTTTTTCAATAGTATGGGACATATACGGTCAGGACCAGAAGAATAGTCATCCTTCCAAAAGGGACAAAAATCTTAGGACTTGATCAATCTCGATCGGGACATTATTAAACGTGACTTGTTTGCTATTTTTCAAATAGTTGAAAAAATCAATGTCTACATCAACGGGAGTATCTATAAAAGATTAACTGAAATTATTGGCAAATGTATAGCAGATCTCAGAAGTAGGGCTTGATTGATGACAATAGGTATTAGTTTGACTGATTTTTTTCTGAGGTACAGTTTCGTTTATACATCTCATGAGTAAAGAATGGAAACTAGAGACAGTTTCGTCAATATTATTGGAAAATGGTAAGTTTTCAATACCATAATTTACTAGACTGTCCGAAAGCTGTTCAAAATTAGCTCTACGAAAGTCGTATTAGTATGAGCAGTCATGGGAATCTAACATTTGGAGCTCCATTTGAGAAGAACTTGGAGAAGCTTCTAAATGGGAATCATCCTCAGAAGGAACCCAGTTAAGGAAGATTAAAATCACCCAACAAGATTATCTCACTCTCAATGCCTGAACAGCCACTAAAAAATAGATTGGCGCGACAGCTCTTAAAGAGCCGAGGCCTAAGTGGCTTACATTCATCAACAATTCTCTGAGTGTGGGTGAAGAATTGTGGGGACCAACAATTTAACGCCGATTCCAAACGGCAAAGTTGAGATGACAGACAGATTTATAGGTACTTTTGGAAATTTTGTCAGTTCTTCGGAAGAGGCAGAGCCCGTGAAGGATGACATAAAAACTTTTATGGGCACGAGTAGGATTCGAACCCACAACGTTCTGCCTAGCAACCAACGCACCTTACCACTAAGCCATGGGCACTGCATCTGTGCCACTAGGGGCGTTATATCTGTCGATCGCTGTTACCAGGGGTATTGAACACACAACTGCCTTTGCTATCGTCCCCGATCACCGCACCTAACCACTTTTGTCCAAAAAACATAACGAAACAGTAACCAACGGCCGTCCGGCCTTAGAGTTTTAATCTAAGGTCCTGAAATTAGAATTGAATTTTGTGTTTCTTCTATAACACCTGGGCGGGACTGGTGAGCAAAACCTCGGCTGGGAAGTAAAAAGCACATCACATCTTGACAATAGAATGTTGCATTGAATTCAAATCGTTTTTAATTCCTCCTAAATCAATTCATCGAAATTGTCATGAATCTAATCTAATCCGCTCTCGTTTCTTTGGTATATCGCTCTCGGTTGGTTAAAATAAGAAGTGTTTTATGTTTCTAGGACACCAAAAACACCAACAACAAAGAGCCAAGATTTTCGGTGGTGATGGTGCCATTGCCAACTTTTGTGAAGTTGAAACGTGTTATGTGTTGATATAACTTTTTAATGAACTCTTGCGGAAGATGGAATTAATTTTTCTCTCAAAATGTACGCACAAAACCAAACGGAGAAAGAAAAACAACAATGATGACAATGACGACAACAAGCCAAGGAGTGTAAGTGGGGCTCGTTCCTTAAGCAAATATTGCCAAAAATTCAAGGCATGGTCTAATGAAGCTGAGCCAAGTTGGTTTTACAAGTCCTCTTGTGTTTGTGTGTGTGTGTGTCTGTTTGACCCTTTGTTTTCAAGAAAAAAAAAAAAAAAACAATTTCGGGACCCGTTCACCCAACAAGGCTCAAGAGGAACAACAGAGGGTTAGATTGAAATTGCAAGAGACAAGAAGTGTGAAGTTAAAATGTGGAATTAGTTTTGCTCAAGTTTTCGTTTTAAGGATGCTTAAATGGAAGTTGAAATTAAGATGTTCTTCCGCTCTGTTTTTGCTGCCGTCGTCGTCGTATATTGTCACCGTTATCATCAGAATTTTCCTAGTTCTAGTTTTGGCACAATGGATTGAAATTTTGCACACAATACCATTGTGGTGCAAAACAAAAGCAAAATACTTAACCTTGTTTATTTTATTGAAAGAAGAGTAAAGAGGAAGAGGATATGAATGGAAGAAACTGAATCCCAAGTTCACTATCGCATTCCGAAAACTTTGAAGGGTTTTATTTTCTTGAATTTGTTTTATGCTTTTTTTTCGTTTCGTGCAAAGGGTCTGGGGGATTTTAGGATATGATTTCAATTTGAGTTTGGGAGTCTAGCAAGTTATAATTTGACACTTTTGGGTGGCTATATCAGGATTCGGGATAGTAGTAAAAAAGTTTAAGTTGCAGAAACAGATGCATCCTCTTTTTCATAACTTTTTCGTTTCCTTTTACCCGCATCAAAATTCGTTGTCTATTTGTAAAACTAAAGGATGTTGCTCTGCTTGATTATTATTTTGTAGCATCTTGCAAGGTTTGCTTAAAAGTTCAAAGAACATTTTTCTTTGTATGTTTTTTGACACTTTCATGAAATGACACATGCTTGAAATCCAATTCAGCACTATTGGACGAACATACTTATCTTCGAAATTAGTTATCTCTCTGATGGTGTCAGGCTGTTGGGAGGATTATAATCTTACTGTCTATGCCAATTTGTGAAAGCTTCTTTTTTTAGAACGGGGTTCCGAGGCAAAGCTTGCAATTATTGTTTCCTTTCTTGTCGACAATTCACGTCGGTTCGAGGGTATTTTTAAATCGAGACATTCCCCATTCCAAATACCACATATCCAGGTTTTTGCGGAAGTCAATTTTTAAATCATAATACTTCTTTTTTGCTAATGCAGTCCGATGATGCACATTATGTCGTCGTGGATTAATTCCACAGGGTCATTAAAATCAATGAAAATGCATCGACCGCCCACTCCGCCAATTCATTCAACCTTCATCCCGCATGAAAGATGAATGGATCCAGAAAAATACAACCACTCTGCCTGCAGCCCATTAACTGCTTTCCCGACACATTTGCGTGATGTCCACTCTTTTGTCTTACTGCGCCTTTGTGGACTCCACAAGCTCGATGTCTGATCCATAAAATCTCAGCTTAATCTCGCACTGCACATTACCTGTCTTCATTGGTTTGAGTTTCTGATACATTGCCCCTTCATATATCCAGAGCAAGACTGCATTCTATCTGTTTCCTAGAATCTTACCATCATCGCTATGGTGTGGTGTCTGGTGTGTCGTCATTCAACTGGAAAACTGTCGGAGCACTCATCTGTGACATAAAAACAAGGCATCGCCATTATATTCAAAAAAGAAAAATGAAAAAAGGAAGGAGAATTTATAAAAACGAGAACAAAATGTGCGGCCAATAAAAAATGCACGCATTTGTCATTTGAGTGAAGCCTGTTACCGCGTCTTAAATCATCATGCTGTCCGAACTCTGGGCACTGAAAAGTTAGTTCTGTTTTTGTCTTTTTTGTTTTGGTTTTTGTCGTCGATGTCGGATTAAGTCTCTTTTAAATGCTTTTCTCAGACCACTCCAGACTGACCGCGACCAACGCAATGGCAACGTGTTCAATGAGAAGTAATTCATCAAAGAGGCTCTCTGTTTTTTTGCTCACAGTCATAACTTCAATAACGAGGGTGACCATATTCATTGTTTTTATTCACTTCATGTTTGTTTTGTAAGCGAATATTTTATCCCAGAGGCTTTACAAATGACTGAACAAGTTTTTCGAAACAATGTGAGTTCTAGAAAATGTAGACTATGGTCACTCTAGAAAATGAAGTCGCTCGTCATTTCGTTCAGCATTACACCGGAAGTGTTCTGTTGATTGGCAACTTTGCGAATTCTTTTCATCATTGCAAGCCGTTTTGCGTTGCGATGCACAAAAAAGAGCATTATTGACTTTCAAGAGGGCAACTCGCATTTTAAAATGAAGCAATGATAAAGGACAAAGTTATTCACCAAAGCGACAGCATGGAGAAAGCGAATAATTGAACAATAACGCTGACTTTGGCCACAACAGCGGTGGTCTTGGTAATGACAACTCATTCAAAATAATGGCATTGATCTTTTGTTTTGTTTTTTCGATTTGCCCTCATTTGGGCATCCTATGTAATTTGTTATTTCATTATATCAATTAAATTAAACCGAACTTATGGCTTAACAATTTTTAATTTCTCTTCAAAACCTGATTTATATGCGTTTTTGTCATCAACTAAGTACTTATATGGTTTGTCAATAACGTTAATATTTTAATTCATTGATTTAATCTGCAAACCTCAACAAAAGATTAATAAAATAAATTCGAAAAGGTAGTAAATTATCGACACAAAAGCATCAAATTAATAAAATCTTGCCATTTATCATTTTTTGACAATATGCACAATGCGTTCGATTCCGCTAACAAAAAAAAATGTTAAGCCTATTGGAAACAGGACGAAAGGATGTTTTATGAGAAAATAATTCATTGACTTTTCATTGTTGACGTTATTTGAAAGGATTTGCTCAGTGCCGTGAAAATTTGTGTAAATATTAAACAAAAACTATTTTCGAGCTGTATAGCGTCATCGTCGGTCGGCGTGACAGTTAAAATCTTTGCCCTAAACGGAATCCGGTGTGGACCTCATTCGACAAGTTCTTATAAGAATTTGCACATTATGTTAGCCGACACCATACTCCCAGCCCGCATGTCTTAAGACCGCAAATGTTTTCCTTGCGACATTTACTACCTTTTGGAAAAAGGATTATTACTATTTTGCTGCGGGATATAGCAAGGACATACATGATGTTTAGGATTGCATTGCTAACAATCATAAGGTTTTTACGTTTCAACAAAAAAGTTTTTTTTTTGTGATTATAGGCTTATAAATAACGATTGAAGTGAAACAATTAAGGCCATGTCTCTTTAGAACTATTTTTCGTCTTAACAAGCACGTTTTACAGGAAGAAATCACACAGGCAGCGTTTATAAACAATTATATATAGTCCAAGGTAACAGTTTATAATTTTAAAGTAAAGCTTTGTATTTTACTTAAAAAAAAAAAAAAACAAAACAAAACAAAAACAAAATCAATCGGCGTGCCTTCCCCGTACCATGAATAATCTGGAACTGGGAGATTTCCAAAATAAAGAAAGTGCTTATATAGAAATACTTGAACGAAGAATTTTAATGCTTCGTTCTCCATGATTCTCAGAGTATGGTGTCTCATACATTTTTTGTCAAAAATGGTGTGGCCTAATTCAGGGCTGTGAATCTGTTATAGAAAAATCGAAAAAGGTATCAGATTTAAATCTCCTTAATTCTCACAACATTGAATTGACAAAGAGGAGTAGATTCTCATGATAAAAGAGGTAAGATTTTTGTTGGTGTAATGACATTCGGGCAGTTGTAGTGCTGGAAAATAAAGTGTTTTCCAATAGCAGATGTTATTTTGATATTCGAAGAAAAATAGCATTTTTTGAGATAGATGATCGGATGTTTATTTCATTATAAAGAGGAAGATATGCCGTTAATAATGGAACACAACATCAGCCAAATGGCCGCCACGACCATATCCTTTTCATGAAATTTTCCATATGGTCCGTTTCCGAGGTCTGTTGTTGCTTCGCAACTAAACTTTTTTCTACGTGGTCGCTCCACCACGTCAAGGCTTACCCCGTGGAGGGGAGGGAAATTTTCCATAACCGAATCGCAAAGTGGCTGCTTTATGTCTATGAGGTCTTGAATCGACGCTGGGTTTTTGGCGTAGACCTTATCTTTCACGTGGCCTCAAACGAAGAAGTCGCAAGGTGGTAAATCACAAGATCTGGGTGGCCAATTGTGATCACCTCCTCGAGAGATAACACGGTCCGGAAACTTTTCCCGTAAAAGATCGATGGTTTCATTGCTTGTGTGGCACATAGCGTCTTGTTGAAAGTAAACGTTGTCAAGATCAATACCATCCAATTCCGTCCATAAAAAAACATTAATCATCTATCGATAGCGCAATCTATTCACCGTAACTGTTGCTCCAGCCTCATTTTCGAAAAAGTTGGGTAAAATGACCCCGTCGGACCATAAACCGCACCAAACAGTAACGCGTTGAGGATGGAGAGGCTTTTCAACAATAACTCTTGGGTTTTACGAGCCCCAGATGCGACAGTTTTGCTTGTTGCCGTAGCCTCCGAGGTGGAAATCGGCCTCATCAGTCAAGATGATTTTTCAATGAAATTCCGGATCATTTTCATGCATTTCAAGGACGCAATCAGCAAAGACACGACATTGTTGATGATCAGCTTTCTTGAATTCTTGTACTAACTGAACTTTATAAGCCTTAAGACCCAAGTCTTATGCAAAATACGGTGAAATCGAGGAATGGCGAACCTGGGTTTTCTTCAACACTTTGGGCTACAACAGCAATATTCTCAGTTGTTCTTGAGCGACGTGCACTGGTTTTATTCTTCACATCTCCAACTTGTCCCAACAGCACGAATTTGTCCACCAATTTCTGTATTGCGGTCCGACAAGGTGCTTCTAGACGACCCAAAAATGTTTTAGATAAAGACAAGTAGCAAACAAGAAATAAGAGAATTAAATGAAATAAAATATAAAATATATCTTGGAAACCACAAAATCTATAAGGAAAGTTAAACAAAACTTGTAATTGAAGGGCTTCAAAAAACGACGAAAAAGTCCGTAACAGAAAGAAAATAAACGAAGCAGCAACAGAATTTTATAAGGACTTCGACTCCAAAAACCGCCAAAGTGAAAACAGAAGTAATATAGAACAGAGGCTAGAAGAAAATTCTGTAGAAATTTTACCTTTTCTTCAAGGCGAAATAAAAAAGACTAATATGGAACTTGGGAAAGAAAAAAGTAAGGGATGAAATTGATGCCGCAGTCCTTAAGTATGGAATTGAATCTTTTGCCTAAAAGATATTTTTAACGATGTTATCACTACTGGAGAAATTCCTGTCCAATGGACAAGTCATACTCTGTTACACAAGAAAGGGAAAAAAGATGACATCAACAAATATCGTCCAATTAGTCTGATATCTAACATCTACAAAATATTTGCAAATTGTATCTTCAAAAGACAAGGAGTAGACTTCAGGCAACACCAACCAGTGGAGCAAGCAGGATTTCGATCACGTTTCTCAACTGTAGATCACCATTTCAGGCAGTTAATCTAATCATCGATTTTACTTCATTTTGATTGATTTTAGAAAGGCCTTCGATACAATTAACCAGGACTTTATGTGGGATGCACTTCTTAACCAAGGTATTAATGGTCGTTGGGTAAAAATCTTCAAAAACATCTATGATTCTTCCTCTGCGCGAATAAAAAGCAGAAAGCTTTGGAGAACCATTTAAGTTACAACTGGGGGAACTGAGCAAGGGGACCCAATTTCCCCACCTTTCTTCGCAGCTACCCTAGAAGAATGGAAAATATCTTACAAATTTGCAGTTTGCTGATGATATTATTTGGATGAGTGATAATCCTGAAGATCTTCAAAAGATGATTAACGACCTTATTATCAAATGCTTCAAGGCAGGTCTTCAGGCAAACGAGAACAAAACAAAAGTCATGACAAATGCTGATAGAATATGTGGAGGACTTCATATATCTCGCACAGTTGCTTTCGTTTAATGGAAGAGAGGAGAAGGAGATATCTCGAAGAATAATGAACGGATAGAGGCAATTTTGGGACGAATATTTCAAACGCTACCAAAAAATACACTTTCGATTCAACAGTTTTACCTGTGCTAACATATATGGCTCCCAAACATGGTCGAACAATGTTGCAATTAAGAGTAAGCTTTCAACAATTCAAAGGGCAATGGGGAGGACAATGTTAAGAATTAGAAGATCTCAGCGAATAAGAAACGTAGAAACGTCAACATACGCTCATGGACAGGATTCGAAGATGTTATTTGGAAGACAAGGAAATTGAAATGGGATTGGGTAGATTATTGTATGTGGAAGTCAGATAACAGGTGGTCAAAAGAATGTACTGACGTCAACCGAAAAGATGGAGAGACGAGTTATATACTTTCGACAGACAGAGGATTTGCATCTCCCTACAAATATCAAATCACACAACAATTGAAGCACAGCACTTCTTGGTTGCAACAACAGACAATCAATAGGTACACAACACACCGATTATTCTAACAAAATTTTCTTCGGCAATGAGGCATATTTCTGACAGGCAGTAAAAGTGATTGTTTGGTGTGCTCTATGCTGGAAAAGTGTCATTGGTCAGTTTTTCTTCGCAGATGCCAATGGGCGGACGGTTACATTCAATTCGGAGCGATATGGTCGATATGGCCGGCGATTGAAGATCATGACTTCACCAATATATGCAAAAAAGTGGTTATAATTACCTCAAAATAGATATCTGGAATAATAACGAACGGATCAAGGCGATTTTGGGACGAATATTTCAAACACCTTATGAAAATTATGATGTATATATGTTTATCAAAATTATTTCTTTCCCTCATATAATAGACCTACATTGAAATTCAGGTCAAACTGCCTTGTGTCTGAATTAACAAGAAATCTATAGCAAGAGCTGAGCCACGCTAATATATTTAAGCTGCTTTAAGATTTTTACGGAACCATTTAATCTCTTTATAGCGGTAATACTCTCAAGAACACCAGCATCTGTTCCATCATCGCATAAGTCTACTGAAAGCGTTGCATTTCCCCTTTTCAACTCGCTGATGTCTCAGCGATAAACACTCTTCTACCCAAAGAGAGTCTTTTCAATATTTCATAATTTATTCTTCAAGCTCCAAAAATATACATCTAATCGGCATATAGCCAATCACTTAGCTCCCTTTTAATAACATTTTTATTTCCTTCCTCAGTGACAAGTCCACAAAAACGTAAGACACAATCGTTAGCCAAGCAACTCAATGCGCTTCATCATCAAAACTGAAAGGAGACAAAAATCAATACTATCGCACTTTAGTATCTCTCAGTCTATGTCGAAGTGTCGTCTTCTGAGATGCTCATAGAAAAAGTGGTTAACTTAGCATTTAATATTTTTATTATCAATTTTTTTTCTCATTGCCTGAAACTGGAGAAAACCATCTCGTTGTGTGTGTTTATTTTTTGTCCTCATCTTGTTCTTCGGCTTCCTGCAACGTTAGTCAGTTGAAAACGATTTATCGAAAGATGAAAAAATATCGATGGGTATATTTTAATGTATTCAGTTTATTGTCCCATTATCTGCCTTAGCATTAATATTCACAAAGCATCAAAAATTCTTGATATAAGAAAAGACGCTTGAGGGGACAAACAGAAATTGATCGTTTGATTTTATTTTTTTTTTTTTTTTGGAACGTAAAAAAACAGTTACAACGAAAGGAAGTTATCGACGATGATGATGATGGGGATAAGCTCCTGAAATGAAGTACTTCTAAAGGACATTGGGCTTTTTCGCGGTAGAGAGTTGTTTATTTTGGAAGAGAATTAAAATTCAAAGTTAAATTGATGGTGATTTTTGTTTTCTTTTGAGAAAGGTTTGACGGAAAATAAATTGTAAAATTGTTTGGAAAATCTTTTTTTTTGGGCACAAACAAAAATAATTTTAATTGGTTTTACTTGAGGTAGTCAAACCCAAGCATTAAGAAATTTTATTAATTATTTATCAGGATAAAGAAAACCTGGAAAATAAGTACTGTTGGAATTTAAAATTTTTAGACTAACCAGAATTGTTTCTATGTACATGAACTGATAAGCTGAACGCAGTGACTGGTTCGACTATGATTGCAAGCAGGAATGTCTGAACTCCAGAATGCTGCATACCGGTTAAGTTAATGCAGAAATATCATACAACAGCAACAGGGTTTAAAAAAAAGCCTCACAGACAAAACAAAACACCCTGTGAAAAAAAAAACATTATCTGTGAAATAGAAAGCAATAGAGATTGGCGAAAAAAGTTCTTAACATCCGTGTGGAACATGACGAAGTATACACTGCCCTGCTCCATGCACCTTTTTCAAGAATAGGGAGGTAAATCTGGAACGCTGAGCAGTCCACTTTAAGGAAATGCTAAACGGTCAAATTCCCGAAGACGTAGCGGCTTCACCATTATCCAATAATAACAATAACAGTCTTGTGTTGCAGCCACCAAGCATTCATGAAATCAAAAAGCCAATCACCGTCTAAAGCACTACCATACCACAGGAGTTGGGGTTGAAAAACCGAAAACAGTATGACCGCAAAACGAGAGACCTCAATTCATACGACCGCAAACGAAAGGGTTTTCCAATAAGAGGTGTTATTTTGAAAAGCCCGCTATTTCGGTAGCTGTCAGTTTTGAAGCTGTAATTTTTTGATATTTGACAAGACGAAACTACGCCATAAAACAATACACGCTTCAACAACGCATTAGGCCAGTTCCACCTAACAGCATCTCACGCAGATCTCAATGTCACTTTGACTGAGGCAAAATCATTTGGTGGTGTTTACCTTACAAATTGTTGTTGTGCTGAGTGAGAAATCGAATCCAAAAAATTTTCATCTCAGTAATCTCAGAAAAAAATCTCAATTCTCAGCTGAGATTTTTTGTTCCACCTAAGAAATCTCTGAGATCTCTGAGATCTCTGAGATCTCAGTGAGATGTTGTTAGGTGGAACTGGCCTATTGAAATTATTAAAATTCACTCTAAAAATCGTGAAAATTTGACAGAGACCCGTAAAACTAAAACATTTTTGGGTCGTCGTGAAGCACCTTGTCGGACCGCAATACAGAAATTGGTGGACAAATTCGAGCTGTTGGGACAAGTTAGTGATGTGAAGAATACAACCCGTGCACGTCGCTCAAGAAAAACTGAGAATATTGCTGTTGTAGCCCAAAGTGTTGAAGAAAACCTAGGTTTGTCCATTCCTCGTCGTTCTTTGGAATTAGGCATTCCGCAAACGTCATTACACCGTATTTTGCATAAAGACTTGGGTCTTACGGCTTATAAAGTTCAGTTTACACAAGAACTCAAGCCGGCTGATCATCAACAACGTCGTGTATTTGCTGATTGGGTCCTTGAAATGCATGAAAATGATCCGGAATTTCATTGAAAAATCATTTTGACTGATGAGGCCCATTTCCACCTCGGAGGCTACGTCAACAAGCAAAACTGTCGCATCTGGGGCTTGGAAAACCAAAGAGTTATTGTTGAAAAGCCTCTCCATCCTCTACGCATGACTGTTTTGTGCGGTTTATAGTCCGGTGGGGTCATTGGACCTTACTTTTTCGAAAATGAGGCTAGATCAACAGTTACGGTCAATGGATTGCGCTATCGAGAGATGATTAATGATTTTTTATGGCCGGAATTGGATGGTATTGGTCTGGACAGCGTTTACTTTCAAGAAGACGGCGCTACGTGCCACACAAGCAATGAAACCATCGATCTTTTACCGGAAAAGTTTCCGGCACGTCTTATCTCTCAAAGTGGTGATCGCAATTGTCCACCGAGATTTTGTGATTTAACACCTTGCGACTTCTTCGTTTGGGGCCACGTGAAAGATAAGGTCTACGCCAACAGCCCAGCGTCGATTCAAGACCTCAAAGATGGAATTCGTGAGACTATCGAGGACATAGGTCGGCCACTTTGCGATTTGGTTATTGAAAATTTCATGAAAAGGATATGGTCCTGTAAGCGTGGTCGTGGCAGCTATTTGGCTGATGTTGTGTTCCATTATTAACGGCATACCTTCCTCTTTATAATGAAATAAACATCCGATCGTCTATCTCAAAAAATGCCATTTTTCTTTCAATATCAAATTAACACCTCAATTTGGATCGGACTGAATTGTTTTTTCAGCACAAGGCAAGTTTTCTTACAATACTTCCTTGACTTGTGATTGATTAGTTACTTGGCTCTTACTAACTTATGGTCCGAATCGTATTCGAACTTATTTAAGACATCGGCATCATTAAAAAATGATCTTTTATTGGTGTGAGTAAAATTGATTTGATTCTTATGTTTTCTATTCGGATGGATCCAAGTCAACATTCTACTATCTTTTTCCTGAAGAGTGAATTAGTAACTGTTAATTTATGTTGACCCGTTATTGAATTTAAAATATTTGTTTCATTAAGCTGTTAATCAATCCGTTTATTCCAAATTGTTTTTGTTTGTATTCTCGTTCTTTGCCAATAAAGCAGATCGAGACGAATTGCGCCTGGTTAATGACATAAGGCAAAGAGCATGGTATCAAGTCAAACCACTCAAAAAAATGTATTTAAGCTCATTATTATTTTCAAATTATTTCGGCAAACATCCGCAGCAACGCCCGGGCAGAGTTTCAAATGAATACGAACTGCAGAATGAATAACTTTACTAATTTTCTCAAAGTCTTAAATCACCCGTTACATTCACAATAAACGACTTCTGTTATCTGGAAGTTGATACAATGTCGTTTTCAGTCATTCACCTCATTAAAAGAAGCCTCTAGTCAAGTAGAAAAAACAAATTAAATAAATTCTATAACCATCTGCTGCACCGTTTAAAATTTTAAAAATCGTTCGTTTTGCCAATTTTATCTTTTGGCATAAAAACGATTCGCTTAATTTAAAGCAATTAACTAGAGAAAGGATCTCCACCAAATGACAACAGAGGCAATAACGATTGACGGAGAGGAAAATAGAAGACAGAATGACGAAGACGACCGATGAAGATTACTGCGAACGTGCCGGTCCATATCTTAAGGAATGAGAATGATATTAATTAAAGGGTTAATCGAGGGCGTTTGCTAAAATGGGAAGTTGCAGTTACCCGTATTATTTTCTGTTCAAGGATAATGACGAAAGCAAATAATAAGATTACAGCAAGGTCAAAGAACGATAAATTACATGTTTTGCAGCTAAATTTTTAAATTACATTTCTAAAATTTATTAAAAGAGCAGAGAAAATGTTTAAGCCTCATGTTCAAATCGAAAAATTCATGAAAGACATAATAGGTGTGTTTTTTTGCACGCGTATATACGCTTAAGAAAATATTTGCATGCAAATGCAACAACAATAAATTTCTATATCCGCTTAGTTAGCGGCGATAATTATCCACGCTTATGAAATAAGCGGATATAAAAACAATGCTACCATATACCTTTTTCAATGAATTTTCAACAATTCATTCCGAAATTCATTCGAAATTCATTTCATTTAATAATTACCCAAGCAAACTATGATTTTGCTGTTGTTATATTTCAAATCAAAGGAAACCATTGGCTACTTTTGCCTTCGTATCTCTTTCTCTATCCAGATCTCTTTTCTTCATTCTCTTGGTTTTCTTCTTTGAGCAAGAGATTTTTCTGTTCTCTGGAGAAAAAATTCCCACTGACGTTGCTCTTCTTTCTCCTCTCGTTTACATATCATCAACTTGTGATGCCAAATTGCTTAAACAAAAAATTTGTCGTTTTTTTGTGCACTGTTCATTTTAAGCGTATATACGCGTGCAAAAAAACACGCCTAATGTTCGTGAAAACAGTTCTCGTTAAAAATTTTAAAATCAATAAAATACAAAATTAACTACACATAATATGCAATCCAGTGATAATATCGCCATATCTTTCGTTCTAGCCTCGAAAACCAACGATAAGCCTTTAAATTTATGTTCAAACAAACAAGAATCATAAGTGGAACCTAGCACAATGCATTACCATTTGCCATCATTCAACTTGGGCTAATCAAACAATTTTATCTTGCATCAAATTGCTTGGAATAAAAGAAGGTCGACAGAGAGTAGAAAAAACAACGGACGCAGTTTATCGCAGGCTAATTAATAACTAATTAATTGAAAGCCCCATGAAGCACCTCAAATCGATTCGCCTCGGCCATTTCATCGACACGCTTCCAGTATTCTATTAGCGAGCACAGCACTGTCTCCACTTCTTGCCAGAAGCAGCGTGTCATCCGTTAATGCACTTTATATGACCGTTTCTTTTTTTTCGTTGTTTTTTGTCATAATTTCTCGGATAAGGCAATCCTAGATATACAAACATTTGGGTTTATCATGCGACCACTACATTGCTTAGCGGTGTGCTGCCAGTCGCCCCATATTTCTCGGTGATGCATGTTAATTTTATGCATCTGATAGATGGGCTAGGCTGGCCTTATTTCGGATCTATCGAAAATAATCTATAAGCACGGAGATATTTATTTTCTTATATTTGTGTTTCGGGACATGCAACCCGCACTTTTTTCGAATCACTCGCTCATACAAAATTTCGAAAACTTCCGCACCTTTTGTTGGTGGTTTGAATTCAACTCATAAATCAATATTAATTCAATCTCACTTCAGGGTTCGAAAGGTGAATTTATCGAACCACTACTGAAGCTAATGGCATTCATTATTTTAACTAAATGACGCGTTCATGACAGACAGACACAAAGATTGGAGTGAGAGTCCCATGCTGCCGGGCCCGTCTCGTTTCGGTAGCAGCAGGCGAGAAAAAAAGAAACAACACAAAAACGGTTGACGGACGACGGTAGTTTGTGATAGGAAACGTTTTTTTTTTGTTGGTGTTAATTAATTTGATTGGATTACGGTGTCCGATGTTGGGATATCATGCAAAGATACATTGACACTACAGCTAGAGTAGATACTTGAGGAAATTTGGTGCGTGACACCATCATACGACCAATGCTGCCGCGAGCACTGAAGAAAGCTACAAATGGAGTAGTTTTTGTGATCCAACCAACTATCTATCTATCTGTACGCTTTTTGGAGAAAAAATATTAAAAACAAAAATGACAGAAAATCACTTTGCATTAAAATAATATTTATACATTTATTTAGTTCGAACATTACTAGACGACAGCGCTGCACTCTCCTTTTATTTGAAGAAGAATGAAAACGAAATTTCGCCTTCGACTTCCTGTTTGCAAGTTTTTGTTGGATATCTGCTTAAAAATAAACAAAGTACCTATCTATACCAATCCGAAAGGCTTCAATCGATTCCAGGGCACCCACAAATACTCACTACTCACTCAAACTTATGTATTTATGGGAGTTGTATTCATGCAAGCATGTTGTTAGAATGAATCGTGACAAACACATCGCTACAAATACCTACCCAGAATTCCATTTTCAAGAAACATTTGCCGACTAAGACTCGATTAAAAGGTGTGGGTGGACGTTGAACAACGATTATCGCCTCCATTAACACGATGGTTAGTTTTGGAAAACTCGAAATTAATTAAAACTATTTTGTTAACACAGTCATTATGGATTATGGTGATGAGATGTGAGTTTGGTGTTCTGGGTGCTTTTTTGGTTTTTGCTTTTGTTGTGCGGTGCGGCAACGTAGACGACTATACGATGGATAATGAGTGTGATCTTTTAGTAATTATGTGACATTTGAAGGAGCTTTTATGAATGATAATAATTTGACTTTTGGAATGTGGTTTTGGGGCTTATAGGCTTGTCGGGAGGATAAGTTTAAGCCTTTAATTAATTGGTTTTCGATTTAAATTAAACTTTTGGGAAGGTACAGTCAGAGTTATGGTAACAACAAGCCAAAGAATCAATTTTGTGCCATGGAAACAGCAAACTGACTAAAGAAGATATCGTCTTTGGTTGAAACATGAAACTCAGTTTGTTTTAACTGAAAAATTAATTTCATACGTTTTCAAGAAAATCTACTTTAAGTTGAGGTGTGAATTAGCCCATCTCTTAGGTGAGCGTCTGAACGGTTTAAGAGGGTACTGTTTAGAGTGTGTTGCAACGTTTTTCTTTTTTAAATTTTTGCAAAAGCTGATATCAATCCAAGAATATAATCGTATGGAAAACAAAATAAAGCGACAACACATTAATAAGGGTCAAGCGGTCAAAATAAAAATAAATAGAAATGATAACTGCCAGTCTATTTCTTACCGTCTATGACGCTGTCAGAATTATTAAGCTTATCAACGGTACCTTTTCGTGTGAATTTTTAAAAGTTAAAGTTTTCACAGATCGAAGGTAGTCGTATTAAAGTTGTGTTATTTCATATCCTTCTGGTTAAAATTCTGAAGAAAGGAATTCACACATAATATGCGGGACGTTGTACGCAGAACTCAGAAAATAATTTGGAATTGCAGCTTGATGTAACTGGCTTATAATTTGTATGAGCTTAATCTCCTTGTGCAAAATCATGGCATGAAAAAAAGATGAGTAATAAATAATGGATACATTCTGAAGCCAGGAAGAAAATATTTTTTTTTTTCATTTTGATGTACAGTTGTACGACTTGAAATTGCGCGAATATGTTTGCAAATGTTTAACAATTTTACCAATATCTGGCTGACCAGTGGTGAGGCAGCTATTGCGATAGCTGCTATTAATCACTCTGCTATTCCACTGAGCAGTGAGCAGGCGTGATTGCTCTTCAATGTTACTGCTATACTGTTAACTGCTCTTTAAACTGCTCAGTGATTAAATGAGCAGTGAGCAGAATAGCAGTGAGCAGAAAAGCAGTGAGCAGAAAAGCAGTGAGCAGAATAGCAATGAACAGATGAGCAGTGAGCATAAAAGCAGTGAGCAGAATAGCAATGAACAGAAAAGCAGTGAGCAGGATGGCAGTGAGCAGTAAAATACTGGAATAATACCTCATTGCTTTATTGAATGTTCCATATTCGGTATTGCTTTCAAGTGGAGAGTAGAGTGAAGATTTATTTCTCTGAATTGTGTTATTTTTTTTTTTTTTTGAGAAAATCTGCATTTTTCCCTTCACTTAAAACCAATACCGAACGTGCACCTATATTATTTCATTACTCAACGGCACACTTCCACCCTGCTCATTACAGAAATTCTGCTCACTGCTCTTTTGCTGACTGCTCAGTGCTCATCTGTTCATTGCTATTCTGCTCACTGTTTTTCTGCTCAATGCTTTTTTGCTCATCTACTCACTGCTAATTTATAAGAGTAGAAAATAGAGCAGAAAAGCTGTAAGAAAATAAGAAATGACAAATGAGCAGAAAAGCAGTGAGCAGAAACCAGAAAGCCTCTCGCAAGAGGCAGTGACCAGTACCATTATAATTTTGCCATAATTTTCCTTAAATAATGAAAAAATTTGTGCAGGTAGATAGATAGATAGATAGATAGATTTCTTCTTTATTTTTTCAGTAATAGTTACAATATTTTATAAAAAGAATACGGACGTGGCTACCTGAGCCGTCTGCCGGTATTGACATTTGATTGCATTAGCAAAATAATAAAGAAAATGAAATACATTTATACAATTTAAAATAAAAAGATTTAGAAAATAAAAAAAGGTTTGAGTTAAAAATAAGTCATATTATACATTTTGTACATAGATACTGAGAATTACTA
>CAKKXW010000002.1:73261590-73271966 GCA_920937365.1 Sphaerophoria rueppellii | reverse complement strand
GCGTGAAAACAAATGTTAACGCGTGCTCCCAACCAACAGTTTTTGAGACTGCTAAACTGGAAGGACGCGTTTAACGAACTACTGTCGACAAATGCTTCGATAAAACTGCAATCGCTCGAATTTAAAAAAGTTTGGTATTAATAGCTTATTTTTGAGACCAGTGATATTATAAGATAGAATTGATAAATTTGAAAAATTGTTACTTGAATTTTGACAGACGGCTCTTAAAAGTTAATTTTTATTACTAATAACAGGGTTTGTTCCCTTACTACTAGATGGCGCTGATGACGGTAGAGAGAATTGTTGATTGCCGATCGGTGCTAACTTCGCTCCCTCGCTAACGTCAAAATAGCTTCGTAAACAGCTGTCATCAAGCAATTTGCGCAGGAAGGTCAAATCGTCAGAGTTTTTGACAACCAACCCTCGTGCGCAATTGTAAACAAAAGTGCGGTTGTTAATTTGCAATTTGTTACCTTTCAAAAAGATGTTAAGTTCCGAGTTATTTTCCATAAGTTTTGCTTTGATATCGAGAAGAGTTTTTCTGCGCTGACGATACAATAGAGTCTGTTCCCGGTGAATACTGTGCAGGTATGTCTGATAGTGTAAACAAATTTTTGTAAGAATATGTACATTTGTCGGTCCTTTTTCAATATAAACTGCTCATTTAAGAGTGATCAAATAGCTGCTACTTTAAACTGCTCTTTTTGTAAACTGCTCACAGTGATCACTGCTCATTAAAAAAGAACATCTCTAAAAAGGCTGACAAGCCCATGAACAGATATTAGTGTGGTCGAAAACAAATAAACATAAAAGGAACAAAAGAAAAAACAAACTTTTCTGAATTGTTTCTATTTTTTTTGTTCATACTAATCTATATATATATAAAAGAACAGCCTAATTTTTGTGTTCGTTCGCTAACCGGGCACACTGATTGAACGATTTTCCTAATTTCTCTAAATGCAAGAGGTTTTAGGGTAGAAGGTTTAGCAACAATAAAATGTATACTTTTCAAATCACAAATGGTCCAAATGTTTAAAATGCTAAAAAATTTTATATTTCGCATTCGCACTCCAAAAAAAAAAAAGATCAATATACGAATACTCAATTTCGTCTGAGAATTGTGACAAATATTTTTATTCGATCGAAAAAAAAATGTCAGTGAAGATATGAAATTATATTTGAACTAGCTGACCCGGCAAACGTTGTTTTGATGTATGAAATTTCTAGAGTATGAAAATACATGTGTATATCTTTTTGTTTTTATTGAGTACGTTTCTGGTATATGAGTATGTGAGAGGTAGAGGCAATGTTGTGAACGTTGATGGAATATGTCATTAATATAGTTTGATAACATGGTGTGCTTAACTCAACCCACAAACAGAAATTGGCCTTGAGTCAATAGCCATTGTCTTTGCAAATGCTAATTTGATAGAGAACTGAATGCTTTCATATTGAACTGGCACATCTGTGTACAGAAACGTTTTGCGAATAAAGCATTGCCACAATTGAATTGGTTGCTCGAAGTTGTGCAGCGTAAGATGTTCTTGATCAAGCACTTCTTCGTTAAAGACACTAATCAAATTGCATTGGATTACGAATATTTGCACAAACTAATGAGATGAAGTAACATGATCAACAAAAGTATAAATGTGAATTACACCATTATGCAAGATGTGGTCAATCAAAGTATTGGTCAATATTTTTGAGATGAACCCGTACCTTACGTTAAGCCTTTAATCCCACAACTTAAAAAATTTAGAGCTCTATATCTTGTGGCTGCTGAGGACAAACTTTGCCGATTGTATTCCACGGTCAACTGCTGCAGACGAATTGAGTTGTTTAAAACCATCTATTTTATGGAGGTATTTCAGGAAACTTACATTTGCCAAAAATGTTCGTGTGCAGTTACTGAACGATGTATCTGCAGCAGAATTTCCTAAGCAATTATTGGACATTGAAGTGGAATAATTTCACTTGATTCTAAAGGCCGAATTTCACTTCCAAACAATTTTTATTGTAATGCAAGGAATTTTTGAATTTTGTTGATTCATATTCAGGACTGCCACCACATTTTTTAACTCTGAAAGTATGAGCGTCAATTTCTATGTTTCGGAACATCAATCAACTTAAACGTTGCAGTAGTACAAGACAAGCCGTAAAAATGGCAAATGGGCTACCAGATATGTCATTTGATTCTAAACGTCGCCAGTTTCCTGTTCGACTTGCATTCCCTGTCAAAAATAAATAAGACGCAAGGTCAATTGTTCAAAATATGTGGTGTTCATTTAGAAATACCAGTTTTTTTCATGGTCAACTAAACAGGGTATCCTGTAATTTGTCTGCCATCCTTTGGAATGTGATTCTTGGTCATATTCTGTAATTATCATTTTTAAATAAAGTCTGATTTCTTACTTTTTGACGAATTAAAAAGAGGCTGACTTTGGTGTACTTTTTTTTTATTTTTATTCAATTTTTTCTTGCCCGAACAAAATTTTGACTTTAATTCAATTTTTTTCAAATAATGTGCAAGGAACACAACATTTTTTTATTTTTACCTAATGAACAAAAAAAATTATAAAATGAAATCTCATTGATAAGCGTATTTAAAACCCATACATTTTATTACATTTGATAAAATCTAAAACAGAAAAGAAAACCGAATTTAGGGTTTTTTTTTTAATATTTTTATTGTAGCTCTTCAAAATTTCCCAAGAATTGATAGTTTCAAGAAAATAGTTAAATTTGGGGTATGTTTAATGGGTACATGAACTAAAAAATTGATATAAAAGAATTGAAAAACCAATAAAATTCATCAGATTAGCAAGTACAGACACAATATTTCTAGGTATAATGTTCCATTTCTGCAAATCCATCGAATACCGTATTCTTCATCCAGCCAATCCCTAATTTCACGACCGTTGTTTGCCGAAGCCCTGCGAAGCGGGCAGGGAATTTGCTAGTTATACATATATAGTGAGAAGCACATTTAATATAATCGTCTGCATTAAAACAAAACAAAAATTCTACAGAGAAAAGTCAAATATTTCTTTGTATTTTGTATATTGAGTTCACTATGGCGTTACCTGACACAGCAAGAAATCCAGAAGCTGGTTGGGACGATGGGATGCTTTTCAGCGAGGATACAAACCACGACCTTGAAAAAAAAGCCTTATTCTCATCACTTCTACCTCTGGAACGATGTTGAGCATTGATAATCTAAAAACCACGGTCTCAATTGCTATAGCCCCCGGGGAAACGGGGCCAAGTCCAATTGAGTCCATTATCCAATATGTTGGAAGGCAGTTGTCGTCCATCTTCTCCCGATGAAGCGAACAACAACTCAAACCCATCAAATCTTCGGTCGATAAGTCTTCTGCCAAGCATCAAACAAGATATTCGAAAATATCATCAAAAGGGCTTTGACTAAGTGGGCAACGCACTCGTGCAGTTCTGGTTGATTTGGAAAAAGCAAAACATTTGATATTAAAAACGATGTGAAGCAGGGAGCGTTTTACTCACCGATTATCTCAATATTTACACCATTGATCTGATAGGCAGCCCTACCCAGGCGAATTAATATGCCTATATCTTACAACGTCCCTTCGAGAGGCGATATTGTGATGACTGGAAACCGAAACCAAGCATTCAGAATCATGTTCCATACTCCGTGGGCCAGGACCCATGTTCTGTAATTTAGGTGATATCTTATCGCAGTGATAAAAGTGAAATAGAAAATTCCACTTTTATCACATTTACTAAAAATAGGGTTTCTGTAACTGAGAGTGTAACTTAAAACTTCCAATGGTAAATCCAGTGGAATGTGGTAAATTTGACACTGGAAATTTGTTAACTTCATCATTTTGTTTATTTGTCGCGTCGGACATCTCTTTTATCTCGGGTAATTAAATTGCAACATTTCACATAAAAATCGACAAATTTCCTTAGAAATTCAATTGCAAAACAAACAATTAAAAGAAGCCATACATCGCGTTCCGACGCGACGTTTTAAATGTGTTGATATACATCCAGCCGAATAGTGTATATTGTGTGCCCTATACAATGGCCGCGTACACATCATGAATTATGGAAACCAACAATTGGTCAAAGATTTTGAAATTTGTGATGTTGCGGTGCGTTCAGGACGATTTGTGACTCGCAAGTATTGGCTTATCACCGGTTCCGATGATATGCAAACCAGGGTATTCAACTTTAATACCCCGGAGAAGGTGCATTCGTTTGAAGCACATTTGGATTATATTCGATGCATTGCCATGCATCCAACTCAGTCTTTGGTTCTGACCAGTAGTGGTGAGTATTCCCGAGGACGGAACCGTGAGAATCTGGCATTCCGGAACCTACCGCCTAGAGACATGACTGAATTACGGATTCAACTAAATATCAAGAAACTTAAACTAACCAAGAAATGAAAATTGAATCAAACAGAAAAACGCATGTGCGCACGTAAGCCAATCCCAATACTTTTATTTCAAATAAAAAAAATAAAGAAAAAGAAATCTTATCTCATGCAATTCCTTATCTAGCCCAAATATAACACTCACATAATAAGACAAAACGAAGATTTAAAAATAATTTTTTTTGACAGATTCTGTTGCCTCCGCCAAAACCTTCAAATGCTAGGAGACTGTCGAAATATCAAAGAAACTTGGAATCAGTACAAGAAGGATATAAAAGCTTATTGGGCAGCTCAATGTATCTTAAAAAACTGTATGTATCTTATTCCTATCAAAGAATTTTAAAGTTGATTTTTGAACATTTTCATTTTGTAAGTAACTTGTACCTACTTTTGTTTGTTTTCATGGGAGAACTTTACTGTAAAATGAATGTAGATACAAAAAAGGACTGAAGACTCATACATAATAGTCAAAACATTTTGTTAATGCTTTGATTTTGATACCCTTCTTGTTGGTAGGCTTGACACGATACACTTCTTTGCCATAGCGTTGACGAAGGTTGAACGAGAATTCCAAAGTTCCTGTATGAGCATGAGACTTTTGTTCTTTGCTATTTGCTGTGATGCCACGACGTTCGCCTTCCTCATAGGCTTCTGCTGCTTCGCTTTTCTTCTCCTCTTGGGTATTTTCATTTTGAGTGCGACCAAACGCTTGATAATTGCATGATTCTTTGACGCTTTGGATCATCATTACAAAATAGAGATATGAACACTTGTTTTTCACACAAACGAATTACTAGTAAGTAGTATCCGTAGCTTAGTGGTTTGGTGCGTTGGCTGCTAAGCAGAACGTCGGTCGTAGGTTCGCCTCCTACTCGTGCCCATAGTTTTTATTTCATCTTTTACGGACACTGCCTCTTGCGAAGAACTGACAAAACTTCCAATAGTATCATTTGTCATGAAAAAAGTGCTTCTCAAATTGTAGGTCCCCTCAATTCTTTACACGTACCTAGAGGATTGTTGATGAGAGTAAGCCACTTGGGCCTTGGCTCTTAAAGAGCTGTCACGCCACTCTATTTATTTTTTTTTATTTTGAATTACTACTTAACCGGCTCCCAATCCTTAAAATATCTCAGCCTATGACACTGCAGCCTTCCATCGGAAACGGTCCCTTGCGTGCACTTTCCAATCACCAAAACCAATCACTCTGGCATCCGAACCTGGGAGCTGCGATGAGAAGATTCTCTTGGCTGGAGCGTTGTCGTCCGTAGCAGACACTTGTCTTTCGAGTGAGGAGTTTTGAACCCAGTTGTTTGGCCAAACCGAAGCAGCAGCGGTTCGCTAGGGTAATTCTTCTTCGGATCTCCACTAAGGTGTCATTTGTGGGATTGATGTTTGTTCCAAGGTAGGTGAATTCCTTAACTACCTCGAAATTGCTGCTAAAAACAGTGACGTTTTGTTCGAGGCGGTGGACAGATGTTGCTTTGTTTGTAGATAGCATGTACTTCGTTTTGTCCTCATTCACTTCAATATCAACGAGTTGCGGCTGTTCTTCTATCGCTGTAAAGGCCCCCAGCACAACCCTTTTAGATCGACCGATGATATCTAGTCTATGCCGTCGGCATTACCAAGGAGATGGGTGGATTTGTTGAAGATAATGTATTCCGTGTTCACACCTGTCTTGCGCACTATCTGCTCTAGGACTAGTTAGTTTTAGTTTTTCAGGACTATGTTGACGAAATCACAGTGCATCTCTCTGTCTAAACCCTGCGCATTTTTGAAACAATTCGGATGAACTTTTACCCATTTGCACACTGCATTGCGTATTGTTTCGCGTCATGCGGCACAGCTGGATCAGTTTGTTCGAAATCCCGAATTAAGACATCGCCATCATAACCCTTTGGTGCGTGGATGCTATCATAAGCAGCTTTGAAGTCGATGAAAAGATGGTGAAATTTATTGGTCTTTTCCAGGATCTGCTTCAGTGTGAATAATTGGTCTATAGTTATTCTGCCTGAACCTAAAGACGCACTAGTACGTGTCAATTATGGTGTTGCAGAACGGTTTAAGACGCTTACGCAGTACGTTGGATATTATTTTGTACAAACGAATTGGTAAGTTAAAAATAAACAGTTTTGCTGACATTTTTTGAAATAGACTGCGGCGCTGTTTGAGTCGTTTCCAATATAACTGCAATATTCCCTCAAAAACGGTAGGGAAGGAAAGATGTTGTTTGAAGTAATAAACTTGTATCCGGCAAAACATGTTGTATGAGCCCCTTCCCCAAAAAAAAAGGAAATACGACAATATTACAAAAAGGCAGCACAGGGTTATGAACAAAAATAAACCCTCCCGACGGAGTAACGTCCGTTGGCTAGGTAATTCAAAAAGTAAAAAGCAAAACATTTTTCTGTTGAAATACCTGAATCTCTCAAGATTGACAATCGCCTTAAACCACTAATCAAAATTCAAAATATGGGGACCAATTTTTAGTGTGTTTTTGTTTCTAAAATCGTGTTTTCTAAAGTTCCTAAAAAATGTTGACCTCCCGTTTTTGTGCCTTAAGACTCTTGTAGTTTATTATTTCAAGTTGTCTTGCCTTTTTAAACCTGTGTGTTTGGTTAAAACAATTATTCTTTTCTCATAAAAGAGAACAGAACCTCATAAAAACTACCGAATTTCCCACACGCACCGGTTCGATTCGAAATAAAACTTCATTGGATATTCTTACAATATCGTTTATTTTATTGAAAAAGTGGATTTTCATGTAAGTAGGAAAAGTTGCTTTTAAAAGGTTTATATACGATTTGGAATTCAATGATAACGATCAGGGGGTAGACTGTTATAAAGTGTAGTTGTAGTAAAAGAAATCATGACTTTCGAACATTTCAAAACATAAACAAACTTGATTCCACTAAGAGTAGCCTACCTACACTCATTTTTTGAGGAGCAACGTGTTGAAACTGGATTTCAGTAGCTCTGGCAGAATAACTGCAAAAGTTTTCTGTAATACACTCATATTGATCAAAGTTTTGAGAGTCATCAAAATCAATTTTTTATATTATTCGTGAAAGGATATCAAAATGAGCCTATATGATTGCCAAACTTCGAAAATTTCTTGTCAAAAACAAAACATTGGATTGCATGAAAAGATCAACGATCTTATGTCTCTTCATTCCTCACAGGCCAACCTAAGCGATCTTGAATTACAAGAATTCGCTAAATGCATTCCTCTCTCTTATTTCACAAGTCAACTATCAAAATACCCTTTTCTTCAGTTTTGTGTGTGCTTTATGACGAAATCAAAAAAAAAAAAAGAAAAAACTTCCGCATTTGGTGAAACAAATTGAAAACAAAGACGAGAACTATGAAAAATGGAAACAAAAAAGTTTGCATCATTGTATCCTAGACAGTTGATGCGACAATGCGCTACAAATCAAGTCAACTTGGTACCCTAATATGGCAACGAGGAATGACGATGACCATTGTTAGCGCAGAAAGCCATTCACTGTCACACAACTATAAATGCCATCGTCTATGTCTCCGTCTTCATCTTCGTCTTGGTCTTATGGTTTTCTTTTATTCTCTCTTCGTTGACGAATGATAATGACGATGACGATGTCGCTGCGAGAGATGGATGCGTTCGTTTGGAGCATTTCGAGAGGAAGTCGGAAGGGAAATGATTGAAGAATAAAGGAATCCATCATCAAAGAAGGTCATATATCACTGTTGGCTTCGACGACATTTTCCACCTGAGTCGCTGAGAACCATTATACAAAACCTCCCAGTTACCAGTTACAAGCTACCTGATACCTGTTTTTGTATTCTTATTTTTTTTTTTTTTTTGACTGGCTGATTTCTTATTCTGCTTCTTTACGTGCGTCGAAGTCGTCGTCAACGTCTCTGTTGTCGTCTATGTCGTCGTATAGTCATTGTCAACGGTCTCAGCTGTCTTAATAGTCTACAGGAAAAAGCAATCTCCGAAGCAGGGGCGATGATAATAGTCCCAACTCCCAAGATAGGAAGAGGAGGCTTGTTAGTTGTTTTGCTGAAATCATTTTTTCCTCTTTTAATTCAAAAGCCCATTTGGTGTACAAATCTGACGCACACAAAAAAAAACTCTCCATTGAGCTGGCTAGTTGCGGCTTGAATCCGGACCAAAATTTTGATGAAGATGATGATTTCGATATAACCCATAGCAGAGTGTAAAGCAATCCAAAGTCAGGCGGAACACAACGAGGACGAGGACGTAGACGCGACGTGTGAAAATGTCAGCCAACTCTGGTGTAAAAACTGGCAGAGCATTATTAATCCCTTATGAGATGTGAGATTGTGATGTATTGTGAAAGGAATTCAAAACGAGCCTTCTTCCTTCTTTAATGAGGGCCTAAGTTTTGATCGAATGATTTATGGCATCGGCTTCTGGATGTCGTTTATTTTTGTTTTTTGTTTTTTTTTTTTATTTATTTTATTGAAGGTAGAAACGTGATGTAGTCGTCTTGACTTTGACATAAATGGTTGTTTCCGTGGGTGCCAGAGTTTGGAATTAGATTTTGACCAAGACAAATACATTTAGCTGATTCTGTGGAAATAAAATCGTATCGATTTGGTAGATCCAAAATTTAAAGGACTCTTCAAGCTTTTAACTGAAAGTTCAACTTTGACGGCAGCAGCAGCGCAGAGCATCAGCGAATAACCTTGAGGTTGGAACTCTTGGGATGCGAAACTGATATTGAGCAAGCCAGCTAGGCACTCAATTGTTATTGCCCCGGCTCGAATCAAGTCCCGGAAAGTAAGAGATTTCTAGCTTATCATTTTCTCACTCCATCATTCACTCATCGTTCATAAAACTCCACGAAACTATGAATAAATCCAAGCCATTATTTTGCGAGTGGCAGTATATACCGCTTCGTATATTGGAAAAATTGTTGTGATCCTTCCTTCTTTATTAATTTTCGTAACAGCTTTTCCCTTTCGGTTTTCTTCGATGAAAAAAAAAATCAAAAATAACAACCATTAGAAAAAAATGACCTTCCGCACAAAGTCCTTGCATAAAAATCTTTTAATAACATTTTTACGACCAAAGATATACATCATACAACTTCTAACCAGTATCCATAGAACCACAACCAATATCGTCTTCATCAACTCGGGTTCAATCCTCTATACCAATGACATCAACATCGACACTTTAATTATTGTTTGCATAGAAAATATAACAGCAGACAAGAAGGCTCCTTGAACAACCTCTCAATATTGTTGGCCATTATCTTTGCAGCACGAGGAAGAATACGAGTTCGAGTGTTAGTGTATCAACGGGAATATAATGTTAGCCTCGTCGTTGCTTGTTAGTGCGGGACTGTGTCGATTCGTGGGATATGATTTCTTATGACAATATTTCGGTGCGTGAATATTTTTATTAAATTTTACGCTGTTGATAAAATTGATGATGATTGCAAAATCATTGAACCTGTTTGCATACCAAGTGACAGATGATGATGCGAGGACACGAAGAGGTTCCCCTCCTCCTCATTTTTAGTTGGTAAATATCAACACATACACACTTAACGTAGTCAATGGCCGTCATCATCATAATCACGCACGAATTTATGTACAGAAACGGATAATAAGCTGACATCTGAAAAAGAGGCGGAACGAAAGAAATTCCAACCGTAGCCAGGTCGCCCGCCCGCCCGTCATATCGCCGCCACCGCACGAGTCTGACGATATGGGTGTAGGAATCTGAATTATTTATGAAGTTTTTCTTTATATTTTTTTTGTCTCTTATCAAAATTACCACGTGTACTGCTATAAACTAAATGATATCAAAGCGTCCGTTAAGTGATATGATAATAAAGTTAAGTGAAAAAATTTGATATCAAAACATTTCGATATCGGTTTCGATTGAGCGAGGAATCGAATTTACTCTAGAAAAATAAGAAAGCGAAGCTGCAACGGGCGCGGT
>CAKKXW010000002.1:73126980-73242891 GCA_920937365.1 Sphaerophoria rueppellii | reverse complement strand
TTTGCTGACATTTTTTGAAATAGACTGCGGTCGTTTCCAATATTACTGCAATTTTTCCTCAAAAACAGGTAGGGAAGGAAAGATGTTGTTTGAAGCAATACATTTGTATCTGGCAACAAATGTTGTATGAGCCCTACCCCAAAAAAAGGAAATATGACAATATTACAAAAAAGCAGCTCGGAGTTATGAACAAAAATAAACCCTCACGACGGAGTAACGTCCGTTGGCTAGGTAATTAAAAAAAGTAAAAAGAAAAATATTTTTCTGTTGAAATACCTGAATCTCTCAAGATTGACAAATCGACCTTAGGCCACTAATCAAAATTCAAAATATGGGGACCAGTTTTTAGTTTGTTTTCATATTTTCTAAAGTTCCTAAAAAATGTTGACCTCCCGTTTTTGTGCCTTAAGACTCTTTTAGTTTATTATTTCAAGTTGTCTTGCCTTTTTAAACCTGTGTGTTTGGTTAAAACAATTATTCTTTTCTCATAAAAGAGAACAGAACCCCATAAAAACTACCGAATTTCCCACACGCACCGGTTCGATTAGAAATAAAACTTCATTGGATATTCTTACAATATCGTTTATTTTATTGAAAAAGTGGATTTTCATGTAAGTAGAAAAAGTTGCTTTTAAAAGGTTTATATACGATTCGAAATTCAATGATAATGATCATGGGGTAGACTGTTAAACTGTAGTTATAGTAAAAGAAATTATGACTCTCGAACATTTTAAAACATAAACAAATTTGATTCCACTGAGAGTAGCCTACCTACACTCATTTTTTGAGGAGCAACGTGTTGAAACTGGATTTCGGTAGCTCTGGCAGAATAACTGCAAAAGTTTTCTGTAATACACTCATATTGATCAATGGTTTGAGAGTCATCAAAATCAATTTTTTATATTATTCGTGAAAGGATTTCAAAATGAGCCTATATGATTGCCAAACTTCGAAAATTTCTTGTCAGAAACAAAACATTGTATTGCATGAAAAGATCAACGATCTTATGTCTCTTCATTCCTCACAGGCCAACCTAAGCGATCTTGAATTACAAGAATTCGCAAAATGCATTCCTCTCTCTCTTATTTCACAAGTCAACTTGATACCCTATCAAAATACCCTCTTCTTCAGCTTTGTGTGTGCTTTATGACGAAATCAAAAAAAAAAAGAAGAAACTTCCGCATTTGGTGAAACAAATTGAAAACAAAGACGAGAACTATGGAAAATGGAAACAAAAAAGTTTGCATCATTGTATCCTAGACAGTTGATGCGACAATGCGCTACAAATCAAGTCAACTTGGTACCCTAATATGGCAACGAGGAATGACGATGACCATTGTTAGCGCAGAAAGCCATTCACTGTCACACAACTATAAATGCCATCGTCTATGTCTCCGTCTTCATCTTCGTCTTGGTCTTATGGTTTTCTTTTATTCTCTCTTCGTTGACGAATGATAATGACGATGACGATGTCGCTGCGAGAGATGGATGCGTTCGTTTGGAGCATTTCGAGAGGAAGTCGGAAGGGAAATGATTGAAGAATAAAGGAATCCATCATCAAAGAAGGTCATATATCACTGTTGGCTTCGACGACATTTTCCACCTGAGTCGCTGAGAACCATTATACAAAACCTCCCAGTTACCAGTTACAAGCTACCTGATACCTGTTTTTGTATTCTTATTTTTTTTTTTTTTTTTTGACTGACTGATTTCTTATTCTGCTTCTTTACGTGCGTCGAAGTCGTCGTCAACGTCTCTGTTGTAGTCTATGTCGTCGTATAGTCATTGTCAACGGTCTCAGCTGTCTTAATAGTCTGCAAGAAAAAGCAATCTCCGAAGCAGGGACGATGATAATAGTCCCAACTCCCAAGATAGGAAGAGGAGGCTTGTTAGTTGTTTTGCTGAAATCATTTTTTTCCTCTTTTAATTCAAAAGCCCATTTGGTGTACAAATCCGACGCACACAAAAAAAAACACTCTCCATTGAGCTGGCTAGTTGCGGCTTGAATCCGGACCAAAATTTTGATGAAGATGATGATTTCGATATAACCCATAGCAGAGTGTAAAGCAATCCAAAGTCAGGCGGAACAATGAGGACGAGGACGTAGACGCGACGTGTGAAAATGTCAGCCAACTCTGCTGTAAGAACTGGCAGAGCATTATTAATCCCTTATGAGATGTGAGATTGTGATGTATTGTGAAAGGAATTCAAAACGAGCCTTCTTCCTTCTTTAATGAGGGCCTAGGTTTTGATCGAATGATTTATTGCATCGGCTTCTGGATGTCGTTTTTTTGTATTTACTTTATTGAAGGCAGAAACGAGATGTAGTCGTCTTGACTTTGACATTAATGGTTGTCAGTTTCCGTGGGTGCCAGAGTTTGGAATTAGATTTTGAACAAGACAAATATATTTAGCTGATTCTGTGGAAATAAAATCGCATCGATTTGGTAGATCCAAAATTTAAAAGACTCTTCAAGCAGTGATTCATTTTTAACTGAAAGTTCAACTTTGACGGCAGCAGCAGCGCAGAGCATCAGCGAATAACCTTGAGGTTGGAACTCTTGGGATGCGAAACTGATATTGAGCAAGCCAGCTAGGCACTCAATTGCTATTGCTCCGGCTCGAATCAAGTCCCGAAGAGTAAGAGATTTCTGGCTCATCACTTTCTCACTACATCATTCACTCATCGTTCATAAAACTCCACGAAACTATGAATAAATCCAAGCCCATTATTTTGCGAGTGGCAGTATACCGCTTCGTATATTGGAAAAATTGTAATGATCCTTCCTTCTTTATTAATTTTCGTAACAGCTTTTCCCATTCGCTTTTCTTTGATGAAAAAAAAAATCAAAAATAACAACCATTAGCAAAAAATGACCTTCCGCACAAAGTCCTTGCATAAAAATCTTTTAATATCATTTTTACGACCAAAGATATACATCATCCAACTTCTAACCAGTATCCATAGAACCACAACCAATATCGTCTTCATCAACTCGGGTTCAATCCTCTGTACCAATGACATCAACATCGACACTTTAATTATTGTTTGCATAGAAAATATAACAGCAGACAAGAAGGCTCCTTGAACAACCTCTCAATATTGTTGGCCATTATCTTTGCAGCACGAGTAAGAATACGAGTTCGAGTGTTAGTGTATCAACGGGAATATAATGTTAGCGTCGTCTCGGTCGCTTGTTAGTACGGGACTGTGTCGATTCGTGGGATATGATTTCTTATGACAATATTTCGGTGCGTGAATATTTTTATTAAATTTTACGCTGTTGATAAAATTGATGATGATTGCAAAATCATTGAACCTGTTTGCATACCAAGTGACAGATGATGATGCGAGGACACGAAGAGGTTCCCCTCCTCCTCCTTTTTAGTTGGTAAATATCAACACATACACACTTAACGTAGTCAATGGCCGTCATCATCATAATCACGCACGAATTTATGTACAGAAACGGATAATAAGCTGACATCTGAAAAAGAGGCGGAACGAAAGAAATTCCAACCGTAGCGTAGCCAGGTCGTCCGCCCGCCCGTCATATCGCCGCCACCGCACGAGTCTGACGATATGGGTGTAGGAATCTGAATTATTTATGAAGTTTTTCTTTATATTTTTTTTGTCTCTTATCAAAATTACCACGTGTACTGCTATAAACTAAATGATATCAAAGCGTCCGTTAAGTGATATGATAATAAAGTTAAGTGAAAAAATTTGATATCAAAACATTTCGATATCGGTTTCGATTGAGCGAGGAATCGAATTTACTCTAGAAAAATAAGAAAGCGAAGCTGCAACGGGCGCGGTTGCGGGAGTGAAATGAAGAACTTTTTACATCTCAGTGATGGAGAAGAATCGAAAAAGCATCAAACACTTGGCATCCATTAGATACAGACAACTGATATATTTGAAGAAAGGTGAAATTAATCTCTCTGATAAAATCGATGCTTCCAGAGGGAAAACAGAACATTCGTTGGCATCGCAGGCCGTAAAATTGAAAATCGGTACAATCTACTCTACATAAAATTGTGTATTCTAAATTGACTTTTAAAAAAAAGACATAAAATATTTAAAGGGAATTTTTAAAGAGATACACTGGGTGTTGTTTTAGAGGCATAAAGTGCTATGCTAATTTGCAGTGATGTCTTGGGTTTTTTTTTAACAAGATGAATAATTAGGTCGTATAAGCTTGGTATTACAATTGCTCCCAATTTTCAGTTTTGTTTTTTTTTTCTTTTCATATTATATAGGCATAAGAACGGCCCAACAGATATTTGTGAAATTTTCATAGTTAATACTGTTGTATTCTGTGGTGTTTTCTGTTAAAAAAAAAGGGTAAAAACCTCATGGAAGAGTGAAAAAAATGCACTGGTTTTCAAATTGACAACTGGTAAATTTCAAAATGGGTTTTCGAATGGAAAATAGAATAACTCGGAAAACACATTGGTTTTCAAAGGGAAAATTGCATGTAATTGTAATTGTAAGTGCATTGGTTTTGAAATGGAAAACTGGAAAATTTGGTTTTCAAATGGAAAAGTGGAAAAATTCAAAATGGGTTTTCAATGGAACATAGACAATAATTTCGAAAGTAATTTTTGACACTTCAAAAGTTTAAAGCTTATCTGGGAAAAAATCTATTCGTTCCTCTCGAAAGAAGGCATGGTGGTTCATTTAAGGTGAAAGGCATCGATTACTTCACTTTGATCAAAGAGATTAAGAGAGTCGCTATATTGAGTCTTATCTAATGGATGAATGATTAGTCAACGATTAATTTATTATATTTTGCATGCAGGAACACAGACTAAAATAAATAAATAAATAGAGTGGCGCGACAGCTATTGAAGAGCCAAGGCCTAAGTGGCTTACTCTCATCAACAATTCTCTAGGTGCGTGTGAAGAATTGAGGGGACCAACAATTTTACGCCGATTCCGAACGGCAAAGTTGAGAAGCACTTTTTCATGACAGATGATACTCTTGAAAGTTTTGTCAGTTCTTCGCAAGAGGCAGTGTCCGTGTAAAGATGAAATAAAAACTTTGGGCCGAGTAGGATTCGAACCCACGTCGTTCTGCTTAGCAGCCAACGCACATAACCACTTAGCTACGGAACACAGACTGCTTAACCCTAATTGTAAAGATATAACTTTGAAAAGTAATTTCATCTTCAAACCTACTCCGATTAGGTGGAAAGAGTTTTTGGTTTTAAGGATTTATTATTTCAACGTCATCGTCATCAGGGGAAAACCTGAAAGGTTTTGTAACTTTTCATATACTCAATTATGATCTTCTAAGCCTCCGGCCTCTTACATGAAAGGACTATAAGCCCAAGTAAGGCTGGGGAAAACATACCTATGAGTATTTGAAAAATGGTAGTTGCACAAGCTAAAGTTGTATGCCGTAAAAAGATGTTTTGGAGGTATTAATTACAAGGAAATTATCATTACATTGTTAAGCTCGAACGAATAAGACCCCAAGTGCCTAGCAAGGAGACGTTTTATCTTATATATAAAATTCTTATGTCACAGTTTTAGTGTTTATACTCCTTCGAAATGGCTTGACCGATTTTGATGGAATTTTGTTTGCTTATTCAGTAGATATGAGAACAGATTCATAGCTAATTCTTACACATTTAAGTGTTAAGGGTGGTTCACCCAAAAAATTTTGTACTTTTTTTATGGTATGGAATTTAAAAATACTTTTTCTCCTAAATTTTTACAATCCTACAACAGACCCCCATATGTACCTAATTTTAAGGGAATGTTGGTAGTGCTGTAGATGGGTTTTAAGTATTTTTGACAAGGTCGACGAAGCTGTTCATGAGATATGGGCAAGGTAGCGGGAGAGGCTTAGGGCGTGGCGCGGTTACAGGATAGCGGGCAGCAGTGCAGCGTAGCATGTAGCGAGAAGCAGATTACGTGTAGTGGGTAGCGGACAAAGGGTTTCGGGTAGAGTGGTACCTAAGGTTGTAGCTGGTAACGGAATAGCAGGTAAATTGGCTGAGTAGCGGGGAAAGACTACGGGGTAGAGGTTAGTGGGATAATGTGGTAGCGGGTAGTAGTTATTTAGCGGGGTACAAAAGTATAGGCCATAAGTTTGAGGCAGTACGAAATTTGGCGGGTCAGAAATTAAATGTTTAAGTTCGATTTAGCAAAGCTAATTATCAATGTGATAGCCCCGGTTTTGAATCTTGAATTTGACATTAATTGAAAATTTTAAATTGTCATATTTACTACTGCGGTCATTGGTTGTAAATAGACAACAAAATTTTCAGTTGAATGTACAAACTTATCAATAAGCTATTGTTTTTGGTTCAGTGGTATGTCATACGGTTGGCTTAGAAATGTTTAAAACAAAGAATACTTAACAAATTTTCTAAATGATAAGAAAACAAACATTGTTTTTAATGACCAAATATTTTGCAAACTAAAGTTTTTCAGTTTTTATTGATAATCCAAGGGACAACATTTCAAAAATATAAGAAAAGAAAAAGAAGAATAAAAAGGAAAAGAAAAATACAAAACATTGGATATTGTTTTGACCAAGATCTTAAGAACTGAACAACTCTTAACTAAAACAATAGCTTTGAAATTAGAGTCACGTCTGTCAAAAGTTTGCATTTTTAAGACAATTGAGATATAAGGAAATATTCAGAATATTAAAGCATTACTTAACTTCAATCCATATTTTCAATTTTAAATACCTTTTCGTTTAATGAAATTGTTTATTATTTTGAATTTTAAACGACCGACCTATACACTGAGACTGCAATAGATATTCATAGAAAATTAATTCATAACAAAAAAAAAAAAAATAAAACTTGACGAAACAACGTTTGTCGGGTCGGCTAGTTACATAATAACTGTTTATCTTCCCTTCTTCTGATTTCAATTAAGATATAACTTCCTTCATGTAGAAAGTGTGCTAAGTTCAAGGAATGACAATTTTTTTCAGGTGAAACCTTTATTGACTTCCCTCATGTATGAAACCCTTGGTAAATGCTTTTCCTTCATTCAAGTTTACTGCGTAATTTCGAAGAGAAATTCATTCGATTAATATTTGTTCGTTGCCTACTTACCTATTTTTTTTTTTTTTTTTTGTACCAAGTGCTTTCAAAGAACCGGATTTTGTTCACAGAAATGTTGAAATTTCAAGTGCTGTAAGGGTAAAGGTTGGAAATAAAATGAAACTCTCTCTCTTCTCCTTACAGTTATATACGAAACCTAATTCTCTCTCTATCTATTATTTTATTTGTGTGTGTTTTTTTTATAAATCCATCATTATAGGTATAATTAAAAAAAGCAAGACTATGCAGTCATATCAGAAACTAACATAATACATATGTAGTTTTCTATTATCTTTTGAGGATGATTTTAAAAATAAGCAAATCATGAAGACAAAATCTTGGACAAATATTTTGTTTTGTAATTCAGTTGTTGTTTTTAGGAACACTGTTGTTGTCTAAATAAAAAAAAAAAACTTAATTAATTAATAAAACAATAGTTTCTCTTAAATTGGGTCCTTAAACATTTTTGTTAATTTGTGACTGTAGACAGGATGTTGTCCTTGATATTGAATTTTAGATTTCTTCTGAAAAAAGAGTTTCCTAAGAAAACCAGATTTTTTTTTAGGTTTAATTTATTATTTGTTGACATATTGCTGTTTTACATATTTCAACTGAATACGATGGAAATAAATTTGAATTTTAATCAGACATTTTTGTAACGAAAGAAAGAATTTCCAAACATTATCTTGTAAAAATTCTTTTTAATACTTAGTATTTTAAATAACGGGCCAATGTCGGCTTTGAGTCCTACTCGTGCCCACAGTTTTTATTTCATCTTTCTCCGGCACTGCCTTTTGCGAAGAACTGATAAAACTTCCAAGAGTATCAATCTGTCATGAAAAAGTGCTTCTCATCTTTGCTGTCGAAATCGGCGTTATATTGTAGGTCCCCTCAATTCTTCACACGCACCCACAGAATTGTTGATGCGAGTAAGCCACTTAGGCCTTGGCTCCTCAAGAGATGTCGCGCCACTCTCTTTCTTAAGGATATCGAATCTGATACCTCTATCGATTTTTCTTACAGCCCTAAGCAAGGCAACACGATTTTTCAAAAACAGAAATCTTATGAGGCCCCAAACGTTAAGAATCATGGAGAACAAAGCATTAAAATTCTACTTTGAACTTTGAATAAAAATACAAAATATTGGTAGCGAACAAATTATTTTGATACGTGAATTGATTTCGACTCGTTTTTCTTTATCAACGTATACATAATTGTGCCATATTCATTCGTTTCCACCATTGTTTGAATCGGATGAAATCACGACATTCCAAACCAAAAACATATTCCTCGGCTTCGGCTGTATGTTTTTGGCTGTTGCAAGAGTTATTATTGTAAGGGTTTTTCATGCAAAAAACTAATTTTCAAACATGCAAATTCTTAAATTGCAATATACTATGTAAAACACATGCGCTTAAAAGAACCCAACTGAAAACCAGAATATTAACAAGACGTAGGCAACAACTTTATGCTTCAAATACTTTATTGAGAGTGTCTCTTCTTAAATCAGTATAACATTAAAAATGCATTAAAAGCTTAAACAACAAAACTGTAAGCCGAACAGTTATACATATTACTTAAGTACATAAATATACAGTTTTACAGATCATTCGATCTTTCTTTAATAGAGAGAGTTCTTAGTTAAACTCTTTTGTATAAAGGAAAGCTTTTATTTCTCATTCGAACATAATATCGTAAGATCGCGCGTTGCCGTATATATATGTAATCAAAATCATTTCGATGTAAGATAAACCTCTTACAGCTCGGCCGTCCTGACCTTAAATCGTCCTCGATTTACGATATCATGTTTTACATGCATAATATAAATCTAAGAGAATTCTAATGATCACATTTCTTTTACAAATTAATTTTCCATATGTATATAATAATGAATTTATTTTTGATTTCTTCTCAAATACGTACAGGAAATTGCATATGTATAATGTTTGATATTTTTTTCTTTCTCTTTAAAAACATGATTTGTAACGAAATTACAAATGGAATATACATACATCATACATATAAAAATACATTATACATTTGAAATGTTAATTACTTAAATTTAAATTTTGATATATAAATAAATATATATATATATATAAATATAATATATTCGATATATCTATGATTAAACACAAAATGGTCAACTAACGATAATGAGCATGATTTTCTTTTCGTATTCTCTATGTTTTGTACAAAGAATTTAGAATGCAAAAAGTTAAGCGTGAATATTTGTGATGCGGTTCTACGGGTTAACATAAGGCTTCATGTTGTCTGGCGAAGCGACACCTTCGTATGGAATGCGGGAAAGCTGTAAATTCTCAATATTTCTAATTAGGTACCTATTATTTGGAAGGGTTTTTACAATTTTAAAAGGGCCTTTATATTTTGGCAATAGTTTTTTGTTGATACCTGGTGTATTGACAATGTTTTTAAGCATCACATAGTCCCCGACTTTGTATTCATGCGGTTTCTTATGCCGTTTGTCAAAATACTGTTTGTTTGCCTCCTGGTTTCGAAGATTGTTTTCACTTGCTTTTTGTCTCATATGTTCTAAATCTCTTTGATCTTCAGTAAAAACGTGTTGCTCTAGATGGTGTCGAATATTATCATTAATATCACCCTTTTGTGGAACTCCAAAGAGTAACACACTTGGGCTAAAGCCTGTGCTCTTGCTCTCTGTGTTATTTAGAGCAAATTCAATTTTGTTGAGATGTTTGGTCCATCCTCCGGGTTCCATCTCACTCTCCTTAGAGAGCATAGGGGTGATACTTCTATTAATACGCTCCACTTGCCCATTTGATTGGGGCGAACTAGTGGCAACTTTGATATGCTGGATGTTTTGCTCAGAACAAAAGGTTTTAAAATCTTCCGAGGTAAAACAGCTACCTCTATCCGATATAATACGCGTAGGCTTACTATAGACTGCGAAGTAATGTTCCAAACATTTAATCACCTCGTTTGTGCCCGTGCTCTTAACCGCATACAGTTTTGTATACTTAGTGAAGCCATCAACGACTAGAAATATATGTTTTTTACTGTTTCTTACACCGGAAGGCAGTGGACCATAATGGTCAATGTGAAGGGTCTCAAAAGGTTTGTTTCCCTTGGGAATGTTGTTCAAAATTCCTTCGGCTTTGCCAGTTGGCGGAGAGAAGTAAATGCATTTTAAGCAGTTTTTTATATAATTCTTAATTTTTAGTTTCATACGGGGAAACCAATAGGTTTTTTTCAAAAAATTGTAGCATTTCTCCACGCCAACATGACATAATGCCTGATGGTGCGTTTGGATGACATCCGTCTCCATCTGCGATGGTACATAAAAACGAACATCTTTCCCAATCTTCCGATACACTAATCCATTAATCAGTTCGTAAGATGAGCTTTCTCTTTTTTCCAGCATATCTACCAAATGCCTAATTGTTTGATCCCTTTGCTGAGAGGCAGCAAGCGCATTTTCAAATGAATCGGACTCAACTATTAGTATATTATGTGATCGACTGAGAGCATCTACATGCTTCATCCTTTCCCCATTCCTATGCTCTATTGCATAGTCATAATCTTGGAGCTCAAGAGCCCAACGAGAGATTCTGGGGTTTATTAATTTATTATTTAGCGTAAGCGTCAATGATCTGCAGTCGGTAACGATTTTGAATTTTATACCAGTTAAATATATTTTGAATCTCCTTAATGCATATATTATAGCGAGTGTTTCCAACTCATACGAGTGATACTTCGATTCTGGTGGTGTTGCACGCTTGGAAAAGAAAAATATTGGGTGGAATTGTTTGTCGTTTTGGCGCTGAAGTAAAACCGCACCGAAACCCATGCTGCTTGCGTCACAGTGCAACTCTGTTTCCGCTTGCGGATTATAAATGGCTAATATAGGGGCGTTGAGGAGCTTTTGTTTTAAATTTTGAAAAACTAATAATTCCTTTTCACCAAAAACAAACGGAACATTACGCTTCAGTAGATCGTACAAAGGCTTCGAAAAAGTTGAAAAATTTCTAATAAATTTCCGAAAATAAGAGCATAAGCCTAAGAAAGAATGTAGTTTCTTAATATTGGTGGGTATTGGGAAATCTGCAACTGCTTTTAACCCCTCAGAATTCGGCCCTATACCGTTACCCGAAACTTCATAGCCCAAATATTTTATCTTTTCGTGAGCAAACAAACACTTGTCGAATCGTAATTGTAAATTATTACTCGCTACTATATCTAAAACCTCTTTCAATATTAAAATGTGTTCCTCTTTAGTTTCTGTAGCAATAAGAAGATCGTCAATATAAACTAATAATTTTCCGGAATCTATAAGGTTTTTAAAAATTGAGTTTATATATCTTTGAAAAACCGCAGGTGCATTTTTGAGCCCGAAAGGCATCCGTACGTACTCAAACTGACCTAGTGGGGTTATAAACGAGGTGTATTTCACTGAATCCTCGGACATTTTCACGTGATGAAAGGCACTTTTCAAATCTAGTAGTGAAAAGTATCTTTTTCCACGGAGTCTGTCTAAATGGTCTTCAATTAAGGGGATCGGAAAATTATCCTTAACCGTTATTTTATTTAATTGACGAAAGTCAACGCACAATCTAAACTCACCGGTTTTCTTTTTTGCAAGGACAATTGGAGAAGCGAAAGGCGAATCGCTCTCACGAATTATGCGATTTTTGAGTAAATCGTCCAACATTTTTTTAAGCTCTAATTTATGACTGTACGGTAAACGCCGTGGCACGCAATTAAAAACATTGTTCGACCCAGTGAGGTTAATTTTCATTTCGAAATTAGAATGATCGTTAGAAGTTTTATTATAACTTTTGTCAATACACCCATTAACTAAACTAGTAATTGTAGATTTGTCTTTATAGTTTAAATTTTCGTTAATATTTAAGAACACAGTTTCATCACGATCATCACAAATATTTACATTTAAGATTTCGGATTCTTCAGCGTTTAAAATATTATTTTCTGAACATATTTTTTTCGAAACATCGTTCTTGTCTTCAAATTTAAGTTTAATGTTGTTTTCTCTTAAAAATTCTCTTCCTAAAATTATAATATTTTTCATGCTTTCATTTTTTACTACATGCAAACAAATATTGACATAATCACTACTTAATTTAATCTTACAATACACCTTACCGAGTACACAAAGTTCACTACTATTAATGCCTACGAACTTCTTAGTTGGATCCTCGACGGCGGACATCAAAAATGACGGGATGAATTTCTGTTGTACGAAGTTAATTGGACTCCCCGTATCGATTAAAGTTAAAGCTCTCATCTTGAAGTTGACATCTTCCTTCTCGTCCTTCGGAAAATCGTACTCGAATATCCCATGAAAATTATTCAAAAACGATGGTGATTCACATTCAGCATCTGATTTGAGGCTCTGCAAGGCCATGATTGAGTTGTTTTGAGGACAATTCTTTACCACGTGATCCATTTGTCCACAATTAAAGCATGAACCACGATCACGCTTTGGTTTTGGGCAATTCGTAGACACATGACCTTTCTCGTTACAGTTGTAACACTTAACGGGAAGACGAGGTTGATTTACAGTTTGTTTAGACTGGGGCACGTGTTTCGAAAAGCTTGAAGATGGCGGCTGGAACTCGGCTTTGATTTTTTCATACCTTCTTAACATGCTTTTCAATTCGGCTATATTATTTGCGGTGAATAAAATTTGCTTGTTAAATATAGCATCGGGAATACCCTTAATAATGTAATGAATCAAATCCAATTCATCGATTTCTGAAGCCGAGGCTATCTCCTGCATGGTTAATACGTATTGTTGGAAATTTTCTTCCTTTCTTTTTTTTCGGCTTCGTAGAGCATTATGCACATCTGTTGCAGTCGTGTGTTGGTTGAATTCAATGAGAAGAGCTGCTTTGAGCTCGCTCCATGAACGGCAAGTTGTGGATCTCAGGAACAATTTGGCTGTTCCTCTTAGTAACCTCTTCGAAAATATAAATGCCTCAGTTTCACTCAAATTAAAAAGGAGTTTGGAATCGTCAAAGCTTTGAATCCAACGCGTTACGGGATAGTTGTCATCTCCAGAAAACGTCTGTAAAGATTCCTCAATATCTCTATAAGACGTTCGTGGTTCGCTTGGCCTGCTTAATTCTGCTAATTTTTTTTGTAAAGAAAGTATTTCTTCTCGTCGTCTTACCGCCGCACGCAACCGTTGAAGCTCACCCTCTTCCGCATCATCATCATCCTCTTCGACATCGGCACCCTCGTTGTCCACCTCATGAGCATCACCATTTTGGACACAAGGAAACAATTCCTCCATCGAATCTTGGTCCAATTCATCTAAAGCTTCTCGCAACCGAATCAACAAGGCTGGTTTTAATCCAGTTGTGCACAAATTTAACTGATTCAATTTGTCCTTAATACTTAAAACCGTTGCTGTACGCATAAATTCCTCAGCTCGTAAAGCTGCCATTTTTCTCTCGAAAAGTCTCAAAAATTACGTAAAACGTCGAATGAAAAATCTCATAAAAAATGCATAAAACGTGGCGTGGAAAATTCCGCTTCTGATAAGTTGTAAGGGTTTTTCATGCAAAAAACTAATTTTCAAACATGCAAATTCTTAATTGCAATATACTATGTAAAACACATGCGCTTAAAAGAACCCAACTGAAAACCAGAATATTAACAAGACGTAGGCAACAACTTTATGCTTCAAATACTTTATTGAGAGTGTCTCTTCTTAAATCAATATAACATTAAAAATGCATTAAAAGCTTAAACAACAAAACTGTAAGCCGAACAGTTATACATATTACTTAAGTACATAAATATACAGTTTTACAGATCATTCGATCTTTCTTTAATAGAGAGAGTTCTTAGTTAAACTCTTTTGTATAAAGGAAAGCTTTTATTTCTCATTCGAACATAATATCGTAAGATCGCGCGTTGCCGTATAAATGTATATGTAATCAAAATCATTTCGATGTAAGATAAACCTCTTACAGTAAGATAAACCTCTAACATTATATAGCTTGAAACATAACGAACCACTCATTCATTGATGGCTTCGTCTAGGTCCAACACTCGTCTTTTTACTTCCGCGAACAGCGGAGATTTTAAGGCAGATCTTGCGTTTTGCTTACGTAAGGGTGTTAGATGATTGTTCACTGATTCGGTAGATTTAAATTTGGCCAATAAACATTGATTAGTGTTCTTTGAAGGACGACCATGTACCCCATAAAAAGACTACAGAGCGCATATGGTTGCATTTAGAGAACACTCGTGTTCCTTATAACGTTTTACAATTTGTAGGTAGGTAAGGTACGTATTTCTCTGCGCTGTACCTTGCCATTATGCTTTTTCCTTAGTGCGTGAATAAAGACAATAATGTTGACAGAAAGTTAAAGAAATAATATGGGTGCCACGAGCCGTCAAAATCAACTCGCTCCTATTGGAAACCCCACAAAAATATGGAAAGTGTGGTTGCACTCTTAGCATATTCTCACCGACATCATTTTTAATCCATTAAAATAACTTAATACCAGTTTCGTTCCTAAAAACCGCTTTTCTAAATATGTCTTCATGTATATGTTGGAAACTAAGTGTTAAAACATCCCTTTACTTACTACTCGCAAACACATTTAATGTAGAGTGATTATTTGCGATTTTGCCTTGTTTTGAATTCTACTTTCGAGTTATATAGTTCCTTGAATATGCGAAAGAACGTAAAAATATACTTGGCACTATTAGACCTATTCTACAATCGCATATAAAACATTCTTATAGAATTTTTATTGTAGAATCGAATAACATAGTTAGGCCCCTGTATTTTAAGGACGAAAATAGTTCAAAAAGAGATATGGCCTTAAATATTTCAATTCAATGGTTCTTAGCCTAAGAAAAAAAATTAAAACCGCCAATTTTTTCAAAACGTAAGAAATTCAAATTACCTTACTTCAGTTTTGGCGGCCTACGTCCTCCAACTTGTATATAAACTGTGTACAATGTTCTAGTAATTTGCTAACAATAAAATCCCAAACAAGCATTATTATGTCTTTCATTAATTTGTTTGTACTAAAATTCAAATTTTAGCAAAAAATAAAAGAACAGAAAAATAATGTCGAAAAAACGTTTTTTATCCAAAAAACTGTAGCTCACAAAACAAAAACAAATAACTTTTAATAGCTATTTACAATAATTCATAAAAAAATAAATAATATCATATTTTTATAAAATTCATTATACAAAAAATTACAGTTGTGTATTTACAAAGGTAATTTTATTTTTGGAATACACATTTTTTGAATTATGTAGGACCAAATGCTCGTCTTTTATTTTCAACGTACAGCAAACTGAGTTGATAAATTCTGACCCTAACAGATTTCTTTTCTTCGATTTAACATCGCTAATAAGAGAAAAAAATTCGTTCCGCTTCCGCATTTGAATGCGGGAAACTTAAGGCTATCTCAACCAAATTTCCTAAGTTTGAAAAAATTAATTCGTCGTTAAAATTTTTCATATGTTATAAATTTCGAACCACATTTTGTTGAGAGGCAGTCCTTGTAAATAAACCTTTTTTTCGTCATTTTATAAGACAGGAAGGCTTCGAAATTCCTCTATAGCTTCATTTGAGCAGTCGACTTTTTTTAAAAGTTCTGAAATAAAGAAATTTCTATTCCTTCCCACATTAAACGCTATTTTTGGGTCAAGAAATTCGAGCTGGCAACAGAAACATCGTCAAAAGGCATTCGTCTCATCAATTCTGAAATGGAAGTTAAATAAGAGTTTATACAATTTTGCCTTACTTCTGCCTGGTTTTATTCGTCTAACTCAGACAATGAATCCTCACATTCTTGACCCAAAAAAAGATTTCCTAAATAACTCCGACATTTAGTACGATCTTTTAAAATAGAAAGTTGCTCTTCCCATTGAAGGTTAAAAAAAATCAGCTTTAATAAAAAAACCACCTTAAAAACGCGGCAATAATAAGCAACATATTTTCACCATAGATGAAGAACGGCGGCGTCGGAACGGAAGACGGAATGTTCTTGTAAAAATAAAATTTTGGTGAAAACCAAAATACGTATGAATCTGTGGAAATTTTTTCACTTATGCGCGTTCAGATAAGAATCAAATTGAACAAAAATTTTATAACGAAAAATCCCTTTTTTTTGTACTACGAGGTTTAAAAAATCCCTTTCTCCCTTTTAGTTTAGTTTATTCCTTAAAAAGGGATAAATCCCTCAATCTGGCAACACTGAATCTTAAAATCATCCGAAAACAAAAGATTACCAGAATGTTTCAACCAAGAAGGGAGGTCGCTAATAAAAAGATTAAAGAACAAAAGTCCAAGATGACTTCCTTGAGGAAAACCAGAGTTTCTAATTTCCTTCGATACATTGTTACCTAACTTTACACACTGTGTTCGATTAGTAAGATATTGTTCAAACCACTTAAGATTTTATTTTCAAATCCCAATTGCTTTTATATTTTTTCTAACAAGAATATGTTGTACTCAGTCAAAAGCTTTCGAAAAGTCAGTGTAGATTGATCTACTTGACCACCTCGCTCCATTTCCTTAGTACAAAAATTCGAGAAAAAGTTAAGTTTGTAGTAGTTGACCTACTACTAACAAATCCGTGTTGGTTTTCGGAGATTACACGTTTATATTCTCGTAAACACGTTTTTTTAATTACAAGCTTAAAAAAATTTTGGAATAAGTTGCAACATTAGAAATAGGTCTGTAGTTAATAATGTCTGTTTTGAACCCCCTTTGTGTATTGGTGTGATATCGAAGTTTTCCATTCATCTAAGAATATTTGTGTTAGCCGTAGTTTTGCTAGCTTTGACGTCAATCAAGAAAGAGCGCATTGGAAACGAGCCCCTACTGGAAGTTGTGCACAATGTCCCGTAAGTGGTAAGTCCGCAATATTTTTTTTCCTTTTTTTGTTCGCAAAGCAAGACTATTGACACAATCACGATAGAAAAATATCTTTTTTGCAATTCAAGTATTTAAGTATATATACATTTTCAATCACTCATATTACTGTAAATTAACCTTACTGAACTACACTACCATACAATTCGAGAAAAAAATATATATAATAAGGGGGAGATTGCGAAGAAAACATAGTATTGTACTGTAATGATAGAATAGAATTAGATTATGAATAAAAATGTTAAATTCCGAATACATTTGTTTTAAATAAGTATAATTGTGAATGGTAAGTGTGGAGAGTAGGATGATGTGGATCTACAGCAGGTAATTACTTTCCTCAGCTATTCAAAAAGGGGCAGTTCCATGAATCCGAGTACGCGAGCTGCCAAGGTGCATTCGTAGGGAGGGGATTATTGTACTCAGGGTGACCGTCCACCTGTCACCCACGGAAGCGAAGTTGAGGTATAGTAGTCGTCTGTTGTCCTTTAAACCAAAAATCTTGGCATGTTCTTTTTTTCTATTGGTACGAAGGGAGAGCTCGGAACAAGAACCACACCCATCATTTGCCGCATCTAGCCGCACTAGCAAGCATGCCAGTTCGTTCCCAAGCCTTCCGCAACACAGAAAAGCCACCAAACAATTCGGTAGCAAGAAACTTCAGACAATGGTTTACTGCCTTGTGCTCCAATATACAGCTCAAAATCATAGCTGAATTCGGAGCTACACTTAGAACAAAACTTTTATATCCCCATTTGTGTGGTTTCTTTGGATTTTATTGGCGCATTGAAGATCTGTTTTTAGTTGGAATGATTTATTCGTCCACTGCCAAATATTCTTCCCTCGGAACTTTGTGTAGCCTTTGTCTTATTTGTTCCAAGAATGGCCGTATTTTGTGCAGAGGATCATAGCCAGGACGACTTTGGGGACTTGTGTTGAATTTGAATTGAAATGAAGGAATCGTTTGATTTCCTCGAACCAATTGCAAGTCATCACATTTGCAATCTACGGACATGTAAAGACACATTCCAATAAACTGCTGGATTTCTTTGTCTCTGGTCGTTTTTCCACAGCGTATAGCATCGTTTGTTCTTCAATGTGTCTAAACGTTTTATCCGTCAACATATATTTGAAAACTGTATAGGAAGCTCCAAGGTCCTTATTTCCTCCGGTAAGCTCGGATAACCAATGAATTGACATTCAGATTCATCCTTTTCTAAAAACTCATCTCGCCAACGGGTTTTTTCGTTCCGTCTTCCTCTGGAGGGAGGTTCCACCATATCTCGCTGTATTTGAGATAATGGTATGTCGTCTTTGGAATCCCAATCAGACATATCAGACTCCAACGGTGTTCCCATTGGAATATTGACTTGATTTTCTTCTTGCGAAAGTTCTTCATCACTGCTTTTATCGGGAAAACTTTGGATCCTGATATGAGCACTTCCGTAAAATCTACGTTTATCAATCTTGTCAAAATGTCTGAAATGTTATTGTGTAAATAAATCTTGACCCACTTTTTAGCATTTTTCACTTCGTTATAATGTAAGTAATATAAAGTTACAATTTTTTGTAAGCTATATCCGAATTTCAAATTGATCTCCAATAGAAATTCAGAATGTTGTCCATCGCTCGTGTCTTATATATAAAGGATATTTCTAGCCTCTGATGATCAATATCCGAAGTTGAGGCAGTTAAAAAGTAATTAGCGAAACTACCAAAAATCCTTTTTTTACCCAAAAGCTCAGGCAGATCAAAAATCAACTCTTTGCCTTGCCTTTTTCTAAAGTCAGGCAAAGGACAATAAAAAAAGGTATATTTCTGCATGGTGTGCCATATATGGTCCATTCAGTTTTTGGTACTTTTTACTAAATATTCGGATCATAAACACCAAAAACCTAATTATATGCAATAAATACATAATCACCTCTCTGAATGTATTTTTGTTTCAAGGAAATACCCATTTTTTATATTTTTATGGAATTTTGAATTGCACGTTGGTACTCATTTTCGATTTGACTGTCTTTTCTGTTTTGGATGATCAAAAACATAGCTAAACTCATCCATAAATTCATTATTTTTTGTAAAATTCAGTAAATAGGTGTATTTTCTTGATAACACAATATGAAACATAAATATTTTTAACAAATTTAAAATTTATGAACAAACAATTGGTTTGGCTAATATATGAGCCACCATGCAGTAAGGGGTTAAAAAAATAAAATTAAACTAAACAAACTAAAAACAACAATTTTTGCATACCATACATTCCAATGCAAAATAATAATTTCGGCATAACTCTCCAAAATTTCCGCTTAGCCTTTAATACAATTATATTTCTTGTAAAAACGTTATCTACGGCTGCAAAATTTGGTAATTGCTCTAATGAATTTGAAGTCTTGTATTTAATCCAGGGCCAATTTATTCTTCGTTTGACATTCATTGCATAGGAAACCTAGTATTGGATCTAGAAGCATATTCAAAGAGCCTTGAAAGACTAAACTAGGGTCTACTGGCTTTGCACAGCAGCCGCCCAAGCATTTCATCTTCCATATTGTTAACGCCTGCTTTTACCCAAGGTAATTGAAAAATCACATTTCATGCTTCGAACTCGTATTCTTACTTATACGTTAAATGTACTTGGGTTTTTCTTCATTTCAGTGCAGCCTCACCTGCCACTACTATCACCACTATGCATATTTGTTAAGTTAGCAACTCATACATCTATCATTCCGTATATAGCAGGACACCTTGGAGTCGCGTCGGTCATATTGACTTTAGAATTAAAGCAAAACCCTACTTTTCTGTTCTTGGCTAATCATTGATAAAAGAGTGTTAAAACCTCACTTTTCACTGAACGGACCTCCGTGATGTTGAATGATCCACAAAAGCTTTTACATGTAAGCTGGATCAAAAACACGTGTAGGTAAACATGTCTCCGATGTTTTACAACTCAATTTGAAAAAAATTACAACTTTATGATGACTTCGGTTTCGTTCAAATGTGTTTTTTTTTATAATAAAACGCCACGAATGATTTCTTTCACTTGACACACTTCCACTTCCCGAAATATCCCAAACACCGAAATAGAATTTCAAGAGTCCCCCATGTCGTATACACAAAAAAATTTAAGTTACCTATTTCATCGGTCGTAAACAAAGCAATTTATGAATCTCACAATGGATACCTTACACCACTCGCAGTATTTGGTATTTTCACTGAGGGGCGATCTTCAAATTGAAAATTATCGTAAAACTACACTTTAACTCAACATCTCATCCTAAATTTTTGAGTTAAATTTATTTAAAATGTCTTACCCGCATACAATCTTTTTGAGGGTAATGTAATATGAAATAAATACACGAGTCCAAAAAATATCCATTACGAACAAAGTCAATATATTTTTATTGGTTTCTCCAAAATATTCACTCAAGTCAATGTTGTAATTTTTCTATTTCCTTCCTCGCTTACTAAAAATAAACTTTCTGTGTCTAATGCCCAGCAAATCTAATATGAAAGCATGAAAAGGGTGGGCGATGTCTTAAGTGGCAAAGAGAAGCATCTCCCGAGCAACACATCCGCTGATTGATTAATAGCGAAGATCTGTTTCTGTCGAAACTCTGGTCTGGTCAGTGCACTGGCACTAGCACCGCCACACAATTTCAATCTGAATCGCTTGGTGGTAATCTCACATCAAATTGGATTAACTTCGAAAATTATTTTTGATTGGCTTTTCTTTCATTTTTATTGACTTAAGATTTTAATGAATACTTACGAGACATTTATTGCTCTTCATCTTCTATCGGTCTGGTATTTCGATGTGTGTTTTTCTTAATATTTATTTTATTTATTTTAACGGCGAATGGTAAATGGATACGCGGGCAAACATCAAGAGTGATGGTGAAACTTTAGTTTCATGAGACTTTTTTTCGGTTTGTTTTTTAATCAACAGTGAGGTAGGGTAATAAATTTATTTGATGTTTTTAATGTGAATTGATCTGCATCAAATCGATAGACTGTTCAAATGGTTTTACCATTTATCTATATTGCAGAGAAAAGCAAACAAATTTTGAAAAAAAAGGTAAAAAAAACTCGTAAAACAAAAAACCTAGATATTTTGATCCCATAGAAATATTTATGTGTACAAAGGACAACGATTTTCGGGTGTGCACGTGGAATATTAGGTCCCTTAACAGACTGCGTGCTGCTGAACAGTTAGCGGAGGCCCTCAACTGCTAAAAAGCAGATATTACCGCTATCCAGGAAACGCGATGGGATGGACCGGGCAAAAGGAGGATGAGAAACTGCGACATCTACACTATGGTGATTGTTACCGAGAGCAACAACAGCGACTCTTTAGATGCGGATTCGTCGTGGGAAGCAGACTCAGGCAGGAGTCTTGAGCTTCAAATGCGTGACCGAACGCATCACGACAATCCGAATCAAGGCTAAATTCGGCAACATTAGCCTAATATGAGAGCAGTTAGAGATGCCGCCTTTAATGTGCTGGGTTTCACACAGCCACCAAAACGAAACCCCTGGTTTGACGAAGAATGCAGGCAGGCCCATGCAGCCAAGCAGGAGGCATACAAAGCGGCGCTGCCTAGATGGACAAGAGCTGCTCGTGAACTCTACGACCAAAAGAGGAGAGAGGAACGCCGGCTTCTCAGGAGAAAAAAGAGAGAGCTTGAGAAGCGTCAGATCGAGGATGTTGACAGAGCCAACAGCAGGACTGAAGTTCGGAGGTTTTACCGAAAGGTTAAACAGCTGGCTCAAGGTCATCCAGCAAGAACTGATGCCTGCAGAGATAAACAAGGGAACATCATAGTAGAATCGCAGTCAATGCTGGGGATTTGGAAAGACCACTTCTGTAGATTGTATAACGGCGACGACGAACAAAATACAGCCGTCAGACAGGAGCCTTTCATCGGACACGATGATAGCCAACAATTCCGTGAACCCGACCTAGAAGAAGTGAAAACCGCAATATCACGGCTGAAATCCAACAAAGCCGCTGGAGCAGATGGACTAGCTGCTGAGTTGTTCAAAGCAGCAGGCGACGAGCTAGATAGGAGCATGCACCAAATCATCTGTAAGATATGGTCAGAGGAATGCATGCCCGATGAATGGAATCTCAGCATTGTTTGCCCGATCCTGAAAAAAGGAGATCCTCTAAACTGCGCCAACTATAGAGGAATAAGTCTACTAAACATCGCCTACAAGATCCTCTCTGCCGTAATATGTGAACGTCTGAAGCCTTTCGTCAACAATCTGATTGGTCCTTATCAATGTGGCTTCAGGCCAGGAAAGTCAACCGTCGACCAAATTTTCACGTTGCGGCAGATCCTGGAAAAGACCTATGAACTCCAAATCGATACCCACCACCTTTTCATCGATTTTAAGGCCGCGAGATATGAACTGTATAAAGCTATGTCTACTTTTGGCATCCCTGCCAAGCTCGTTCGCTTGTGCAAAATGACGATGGAGAACTCACGCTGCTCCATCAAGGTTGGCAACGAGCTTACGGAATCTTTCGACGGCAAAAAAGGATTCAGACAAGGCGATGCACTGTCATGCGATTTCTTTAACATCGTTCTTGAGAAGATAGTGCAGAACTCCACCGTCAACACCAGAGGCACTATCTTCCAAAAATCTGTTCAACTTCTCGCGTACGCCGATGATATTGATATAATGGGAAGAACACAGCGTGATGTCAATGGCGCCTTTGTGAGAATTGAGACAGAAGCGGCAAAAATGGGTTTAGCGGTAAATGAGGGAAAAACGAAGTATATGCTGTCTTCGAGGAAGGACACCCAACACCGACGGCTCGGACAGAACGTCACAATAGACACATATAACTTCGAGGTAGTAGAGGAGTTTGTCTACCTAGGCTCCGCTATAAACACGGGCAATAACACCAGCGCCGAGATCAGACGAATCGAATGCTAATCGCTGTTTCTCTGGGCTAAGAAAGCAATTGAGTGGAAAAGCCCTCTCTCGAGCAACTAAGGTAAAACTGTACAACACTCACACTCATCATCCCAGTCCTGCTGCATTCCCTGACAAAATCGGATGAACGTGCCTTAGGCTGTTTCGAGAGGAAAGTTCTTCGGGTCATCTTTGGCCCCGTGTGCATTTAAGGGGAATGGCGAAGAAGATACAACAGCGAACTTTACGGGTTGTACAACGACGTGGACCTAGCCTGAAGAGTCAAGGTCCAGAGACTCAGATGGCTCGGTCATTTAAAGCGGATGGACACTCCGGCCCGGAAAGCCTTCGACACTATTCCCGAGGGACGTAGGAGGAGAGGAAGACCGCGACTCAGGTGGCGCACCGCACTCAAGTGGAAGAGAGCCTCAATCAACTTGGAGTGCAAAACTGGAGACAGCTAGCTAAGGACCGAGCTAGCTGGCGGAGACTGTTGATTGAGGCCCAAATCCAGAACGGACTGTAGCGCCACCTTAAGTAAGTAAGTTAGTTGAAGCAAATTTAATAAACTTATTTTTTTACAGCACTGTATTGGTTTTTGAACATTTTGGATAAGGAAACATTTTATTTTCGTTGAATATAAAACCAACAAAGTTTGTGCAAGAGAAATATTCGATGACTTAGTCGAATCGCACCAAAAAAACACACAAAATTGATTTGATTTATTGCAAACGTTTTTGTGTTCTTTTATTTTTTACAGAAGACAGAAATACTTCCTGTGTTCGAAGTGGTTTATTTTATGAAGCATTTTGTCTCATTTCTTTTTTTTTTGTGCTTTTAAAAGTCTAATAAGCTAAACAAGAAATAAAAATGGTAAAGCATTTAACATTCTTTGTGGGATTAAGAAATCAACAATTTCAGTAACAAACTGTAGTTAAATTAGGTGTTTTGAGACATTTAGAAAGATTACTGTTTCTTAATTAAGTGAAATCTATACAACTTTCTGGATAAGTTTCGAGATGTACATAAGTAATGAAATCCAGAGATTAATCCAGAATGATTAGCATGGAGAAGATGATTATATTGTTGTTAATGTGAGAGATAAAAGGGATTTCGTTTTCAGAGTCATTTTTCTTGTAGAAGAACATTTTATTTCCCTATTGAAAGGGATTATTTTTGGTCATTTATAATTTTAAAAGTTCCTTTTGTTTAGAATGTTTTCTGAATAGAAAAGAATAACTTAACAACAAAGTTTTTCATTCCCTATGGATTTTACATTTTTCATTCCCAACTGATTTTACTTTTTTTTATACTTTCAGGCTTAAAGCCGTGTGCGACTTGGGTTAAAAAGTGGGTAAAACTTGACGTTTGGTTTAATTTTGACAAGTCGCATTGACGTTTCAAATGTGGAGCAGGTTAAAAATTCATCCAATTCGCACGCGGCCTAAATAAGAACAATTTTACTTGATCTGTCCTCAACACAACCAATCTACTCTTACAAGAAAGCTCCATTCTTTTTTCATTATAAGCACGAGTAGTCTTCTTTTTGCATTTATTCTAGATTCAGTAGCATTCTCTTTTTTTTTATATAAAAAAAAACAGAAATATTTTTAAAAGAAAATTCCCATGTAACCAGCCCCATCTGTCAATCGATCCAGTTCCAGAGCTGCTGCTTGTTAATTAGCTGCATTACTTATCCCATCTATGGGCATCCATTGGTATGCGATTTATGTTTGTCATTCTTGGCATCATTATGGCTTGTAAAGCAACAATAGAACCTGTCAAGTAAGTCGTGTTTGTTCTTCTCCAGGATCAGTGATATTAAGATACGAGAACGAGTATCCATCTAATGGTAAAATGTTCCTTGCTGAAATTTTCTTCTTCTTTTCTATGTAGATCACACGAATCCCATCGCTTTGACTTTTCGAAAAAGGGGCAAGCAAGATTCTTCAATGCTGGATCGTGACCAGATACGAGTTCACAAAATGCTGCAGTCAAGACTCAAGAGCCTCTTAAGGTCTTGCCACTTGTAATACAAAACAGAAGAGTTGTGTGTTATACAATTTTATTTTGTGTCGATCTTCTTCTTGTTGTATAAAAATGTTGTAAGTTACGGGCTTACGCTGGGATATCCGACTGCAGTACTTTGAATTTAGTTCGCTTTTCATTAAAAATTATGTTTTTCCCGTGTTTGGAGGTCTTTGTCGTTCAGTTCAATTCTTTCTTCTTGTTTTTATGGTAATGTACTTCCATTGTTGGAGTTTGAAGAGCCCATAAGTTGGGATTGAAACCTAAATGAACCTCGAACAACTCACAGCCTTGTTTTGTGTTATGTTTAACAATTTTAAGAGTTGTATTGTTTTGAGTTGAGTCACTTGATAATTTTTCATTTTCTGTTTTGACAGATTGTCATCTGGTGATGTTTTTTTATTTTTCAAGCAGTCTTGGGCATGTTTTGTGCAATTTTCTTGGGAAACAATTGGGTTTGTTTGCTATTTTCTTTAAAACAGAATCTAAGTTGTTTGTGATCAGTGAGAAATTAGTTAGAGAAATACTCAGTCAGGCAGTTTGTTTTTACCATTTAAGAAATGTTGGTAGAGGCATTGTGAACTATGGTGAGAAATGATTGCATTTCATTAATGAAGACTGAAATTGCAAGATATGAAAGGAGAAAACCGATTTTGGCGTATGCCTGGGAATTAGCCAAGGTTTCGATCGACGACGATCTTGCCAAGGTCTATTGAAGAAAACACGAAACTTCAATGCTAGGTCTTTCTGTATTTAATGACAAATAGCTTATGGGATTCAGTTAATTACTACAAATAATAGGTACACATGTTGAAATGTAATCAAATTTTGCGTTATTGCTTTCAAATCTGGTATTAGCGGTTAACGGTGTTGCGATTACAGTGATCGCTTCTGCTTGTCAGATGTCCGGTTATTTGACGTCTCTATCGGTGACTGTTGGTGAATACTTTACTCGACGACTGACTACTTTATTTCCGGGGGTTCACGGAGATACATTCAAGGCCCCTGGTGACAGCCAGTGCGGCATACATAGTAGAGCTCTTGATACCATGGACCGGGTACCCGGGAATGTCGGGAATTACGCGGGCAGCACATACCCGGGCATTTGCATGATGCTCGGGTACCCGGGTACTCGGATACACGATCGTTATGTTTCGAGTATCGGGTACCCAGGTATCTGAACAACATGCAAATACCCGGATACCCGCGAAGGGCTTTACGATACGATACGATACCGATATTTTTCGATTGTATCGGTATCGTATCGAATAACAAATTATTTTATCGTATCGTATCGATATCGGCAATAATTTGAAGACAAATTTATCGTATCGTTATCGAATTCGATACGATACCAATACGATACTCGATAAAATATCGAAATAAGATAAAAAAGGTTCATCACTATTAAAGCGAGGAAAAAAGTGAAACGCAAGCTACTTAAAATTTATTTTATTTGATTATAGACTATCCGAACCCCCAATTTTAAATTGACATTTGTTGAAAACTCACAATCCCATCACCGTTCTAAGAGAAAAATATAGAACGGTGTACCTTTTCGCGTAATTTGTTTTCCTGGCTTACGCTTGATATTCCAACCCCTAACTGACTTTATTTTTGTAGGTGCATTTATATATATATGACTATAGATGAAGACAACCTTTCAACCACCTAGTATCGACCTTTTCCTTTCGTTTCAACCTTTACCGATGTTCATCGGGTTCATAGAAAAGACGATCGACAATGAAAGCGCGAGCGAACGCGTAAAAAAAAATCAAATATGTTTATTACTGCAAGTAAACTACTATTAGTAAATGCTATTGAAAAAAAATTCGAATTTTGCGCACGCAGTGTCGAAAATAGAGTTGTTTCAGTCGATACGATATATTCGATAATTATCGGCCAGTGCTTATCGGCGATACGATAATATCGACAATTTTATAAACACATTTATCGTATCGATATCGGTATCGTAGGTACTGGATATCGTGTCGATTATCGTATCGACTTTCGATACGATACGATACGATACCGATATTTTCATCGAATATCGGTACCCGCGTAATTTGGAATAATTCGAGTTACCGCGTAACCGGGTATTGTTTCGGGTACCCGGTCAGAATCAAGAGCTCTAATGCATAGCTCTGGTAGGTCAACAGGTATATTTAAGGCAGGTCGATCAGCAGGTTTATTTAAAGCCTATGGTATCACTACTCGGCATCGGCAGGTAATATATCTGGCCGATCAGTAGGTTTATTCAAGCCTTCTAGTGTCGCACTCAAGGCAATATTCTTCAATATTTAAACCCTTGTAGTGTCCGCAGCTTAGTGGTTAGGTGCGTTGGCTGCTAAGCAGAACGTCGTGGGTTCGAACCCTGCTCATGCCCATAAAGTTTTTATTTCATCTTTCACGGACATTGACTCTAGCGAAGAACTGACAAAACTTCCAAGAGTATAAATCTGTCATGAAAAAGTGCTTCTCAACTTTGCCGTTCGGAATCGGCGTAAAATTGTAGGTCCCCTCAATTCTTCACACGCACCCGGAGAATTGTTGATGAGAGTAAGCCACTTAGGCCTTGGCTCTTCAAGAGCTGTCGCGCCACTCTATTTATTTTTTATTTCATTTATTTAAGCCGATTTCTATAGTGAAAAGGTGATTGATGCACGGTCGACGGCGGAAATGACCAATATATACTGATTTCATACTTGAAGTTGAAATGATGACTAATTGTACTGGTCGTTTTACTACAAAAGTACTGACACTCATGCATTTTTCCGCTCACACTGAATGTTAATTATAAGAATGCGAATGTTAATGTGAACTACGATTTGTTAAATTTGTTTGAATGAGTATTTTAATGGAGCAGAGAGATAAATTAATGTAAAATGCAAGAGCTAACCTATTCATTTTGGCGTTGAATAGAAATATATAAAATAAGTAAGTTTGTTTTTTCTGGTTTGATATTATTCTATACTCCGTTACTGTGTAGTTGTAATTCTTAGTAACTAGGAAGAACAATATAAAGCTAATGATGATCGTACAAACAAGAAACAGTTTTAATGCATTATCCGTAGCTAGTTACACCAAGCTTCAATATGGCTGTTGGAACAGTGCAACGAACGGTATACAAAGTCAAAGGAAAACAAACAAATATAGCTCCTAAAAAAAAAGCACCAATCAAGCAAACAAACCAAACCGAACATAAATCAACTGAAATAAGCAGTGTTCCCATTAAGAGAATTCTTTTAGAAAAAAAGCAACAAAACCTCATTTCCAGTAAGACCATAAAAAGCGCCACCTCTCCTATCGGTAAGTCCAGTAAGAACAAAATCTTTTTACCAACATAGATCACCTCCTCTGGATCGATCTACCTGATCGATTGCGTTTCCCAAAGCCTATCCCGAAGAAGAGGAAATTTTCTGTTTGCCAATAATTCCCATCAATGGATTTCGCTGTTTTTTGTTTTAAAGAATAATCACCGCCACCACATCACATCAATGTTCTTTTTGTTCTTGCTGTGGGTTTACATCCAATTCGAATTGTAAGTCGTGATTCTAGATGTTCTCACGAGTCCCCAGTTAAATGGACCTGTTTACATGAGAACCAATATAATGCCTTGTCTTGTGACGACTCGACTTACTTCCAGCATTAATACTTCAACTATAAGACCATGCAGCCATGGGACAACAAATACCTACAAAAATAGAAGACTATGACAACAACCAACAGATAGAACGGACATTGGCGATGGACGTCGTCGTTGTGTCGTCGAAGGGTCTAACTTGGTAAAGGTCGTTAATGTAATCTTCCGTGATTAACACAATTGCCTCAATTTGTAGCCAGATTGTTTTTTTTTTATTGGTCGTGCTATTGCGGGCGGCCGCAAGGAAAGATACAATATCTAAACAGAAATAAACATCACTTGCTAAAAATAAAGATACAAAACTCTTCTACTGATGCTATTTGCATTTAGATTAGATTATGCAGATGCAAAGCACTCTAAGCGGACATGTTGCCATGTACTTACGATTAGCAACCGAAGTCCTCCTCCTCCCTCAAAAGCTTTGAGCTTGATGATGATGATGATGGTAATCCTTTAATTTAAGCTTAATAATGTAATCCACATTCTGAGATTGCACAAACACTTAATGGGGGAAAACACCAAGGTACCGTCACAGACGATGATTTTTCAATACCAATACTTTTCAATATTTCAGAAAACTCACTTCAATTATCACTGAACCGAAAGAACACGCACAGAAGACACCCGCGGCGCGGCGGCAGAGACAAATTATTCTCTTGCGCAAGGGGATTGATGAAGATGCTCCAAAAATAGATCTGAAGCACCTTTTTTTATCATTTTATTTTTACCGAAAGGAACACAAGGAACGTGTCGTCTATGATCGCTTCACCGATTTTGTTATTTATCTGCTCAACTCGATCTCCGAATCAAAACAAAATAAAACAGAAAATACCTATTCAAAAAAGGAAATCAAACGAACTGTAAGCATTCCGTATCCAACAACGTGAATGGAGCAACCGCACGGCGCGTTTGTTTATACACAACTGATTTGAAGATTTCGTCGCAGTTGTTCGCAGCCGGCAAAATGATGTTTGGGCTTTGGGTTTGGTTTAGTGGAGCCGGGGATCTTAGTGATATGATGGCTCGAGAGATCATGGAAATGTTTACAGTTTTGTGGCCGTTGCCGGTATGCGGCTGCGCTCTAGGTGGACTGCGATGATGTGCGATGGAGTCTGGGGAGTTTTTAAGATCGTAACTCGTAAGTTCATTTGGTAGACTGATGAAGCTGGAGAAAATGTACGATCGTTTAAAAGTGATCATAACGAAAACGTGTGTTGGAACGTTGGAAGACTTTTTAGCTTTCTTTCAACTTTTTCGCATCCACTTTTTTATATTTCATCAAACATTGAGAGAAAACTCAAAGATGGATGAATAAGCCGACAAAAACAAACGAAGGCAATAAATCAGCTGGTCTCATCTCTCATGTCATGTCTCGTCTGGTATATTTGATTAAATGATGACAACATAAGCATATGAACGCAGAAGGCTTGGTTGATTGTTGTCGCTTACAGGATGCCAATCGGAATTTGTTTGTGAAAATAAGGGGTAGAATAGAAAATGGGAGACTTTGGAAAATGTCTCTGAGAAAATAAAAAGAAGCTCCTAGAATATGTCGTGTTTCTCTAACCTTTAGCAGACATAGGTACTAACATTTCTCAAAATTTTATTGTGAAACCAGAGATGCGAGGTTGACAGTTTTCATTTTTTAAACTGAACGTTTTTCATGCATAAATAATACGAAATATATCGTACGAATTTTTTCTTAGTTTTCAGCCAAGAATTAATTCGCGAACGGGAAAAACGAAGTATATGCTGTCTTCGAGGAAGGACACCCAACACCGACCGCTCGGGCAGAACGTCACAATAGACATATACAACTTCGAGGTAGTAGAGGAGTTTGTCTACCCCTGCTCCGCTATAAAAACGGGCAATAACACCAGCGCCGAGATCAGACGAAGAATAGCTCTTGCTAATCGCTGTTTCTTTGGGCTAAGGAAGCAATTGAGTGGAAAAGCCCTCTCTCGAGCAACTAATGTAAAACTGTACAACACACTCATCATCCCAGTCCTGCTGTATGGTGCGAAAGCATGGACCCTGACAAAATCGGATAAAAATGCCTTAGGCTGTTTCGAGAGGAAAGTTCTTCGGGCCATTTTAGGCCCCACGTGCATTGAAGGGGAATGGCGAAGAAGATACAACAGCGAACTTTACGGGTTGTACAACGACATGGACCTAGCCAGAAGGGTCAAGGTCCAGAGACTCAGATGGCTCGGTCATTCAGAGCGAATGGACACCAATGCTCCGGCCCGGAAAGCCTTCGACACTATTCCCGAGGGACGCAAGAAGAGAGCAAGACCGCGACTCAGGTGGCGCACTCAAGTGGAAGAGAACCTCAATCAACTTGGAGTGCAAAACTGGAGACGACTAGCTAAGGACCGAGCAAGCTGGCGGAGACTGTTGATTGAGGCCCAAGTCCACAACGGACTGTAGCGCCACCTTAAGTAAGTAGGTAATATTCGTATTATAAAGGGTTTTCCAATAAGATGTGTTATTTTGTATAGACCGCTATTTCAGTAGCTGTCACTTTTGAAGCTTTCATTTTTTGAAATTTGACAAGTAGAAACTACGCCATTCATAAAAATGGAACGATACACGCTTCAACAACGCATTGAAATTATTAAAATTCACTATAAAAATGGTGAAAATTTGGCAGAGACGGTTCGTAAAACTAAAAAAATTTTGGGTCGTCGTGAAGCACCTTGTCGGACCGCAATACAGAAATTGGTGGACAAATTCGAGCTGTTGGAACAAGGTAGTCATGTGAAGAATAAAACCCGTGCCCGTCGCTCAAGAACAACTGAGAATATTGCTTTTGTAGCCCAAAGTGTTGAAGAAAACCCAGGTTTGTCCATTCCTCGTCGTTCTTTGGAAATAGGCATTCCTAAAACTTCATTACACCATATTTTGCATAAAAACTTGGGTCTTAAGGCTTATAAAGTTCAGTTAACACAAGAACTCAAGCCGGTTGGTCATCAACAACGCCGGCCGTGTCTTTGCTGATTGGGTCCATGAAATGCATGAAAATAATCCGGAATTTCATCGAAAAATCATCTTGACTGATGAGGCCCATTTCCACCTCGGAGGCTACGTCAACAAGCAAAACTGTAGGATCTGGGGAACGGAAAACCCAAGAGTTATTGTTGAAAAGCCTCTCCATCCTCAACGCGTGACTGTTTGGTGCGGTTTATGGTCAGGCGGGGTCATTGGACCCAACTTTTTCGAAAATGAGGCTGAAGCAACAGTTACGGACAATGGATTGCGCTATGAGAGATGATTAATGATTTTTTAGGCCGGAATGGATGTATGATCTGGACACGTTTACTTCAACAAGACGTGCCACACAAGCAATGAAACCATCGATCTTTTACTGGAAAAGTTTCTGGACCGTGTTATCTCTCAAAGAGGGGATCACAATTGGCCACCGAGATCTTGTGATTTAACACCTTGCGACTTCTTCCTTTGGGGCCACGTGAAAGATAAGGTCTACGCCAACAGCCCAGCGTCGATTCTAGACCTCAAAGATGGAATTCGTGAGGCTATCTAGAACATAGGGCAGCCACTTTGCGATTTGGTTATGGAAAATTTCATGTAAGCGTGGTCGTAGCAGCGATTTTATAATGAAGTAGACATCCGATCAACTATCTCAAAAAATGCCATTTTTCTTTGAATATAAAAATAACACCTCTTATTTGAAAACCCTTTACATAAGTGAAATTGATTCCCACCTTCTGTGGGAAATAGCTTCACATCAAACATCAAAGTGAAGTTATTACCCACAAAAAAGTGAGGTAATATCAAACCATAGTTGTGAAACAGCTTCACCAGAAAAAAGTGAACATATTTCCCACTTGAGGTGAAAATAATTGCCATGTGAAGGTACTTCCTTGCATCTACATTAACAAAGAGCATTAGTACGTTCTACTAGTATTTCGTACTGTTTACCTACTATCCATTCTTAAATTTATCATAAGTATTAGTTTAATTAACTTATACTTCGTACTTTTTACTCTTCGTCCGTAATTTACTAAAAGCATCAGTTCGTCTTCGTAGTGCCGTAGCTTAGAGGCTAGATGCGTTGGCTGCTAAGCAGAATGTCGTGGGTTCGAGTCCTACTCGTGCCCATAGTTTTTATTTCATCTTTCACGGGCACTGCCTCTTGCGAAGAACTGACAAAACTTCCAAGAGTATCAATCTGTCATGGAAAAGTGCTTCTCAACTTTGCCGTTCGGAATCGTCGTTAAATTGTAGGTCCCCTCAATTCTTCACACGCACCCAGAGAATTGTTGATGAGAGTAAGCCACTTAGTCCTTGGCTCTTCAAGAGCTGTCGCGCCACTCTATTTATTTTTTTATTTTTGGTCAGTTCGTTCTACTAACACTTCGTACTTTTTACTCTTTATTCATAAATTTTCCATAAATTTTAGTTCAATCTATACTAGATATGGGCAATGGGCATAATTCATACGTAGATACCTTCATGAGTTCGCACATTAGTTTATTAAAATTAACTGTCTTTCATCGCGACATCGTCAAATTTTTGTTGTCGGTTTTGTTGTAAAATAAAAACTATACCGAACCCGTAATTCCATAAATCTATTTCCCATTTTTGCAAACACAAAACAATAAAGTTTACAGCTTGACCTAATTCTATCTCAACAAAACAAAAACAAATTAAAAAATAAAACGCAGAGTCACACCTTCCGTCGAACATAATTTATGCATTAAACGGGTGCAATCAATTGATTCAGAAGCATATCACTTCCCATTTATAGTGTTTTATTTGTTTCAAAAACTCTTAGCCATTTATCAGGCTCTATCATCTATCATTCAGTCGCAACATATAGCATCAATCCAATAAAAATGCATCGCCCTCAATATTCAAACATTAATTTATTACCCTTTGATTGGTGTTTTTGTAGGCGATAATCGAACCCAATTGAATGACAATGCAATCGTTAACCTTTCAACAAAGACCGGAGCCGAGCCTACCATAAAAATGTTGGCTTTCAAGATTAAAATAAAATAAAGTGTTAAATGACTCTCACCTAATCATCCTCACAAACAGAAACAGAAACAGAAATAGAATCCATCGAGACAAAGGCAACACTATATTCTCGATAGAATCACCTAGATTATTTAAAAATTCAAAACAGCGTGTTCCAAGATGGATGCATATCTTGAAAAATCGGTAGACAGGTACTCTTACGTTGGACATGCTTACCAGGTTACGTTCTTTGGAATTTGCTTAACCCTTTGGAATTTTTTAAAATGAAAATTCTTCTCGTTTTTTATTTATTAGGAGTCGAAACAACCTGCGGATAGCACTTTTGGGCTTGGGTGATTTATCCTTTGGAAATTATTGTCTCATTGACAGAATGAGAAATTGGTGAAATTTTTCTTCGAATTTGTTTATTCATATTTTTTTTCTTAATTTGGTTAAAAGTTCAAGATCAAATTGGTATACGGTTTTGAGTTTCTAGAGCCGTAATTCTTGAACTCATCCACAAATAATTCAAGCTTGGCAGACGCCACCACCGAGCACCGACCGACCGGCTTAGTCGAAGAGAATCAAAAGTGATAAATTGGGGATGGGTGGTTTATTGAAACGAGATGCGATGTAAGGCTAATTAATTTATTCGATTTTGATGAAGAAAATGATTTATAATCGAATTGCTAATGAATATGTTTACATGGACTTAAGAGGAACGAACTTAGTAATGCGCAACGTTTGAGTGTAAAGACATTATTTAAAAAAAAAAGAGTTGGGGAATACCGACAGCTAAATTTCAAGTGGCTTAGCTATAGTTTCTTCAAGTGAGGTGAGAAAAGAAAATTGAGACTAGGTACTTTAATATGTTAACTGGACTAAACTTGAAGTTCTGAAGACCTTCAATTCCAAATGTCAAAGCTGAAAAATGAGAATGAGCTTATGTAAACTATTTCAAATAAATCTCAATAGGTTTCCTTTAAAGATTTGACAAGTTTGACAAGTTTAATAGTTGAATAGCGCTTGCACCAGATGTTCACAAAAAAGACGTCCAATCTCAACATTTGATGAACCATTTAAATTTTATTGACAGTTGAGATATCATGTTCTATCTGATTTCACTTCATTGATGAATAGTAATCAAGGTTATTAAGCTAAGAAGATTGAATTGCATATTCAAGGTTATGAGAATTTGGTCATTATTGAAATATTATCAAAGCTTATGAGAAGTAACAAGACAATGATTTCTCAGAGTGTCAGTTAAGCGTTAGGAAATGTATCGATAGAGTTTCTGAATCCACGCTCTCATATAAATCTTATAACCTTAATGTTCGATGATCAGGTTAATATTTCAAGATGGTATCAAAATGTGACATCAAAAATCAGATCAAAAAGGCCTGTTCAAGCCGATCTGGTGCTGAAGCAAAATGTATGTTTATAGGCAAAAATTATTTCAACCGCAATTCTTAATTGTCTATTCTTAAGTCCGAACTATAATAAACGTTATGGCGGGGACGAACCCGTTCGTTACTGAGCGAGAACAAGAAATTCATAAATGTATTGTGCAATCCCCTATGCTTTTTTTCTTCAAATTTTCGACCAGTTTTTTCTAACGGACGTAAACTACGCTGCTTTTCGCTTATATGGGATGAAGATTTGACAGCAGACTGACTTTGTTTATTATTCTGAAGAGAAAGTTGATCTGTGGTCTTATTTTGGTCCATGGTCCATTATGGATAACGTGTTCTGACACTAAAGCTTCCGTTTGTTTCCGCTCTTAATAGTAATCCCAAGAGCAGTCAAGCAAAGCATTCAAAACGTTAAGAGATCATTTTGTTCCGACCAAATGTGCATTTCTGCATTTTTAACCAATTTTTTCAACATTGTATAAGCGTTTGGTTCAAAACAAGAATAAAAAAAATACTCAACTTCATACGACTTACTTACTTACTTACTTAAGGTGGCGCTACAGTCCGTTGTGGACTTGGGCCTCAATCAACAGTCTCCGCCAGCTTGCTCGATCCTTAGCTAGTCGTCTCCAGTTTTGCACTCCAAGTTGATTGAGGTCCTCTTCCACTTGAGTGCGCCACCTGAGTCGCGGTCTTCCTCTCCTCCTACGTCCCTCGGGAATAGTGTCGAGGGCTTTCCGGGCCAGAACATTATTGTCCATTCGCTCTAAATGACTGAGCCATCTGAGTCTCTGGACCTTGACCCTTCTGGCTAGGTCCATGTCGTTGTACAACCCGTAAAGTTCGCTGTTGTATCTTCTTCGCCATTCCCCTTCAATGCACGTGGGGCCTAAGATGGCCCGAAGAACTTTCCTCTCGAAACAGCCAAAGGCACTTTCATCCGATTTTGTCAGGGTCCATGCTTCCGCACCATACAGCAGGACTGGGATAATGAGTTTGTTGTACAGTTTTACATTAGTTGCTCAAGAGATTGCTTTTCCACTCAATTGCTTTCTTAGCCCAAAGAAACAGCGATTAGCAAGAGCTATTCTTCGTCTGATCTCGGCGCTGGTGTTATTGCCGTGTTTATAGCGGAGCCTAGTAGACAAACTCCTCTACTACCTCGAAGTTATACGCGTCTATTGTGACGTTCTGCCCGAGCCGTCGGTGTTGGGTGTCCTTCCTCGAAGACAGCATATACTTCGTTTTTCCCTCATTTACCGCTAAACCCATTTTTGCCGCTTCTGTCTCAATTCTCACAAAGGCGCCATTGACATCACGCTGTGTTCTTCCCATTATATCAATATCATCGGCGTACGCGAGAAGTTGAACAGATTTTTGGAAGATAGTGCCTCTGGTGTTGACGTTGGAGTTCTGCACTATCTTCTCAAGAACGATGTTAAAGAAATCGCATGACAGTGCATCGCCTTGTCTGAATCCTTTTTGACGTCGAAAGATTCCGTAAGCTCGTTGCCAACCTTGATGGAGGAGCGTGAGTTCTTCATCGTCATTTTGCACAAGCGAACGAGCTTGGCAGGGACGCCAAAACTAGACATAGCTTTGTACAGTTCGTCTCTGTAGATGCTGTCATACGCGGCCTTAAAATCGATGAAAAGGTGGTGGGTATCGATTTGGAGTTCATAGGTGAAAATTTGGTCGATGGTTGACTTTCCTGCCCTGAAGCCACATTGATAAGGACCAATCGATTGTTGCGAAAGGCTTCAGACGTTCACATATTACAGCAGAGAGGATCTTGTAGGCGATGTTTAGTAGACTTATTCCTCTATAGTTGGCGCAGTTTAGAGGATCTCCCTTTTTCAGGATCGGGCAAACAATGCTGAGGTTCCATTCATCGGGCATGCATTCCTCTGACCATATCTTACAGATGATTTGGTGCATGCTCCTATCTAGCTCGTCGCCTGCTGCTTTGAACAACTCAGCAGCTAGTCCATCTGCTCCAGCGGCTTTGTTGGATTTCAGCCGTGATATTGCGGTTTTCACTTCTTCTAGGTCGGGTTCACAGAATTGTTGGACTATCATCGTGTCCGATGAAAGGCTCCTGTCTGACGGCTGTATTTTGTTCGTCGTCGCCGTTATACAATCTACAGAAGTGGTCTTTCAAAATCCAAAGCATTGACTGCGATTCTACTATGATGTTCCCTTGTTTATCTCTGCAGGCATCGGTTCTTGCTCGATGACCTTTCGGTAAAACCTCCGAACTTCATTCCTGCTGTTGGCTCTCTCAACATCCTCGATCTGACGCTTCTCATGCTCTCTCTTTTCTCTCCTGAGAAGCCGGCGTTCCTCTCTCCTCTTTTGCTCGAAGAGCTCACGAGCAGCTCTTGTCCTTCTATGCAGCGCCGCTTTGTATGCCTCCTGCTTGGCTGCATGGGCCTGCCTGCATTCTTCGTCAAACCAGGGGTTTCGTTTTGGTGGCTGTGTGAAACCCAGCACATTAGAGGCGGCATCTCTAACTGCTCTTTGGCAATGTTGCCACTGGTCTTCGATACTTGATGTTGGCGGCATAGGACTCCTTAAGAGGTTACTTGACACTCGATCAGAGAATGATCTGGCGATCTCTTGCGATTGTAGCCGTCCGACGTCGAATTTTCTTGCAGCATCTCCTTGTTTTGGCCGTTGTCGGGATATTCGTAGTACTACCTTGGCTACGACGAGGTAGTGGTCCGAGTTGATGTTAGCTCCTCGGAAAGTTCGAACATCTAGAATGCTGGACATGTGCCTTCCGTCGATCGCAATGTGATCAATCTGGTTGACAGTTGATTGATCAGGAGATCTCCATATACCTTTATGTATGTTGAGATGAGGGAACCAGGTGCTTGCTACAACAACATTTCGCCCCGCAGCAAAATCGATCAGTCTGAATCCGTTATCGGAAGTGGTGTCGTTCATACGACACTCAGTTCAATAAGTTTGTTTGTTTATTTTTTAATAATTGGCACCCACTCAAGGGATTTATATGCCACAGTGCATTAGGAAGAAGAGAAGGGGTTGGAAAGGAGTTGCGGTGTACATTGGTCTTAAATTCTTGAACATCGTAATGACTGGGAAAGACAGAGTGTGGAAGAGAGTTCCACATTAGCGTAGTACGCCTATGAACGATACTGTATACTTGAGCGTACGACCGAATTTGGGCTCTAGGGTAAACTGATGGGGATTCCTGGAAGTGCGGGTAATACGGTTGAATTGCTTAAGAGGTGGAACGCAACTGGCTATTTCACTAGAGTAATTACCGTAAAAGTAGCAACAGAACAAGGAGAGACACGCTAGGTTACGACGGTGGTCTAAAGGAGTGAATGCATCAGTGATCTCTCTATCACTAATCATTCTTACAGCTCTTCTTCGTATTCCATCCAAGAGGCTTAAGTAAGAAGATGGAGCACCAGCCCAAAGGTGGGAATTGTACTCAAGCTTTGAACCGATATAAGTATGCAGAATGTTTTGTGAGAAATCGAATTTGTTCAACTTTAAAGTCATATCTCTTCATCGTCCTAAAAAGAGTATTTTCCTTTACCAGTTCGAGATTGGAACTGCACCTAGATCCTACAATTCCATGCAATTTTTCTTCTGAAAACCAATGAGGTTTCCGAGTCTTCCATCAAGAACATTCTATTTTTCCATTCGATAAAAGCGGTTTTCAACAAAAAATTTCACGCAAAAAACGAAGTTTTCAATCTATGTACATATGATTGATTTTTCAAGTTGTCCGACTCCTTGAATGAAACTTTACCATGAAAATGTTATAAATATCGGCTTGGCCGGAGTCCATATCGAACTTTATACACACAAACATAGAAACTTGTACAAACATAAGTCCATTTTTATATATTATTCATAATTATAAGGACTTATCAAGACAAATGAACAACCGCAAATGAAATTTTTGCTTTGCAAATAATTGAAAAGCTTTTCAGTATTTGAAATGCAAAGTGCAAAGTTTAAACGTTTGGTGAAACGAAATCGAAGAATTCTTTGCAAATTCACAAAACTTTTCACTTTTCAGAAAAGTACTTTTCACTTTGCAAATTTGTGGTTGGTGAAACAAAATTTGCAAAGAAGGATTTTTTTGTTTACTTTTCAAAAAAATAATTTCCTCTTTGCAAATTAGCGCTTGGTGAAACAGAATTGCAAAGTTGAAGTAAAAAGTGCAAAGTGAAAAGTGAAAAGTGGTGGTGCAATAGGGCCCTGGTTTAATTCTGGGAAAAGCAATATAGAATTGAACAAAGAATTATTTGCTTCGTTCACCACGATTCTCATAAATTTGAGTGTCCAAACTTTTTGGTTTAAAAAAGGGAGTGGCCCAATTCGTGGTTACTAATAAAAAAGGTAGAACGGTTCGCTCACCAAAATTTCCACGGATTTGTGTGATTTAAACTAGGACTATTTCACTAGAGCTAGTGCCTTATCGATAATAGTGCTGGCAATTGTAATAGTGACAACGGGAAGCAGAAATTCTGTGCCAAGGAAGAAATTTGGAATCGAAATTCTAGACAAAGATTTGATACCCACAAAAACAAATACTCGTACTCTAATGTAAATCGAGCATATCTATTTTAATCGATGAGGAAACGACTGAAACCGAAAAATAACTGACAGACTTCGTACTACCTCAATCAATATAAAAAAGACCTAGACCTTTGTAGCCCACCCGTTACTCTCTCTCCCCGCTTCTTCACTACCGTCTACCCGCTATCCCGTTATACACAGTTACCATGTTACCCGCTACCCCACTACCCTCTATCCCATAATTAGAATATGAGCCATTTCGGGCACCAGATATGAAATTTGTCTAAAACTTGAGAACAGCGCTACCTACCGGGTCCAATTATGAAACAAAACCTGTTTCGGATAGACCTTATCACACCCACCTCATATCGGAAAAATTTGCCAGTACTTAAGGAGGAGTAGGGTCACAAACAAACGCACAGGAGAATTACATATATAAGATTTAAGGCCGATAGCACCAGTCTTGGGTAGAAAAAGTGATATCAATATCAATACTATTTAACCTATCGCAAACTTGGATGTCAAAGGAAAACCATTCAGTGCAAAACGCCTATGAAAAACGAAATGAAAGATAACGAAATCACGGAAATACCAACTTTTTTACGTGTAACGTTTGCCAGAAAAATCCTTTTATCTTAAAAATCTATACATTTCCTTCACTCAAAGTTATAACAACTAAGAGGATCGAAATGTGGTACGTTCTTCAATTTTCTAAATAGCCCCAATTTTTTTTCAAAAACAAAAAGTTTTTTAAGAGATACCAAATGCTGAGAATCATGGAGAACGAAGCATTAAAATTCTTCGTTCAAAAAATTCTTTACAAACAATTGCTTTTGTGGTAAATCAGTCAGTTCCAGATTGTTCATGTTAGGGAGAGTATACGTCAATTACTTTTTTTTTGTGTGCAAAATTTCCCCTTTCGTGGAAAGCCTCTCCACATAGATATTGATTGAAACTGCAGCTCTAACTGTGTTTCACAGATCAAATACATAAATTAAGCAATATCCTTGCAATCCATCAAATATTACATCAATTGCCTTCAATAAACAAGTTATCAGATTTTGCTCTGATTTAAATTAGGTCAAAGACTGAATTATGTATTCTCAATTCCCTCACCATTCACAAAGTTTCTAAAGATCCTTGCCTCTGGCTTTTCTCATGAATTTACGTTACGTACCACCATTTCTATTCTAAAAGCACACATACCAATACAGTTGATGTTTGTACATAATCTATCAATCAGTTACATTCTCATAACGCTTTTAAAGACTTGTATCTTACGTCCTTATAGACACAACGGGACACATTGCGGGATACGGCCTTAATTAAGACCTAATGATGGCCCTCTGGTCAGCAAGCTGCACGAGCCAAGCTACATCTATTTTGAATCATATTCCCTTAAACAGTGTGGTTGTGTGTGGTGGAATGTGTCCCTAAGAATGTCTCGGCGTGTGGGCAGAAACACCTTTTCGATGAGCAGTCAGCGGAAGAACGACCAACCACGCACCACAGGAGCATGAGAATCAGTGTGTGTGCTGCTGTTGTTGTAGTTGATGTCGTCCTCGGTTAATTAACTCGATGATCAACGAAGTCAACAATTTAAAAGGCAAAAATGTGTGCCATCGAAGACCATCAATCAGGTTTCAACATCAACTGTCGCTGTCGTAACTGTCCGGGCATGTGGACAACAATGAGGAGTGAAACGTTTAAATTTAGCAAAGAATTGGAGGATATATTTATGCAAACGAAGTTTTTATTTAATCATTTTTGACGTCACGTGCGATGGAAAATTGAGACATCTTCGATCAAATAAAATGTACGATTTATTTAACGAACAGTGTGATTGAAAAGAGTTTTTAGTATTTGCAGCAAAACTGATACCTGTGGGCTGAAATAGATCTTTTGAAAACTGAGGTCAACATTGAATTTTTGCTTCAAACTTCATAAGTTCCATTGGTTTCACGGAATGGTCATACAAATGGATCTTATTCGTCGATGTGGCAATAAATCAACTTTCTGCCATAGCCGCAGTTTAATTGAAGTTCCAAAAAGTGTGTCAATCTTATTTTTCCACCTCTTTTAGCCAAAATAAAAGTTTTACATGAATAAAATGAAACAAAACAAACAACCATTAACCTCAACCACTGCGTGGGAAACTATGACGTTTTTTTATCATCCTCTTTCAATTGGCCTCACGCAAAATCAAAGTTAGTGTCCGGACACTTCTGTTAATAACAAAAACTCCACGCTGCTCATTTCTTAAAGGTTTGAACACTTAAAAATTGATAGTCATTATAAGAACTGGGTTTCATCTTTATTATTTGATTTATAAAAAAGAATTTATAGGCGGCCTGATGATAGACATGTACAAGAACAATAATTACATCAATTACAGCCGTAAAAGACTTTAACACAAAAAAAAAGGATAATTTTATAGTAGCTTGCTTTGGACGTCGGGTTTGCTAGTTAAACAATTATTTTGAATTCGGTGTCCAAGCCATAAACTATATGAAAGTGAAGTGTGTAATTTTCGACTGTAGTTTGATCATTAATTACTGTCTTCAGCTTGAGGAAGAACAGTCAAACATAATTGGGGGAAAATACGTCATAGTGGCAAGGCAAGGCTAAAAAAATGAAGCTACACGTGGTTACTTAACGACATTTATGGAATAATTAAAAATAAAAATAAATAAACGTTTTTAAAGGCGACTTGCAAGTGCTTCAGGAGTTTCACTTTGTTAAAGGTTTGGTACAATGCAACACATCTTATACAGTTTTTTCAATAAGAAATATGAGAAAAGGCTTCTGTAGTAAAATGGCTAACACTGAATGAATAGAGTGGCGCGACAGCTCTTGAAGAGTCAAGGCCTAAATGGCTTACTCTCATCAACAATTCTCTAAGTGCGTGTGAAGAATTGAGGGGACCTACAATTTAACGCCGATTCCGAACGGCAAAGTTGAGAAGCACTTTTTCATGACAGATGATACTCTTGGAAGTTTTGTCAGTTCTTCGCAAGAGGCAGTGCCCGTGAAGATGAAATAAAACATGGCACGAGTAGGACTCGAACCCACCATGTTCTGCTTAGCAGCCAACGCACCTTACTACTAAGCTACGGACACTAAATGGGTTTCTAATAAGAGGTGTTAGTTTGAAAAGCCCGCTTTTTCGGCAGCTAACACTTTTGAAGCTGACATTTAACAATTAGAAACTACGCCATTAGTAAAAATGGAACGATACACGCTTCAATAACGCTTTGAAATTATTAAAATTCACTATAAAAATGGTGAAAATTTGGCAGAGACGGTTCGTAAAACTAAAACATTTTTGGGTCGTCGTGAAGCACCTTGTCGGACCGCAATACAGAAATTGGTGGACAAATTCGAGCTGTTGGAACAAGTTAGAGATGTGAAGAATAAAACCCGTGCACGTCGCTCAAGAACAACTGAGAATATTGCTGTTGTAGCCCAAAGTGTTGAAGAAAACCCAGGTTTGTCCATTCCTCGTCGTTCTTTGGAATAAGACATTCCACAAACGTCATTACACGTATTTTGCAAAAAGACTTGGGCCTTGAGGCTTATAAAGTTCAGTTAACACAATAGCTCAAGTCGGCTGATCATCAACAATGTCGTGTCTTCACTGATTTGGTCCTTGAAATGCATGAAAATGATCCGGAATTTCATCGAAAAATCATCTTGACTGATGAGGCCCATTTCCACCTCGGAGGCTACGTCAACAAGCAAAACTGTCGCATCTGGGGCTCGGAAAACCCAAGAGTTATTGTTGAAAAGCCTCTCCATCCTCAACGCGTGACTGTTTGGTGCGGTTTATGGTCCGGCGGGGTCATGGATGGAGCAACAGCATCGGTCAATGGATTGCGCTATCGAGAGATGATTAGTGATTTTTTATGGCCGGAATTGGATGGTATTGATCTGGACAACGTTTACTTTAGACAAGACGGCGCTACGTGCCACACAAGCAATGAAACCATCGATCTTTACGGGAAAAGTTTCCGACCGTGTTATCTCTCGAGATGATCACAATTGCCACGAGATCTTGTGATTTAACACCTTGCGACTTCCTTCTTTGGGGCCACGTGAAAGATAAGGTCTACGCCAACAGCCCAGCGTCGATTCAAGACCTCAAAGATGGAATTCGTGAGGCTATTGAGGACATAGGGCAGCCACTTTGCGATTTGGTTATGGAAAATTTCATGAAAAGGATATGGTCCTGTAAGCGTGGTCGTGGTGGCCATTTGGCTGATGTTGTGTTTCATTATTAACGGCATACTTCTCTTTATAATGAAATAAACATCCGATCATTTATCTCAAAAAATGCCATTTTTCTTTGAATCTCAAAATAACACCTCTTATTGGAAAACCCTTTTTTGAATTGAACAAAGAATTATTTGCTTCGTTCACCACAATTCTCATAAATTTGAGTGTCCAAACTTTTTGGTTTGAAAAAGGAAGTGGCCCAATTCATTTTTGGTAATAAAAAAAGGTAGAACGGTTCGCTCACCAAAATTTCCACGGATTTGAGTGATTTAAACTAGGACTATTTCACTCGAGCTAGTGTCTTATAGATAAAAGTGATGCTGGCAATTGTAATAGTGACAACGGGAAGCAAAAGTTCTGTGCCAAGGAAGAAATTTGGAAACAAAATTCTAGACAAGGATTAGATACCCACAAAAACAAATATGTACTCGTACTTTAATGTAAATCGAGCATGTCTATTTTTATCGATGAGGAAACGACTGAAACTGAAAAATAACTGACAGACTTCGTACTGCCTCAATCAATCAAAATTAAAAAAGACCTAAACTTTTGTAGCCCACTTCAATACCACCCATTACTCTCTCCCTCGCTTCTCCACTACCGTCTACCCGCTATCCCGTTATACCCATTTTCCATGTTACCCGCTACCCCACTACCCGCTTCCCCGCTACTCACTACCCAATACTTACACGCGCTACCCGCTTAACCGGTAATCGCTTCTTACTACCCGCTACCCCACGACCCTCTATCCCGTTATTAGAATATGAGCCATTTCGGGCACCAGACATGAAATTTGTCTAAAACATGAGAACAGCGCTATCTACCGGGTCCAATTTTGAAACAAAACCTGTCTCGGATGGACCTTATCACCATTTCAGAAAAATCTGTCCAGTACTTTAGGAGGAGTAGGGTCCCAAACAAACGCACAGGAGAATTACCTATATAAAATTTAAGGCCGATAGCACCAGTCTTGGGTAGAAAAAGTGATATCAATATCAATACTATTTAACCTAGCGCAAACTTGGATGTCAAAGGAAAACCCTTCAGTGCAAAACGCCTATGAAAAACGAAATGAAAGATAACGAAATCACGGAAATACCAACTTTTTTACGTGTAACGATTGCCAGAAAAATCCTTTTATCTTAAAATTCTATACATTTCCTTCACTCAAAGTTATAACAATTAAGAGGATGGAAATGTGGTACGTTCTTCAATTTTCTAAATAGCCCCAATTTTTTTTCAAAAACAAACAGTTTTTTAAGAGATACCAAATGCTGAGAATCATGGAGAACGAAGCATTAAAATTCTTCGTTCAAAAAATTCTTTACAAACAATTAAAAAAAAAAAATAGAGTGGCGCGACAGCTCTTGAAGAGCCAAGGCCTAAGTGGCTTACTCTTATCAACAATTCTCTAGGTGCGTTTGAAGAATTGAGGGGACCTACAATTTAACGCCGATTCCGAACGGCAAAGTTGAGAAGCACTTTTTCATGACAGATGATACTCTTGGAAGTTTTGTCAGTTCTTCTCAAGAGGCAGTGTCCGTAAAAGATAAAATAAAAACTTTGGGCCCGAGTAGGATTCGAACCCACGACGTTCTGCTTAGCAGCCAACGCACCTAACCACTAAGCTACGGACACTGCAAACAATTGCTTTTGTGGAAAATCAGTCAGTTCCAGATTGTTCATGTTAGGGAGAGTATACGTCAATTACTTTTTTTTTTGTGCAAAATCTCCTTTCGTGGAAAGCCTCTCCACATAGATATTGATTCAAACTGCAGCTCTAACTGTGTTTCACAGATCAAATACATAAATTAAGCAATATCCTTGCAATCCATCAAATATTACATCAATTGCCTTCAATAAACAAGTTATCAGATTTTGCTGTGATTTAAATTAGGTCAAAGACTGAATTATGTAGAGAATACATAATTCAGTCTCCCTCACCACTCACAAGGTTTCTAAAGATACTTGCCTATGGCTTTTCTCATGAATTTACGTTACGAACCACCATTTCTATTCTAAAAGCACACATACCAATACAGTTGATGTTTGTACATAATCTATCAATCAGTTACATTCTCATAACGCTTTTAAAGACTTATATCTTACGTCCTTATAGACACAACGGGACACATTGTGGGATACGGCCTTAATTAAGACCTAATGATGGCCCTCTGGTCAGCAAGCTGCACGAGCCAAGCTACATCTATTTTGAATCATATTCCCTTAAACTGTTTCGTTGTGTGTGGTGGAATGTGTCCCTAAGAATGTCTCGGCGTGTGGGCAGAAACACCTTTTCGATGAGCAGTCAGCGGAAGAACGACCAACCACGCACCACAGGAGCATGAGAATCAGTGTGTGTGCTGCTGTTGTTGTAGTTGATGTCGTCCTCGGTTAATTAACTCGATGATCAACGAAGTCAACAATTTAAAAGGCAAAAATGTGTGCCATCGAAGACCATCAATCAGGTTTCAACATCAACTGTCGCTGTCGCAACTGTCCGGGCATGTGGACAACAATGAGGAGTGAAACGTTTAAATTTAGCAGAGAATTGGAGGATATATTTATGCAAACGAAGTTTTATTTAATCATTTTTGACGTCACGTGCGATGGAAAATTGAGACATCTTCGATCAAATAAAATGTAAGAATTATTTAACGAACAGTGTGATTGAAAAGAGTTTTTAGTATTTGCAGCAAAACTGATACCTGTGGGCTAAGGTCAAATTTGAATTTTTGCTTCAAACTTCATAAGTTCCATTGGTTTCACGGAATGGTCATACAAATGGATCTTATTCGTCGTTGTGGCAACAAACCAAATTTCTGCCATAGCCGCAGTTTAATTGAAGTTCCAAAAAGTGTGTCAATGTTATTCTTCCACCTCTTTCAGCCAAAATAAAAGTTTTACATGGGTAAATTGAAACAAAACAAACAACCATTAACCTCAACCACTGCGTGGGAAACTATGACGTTTTTTTATCATCCTCTTTCAATTGGCCTCACGCAAAATCAAAGTTAGTGTCCGGACACTTCTTTTAATAACACAAACTCTACACTGCTCATTTCTTAAAGGTTTGAACACTTAAAAATTGGTAGTCATTGTAAGAACTGGGTTTCTTCTTTACTATTTGATTTATAAAAAAGAATTTATAGGCGGCCTGATGATAGACATGTACAAGAACAATAATTACATCAATTACAGCCGTAAAAGACTTTAACACAAAAAAAAGGATAATTTATAGTAGCTTGCTTTGGACGTCGGGTTTGCTAGTTAAACAATTATTTTGAATTCGGTGTCCAAGCCATAAACTATATGAAAGTGAAGTGTGTAATTTTCGACTGTAGTTTGATCATTAATTACTGTCTTCAGCTTGAGGAAGAACAGTCAAACATAATTGGGGGAAAATACGTCATAGTGGCAAGGCAAGGCTACAAAAATGAAGCTACACGTGGTTACTTAACGACATTTCTGGAATAATTAAAAATAAAAATAAATAAACGTTTTTTTAAAGGCGACTAAAAGTGCTTGAGGAGTTTCACTTTGTTAAAGGTTTGGTAAAGTGCAACACATCTTATACAGTTTTTTCAATAAGAAATATGAGAAAAGGCTTCTGTAGTAAAATGGCTAACACTGAATGAATAGAGTGGCGCGACAGCTCTTGAAGAGTCAAAGCATAAATGGCTTACTCTCATCAACAATTCTCTAAGTGCGTGTGAAGAATTGAGGGGACCTACAATTTAACGCCGATTCCGAACGGAAAAGTTGAGAAGTACTTTTTCATGACAGATGATACTCTTGGAAATTTTGTCAGTTCTTCGCAAGAGGCAGTGCCCGTGAAAGATGAAATATAAACTATGGGCACGAGTAGGACTCGAACCCACCACGTTCTGCTTAGCAGGCAACGCACTTTACTACTAAGCTACGGACACTAAATGGGTTTCTAATAAGAGGTGTTAGTTTGAAAAGCCCGCTTTTTCGGCAGCTATGTAACACTTTTGAAGCTGACATTTAACAAGTAGAAACGCTTCAACAACGCTTTGAAATTATTAAAATTCACTATAAAAATGGTGAAAATTTGGCAGGGACTGTTCGTAAAACTAAAACATTTTTGGGTCGTCGTGAAGCACCTCTTCGTACCGCAATACAGAAATTGGTGGACAAATTCGAGCTGTTGGAACAAGTTAGTCATGTGAAGAATAAAATTCGTGCACGTCGTTCAAAAACATCTGAGAACATTGCTGTTGTAGCCCAAAGTGTTGAAGAAAACCCAGGTTTGTCCATTCCTCATCGTTCTCTAGAATTAGGCATTCCAAAAACGTCATTACACCGTATTTTGCAAAAAGACTTGGGCCTTGAGGCTTATAAAGTTCAGTTAACACAATAGCTCAAGCCGGCTGATCATCAACAATGTCGTTTCTTCACTGATTTGGTCCTTGAAATGCATGAAAATGATCCGGAGTTTCATCGAAAAATCATCTTGACTGATGAGGCCCATTTCCACCTCGGAGGCTACGTCAACAAGCAAAACTGTCGCATCTGGGGCTCGGAAAACCCAAGAGTTATTGTTGAAAAGCCTCTCCATCCTCAACGCGTGACTGTTTGGTGCGGTTTATGGTCCGGCGGGGTCATTGGACCTTATACTTTTATCGAGAGATGATTATTGATTTTTTTACGGCCGGAATTGGATGGTATTGATCTGGACAACGTTTACTTTCAACAAGACGGCGCTATGTGCCCCAAAAGCAATGAAACCATCGATCTTTTACGGGAAAAGTTTCCGAACCGTGTTATCTCTCGAAGAGGTGATCACAATTGGCCACCGAGATCTTGTGATTTAACACCTTGCGATTTCTTCGTTTGGGGCCACGTGAAAGATTAGGTCTACGCCAACAGCCCAGCGTCGATTCATGACCTCAAAGATGGAATTCGTGAGGCTATTGAGAACATAGGGCAGCCACTTTGCGATTTGGTTATGGAAAATTTCATGAAAAGGATATGGTCCTGTAAGCGTGGTCGTGGTGGCCATTTGGCTGATGTTGTGTTTCATTATTAACGGCATACCTTCCTCTTTATAATGAAATAAACATCCGGTAATTTATCTCAAAAAATGCCATTTTCTTTGAATATCAAAATAACACCTCTTATTGGAAAACCCTTTTTTTAGTGAAAGAAACAAAAACAACAAGTAAATATATTACAACTTAAGTACCTAAATATCATTACAACTCGTCCATCCTGACATCTGATCGTCTCGATCAGTAAATTGTAAAACATTTTAGATATTTTGTATAAAAATAGGTAACATAATCTATGTACATAATTAAGCAAAGATAATAACTATCATTTTTTTTTTTTTTAATATTTTAGAAATACTAATACGTTAATCATGTTTAGTAAATGCAACTTTTCCAACTAAAAATCCGATTCCAATTCTAGCCCATCTCGCCAATCTGCCCACTTTCGCATGCGAGAAGCTTCAATTATACCATTATATGGAAGCTGAGTCATTTGACAATTTTCTATGTCTCTAATCACATATCTGTCGTTCGGAAGTACCTTATGTATTCTGTAAGGACCCTTAAATTTCGGTATAAATTTCTTATTCGTTCCAATATTAGTGTCAATATTCCTTATTACAACAAAATCACCTTCTGAAAATACATTAGGAGGTCGGAAATTTTTTTCAAATAAATCGGAATTTCGCTTTTGAGAACTTTCAATACACGTTGAAGCAGTTGCACGAATTTGATTTAGGTCTGGAGCTTCTGTTTCACTTTTCTCATCTAGATATTCTGTAAGAACGTCAGTTTCCGTACCTCTTTGCTGCACACCAAACAATAATTTAAATGGCAGCTCTCTAGTGTACGAATGCTCCGAATTATTTATAGCAAATTCAACTTTTATAAGCATTTTTGTCCAGTCGGAATGCTGAACGGGCTCTGTTAACTTAGCTAACATAGATTTCAAAACTCTGTTAACACGCTCCACTTGGCCATTTGCTTGTGGTGAACCCGTAGCTATTTTAACATGTTCAATGTTGTTTTCGATAAGAAATGCACTAAACTCTAACGACGTAAAACATGATCCCCTGTCACTTACAATCCGCCTAGGCCGACTATAATATTCGAAATATTTTTCAAGAGAAGCACAAACCTCTTTGGTGCTTGTGGAATTCACTGCAAAAAGCTTAATATGCTTGGTAAATGCATCTACCACTACTAAAATATGTTTTCGTTTAGAACGAATAGACGGAAGAGGTCCGAAATGGTCAATATGTAATGTATCAAACGGGATGGGTTTTTTCGGAATGGAATGAAGTGTGCGATTTTTATTTTGAGCCGGAATAGAAAACATAATGCACTTAAGGCAATTTTTTATAAATTGTTCAACCTTCTCCCTCATTTTTGGGAACCAATAATGCATTTTGATTTGGTCAACACACTTATCTATACCCAAATGACAGATTTTTTCATGCGCAGAACGAATTACATTATTTTCCATTTCACTCGGAACATATAAAAGTATTCTATCTGATTTTGATTTTCTATACACAAGTCCATTTTCAAGAACAAATTTTGGGACTGAAGCAATTTCTAAACGATTTCTTAACTGAACAATTTTTTCGTCTCTATTTTGAGTGAGGTGCAATTGTAGTTCAATGTTATCGGAATCAATTACGGAAATGAATTGATCATTATTCTCATTTGTTTTTATAGAAATAGGAGAATGTCTACTAAGGGCATCTACATGTCCCATTAACACACCACTACGATGTTGAATAGAATAATCATACTTTATTAATTTCATAGCCCACCTTGCTATTCGAGGTACATACTTTTGCCTCTCAAGAGTTAATGCCAACGAATCGCAATCAGTTATTATTCGGAACGGAATACCATCTAAGTAGTGATGAAATTTTTCTAAGGAATATATTATTGCCAATGTTTCTAGTTCAAAGCTATGGAATTTAGATTCGGAATTAGATGTTGCTTTTGAAAAATATGCAATCGGATGAAATTTGCCATCATCCTGACGTTGTAATAAAATACCACCATACCCAAGAGCACTAGCATCGCAATGTAGTTCCGTCTCTTTTTCAGGACTGAATATGGCTAGTAAAGGACTTGATATCAATTTGTCACATAAAAATTTAAAAGTATCAATACAACTTTTGTCAAATCTGAACGGAACGTTAGGTTTAGTCAAATCTCTTAACGGTTTCGCTATAGCTGAAAAAGACGGAATGAATCTACGGAAATAAGAAAATAACCCCAAACACTTTTGCAATTCTTTGACATTTTTCGGAATTGGAAGATGTTTTATTGCAGTTAAGTGATGATCATTGGGCCGTATGCCTTTTGAATTAACTGTAAACCCAAGATATTCAATCTCTTCATAACAGAATTTACATTTGCTAGGTTTGATTTCAAGCCTGAATTCAGCCATACGTCGTAAAACTCGTTTAAGCAGTTCAATATGCTCCTTAACCGTAATGGTAGCTAATGTGATATCATCAAAATATACAACAACCGAACCTTCATCTATAAATTGGCGTAAGACAAATATCATAAATCTTTGAAAATAAGCTGGACCTTTCTTGATACCAAATGGTAACCTTGTGTATTCGTAATGACCGTCAGGGGTTACAAATGCAGTCATTCTAATAAAATCTTCATGGATCGGAATATGGTGAAAACCATTTCTTAAATCCAAAGTTGAAAAATAATTCTTACCTTCCAATTTTCCTATGCAATCGTCAATCACAGGAATTGGAAAACTATCACGCACCAGAATTTTATTGAGTGGTCGGTAATCAACACACAACCGCTTTTCATTATCCTTTTTAGGAACTAAAACAATTGGGAAAGCATAAGGCGATTCGCTAGGCCTTATTGTACCCTTTTAAAATAAGATGTTATCAACATCTAAATATTCGGAATGAATAATTTCATAAATTTTCTTCCTATATTCAAAACTTAATTTAGGACTTATATCATAAATATCTTTCTCGTCCTTTTTATCCTTAAAAATATCAATTGAAAATATGTATGGTAACGAACGGTCTTCAATGTGACTTATTCTATTACAAGTTGCAATTATGCTATGTGGCAATAGACTACACAATAAACAGGGTTCTACAGAATTGGAATCGTATTTGTTCAAGGATCCGTACACACAATGCAACACTTGGTTTTCAATTTTAATTTTATTAACATCAGAATTAACATTTATTTCGATACATGGCTTGGGAATAGTATTTGGTACATGACATAATTTAATATTAAAGGATCGCATAAAATTGCGACCTAAAAGGACTGAGTAAGGAATACATACATCAGGAACAACATACATTTCAACATATTTAGAAAAACCGTTAAATTTGACTACCGTTTTCAAAATTCCAAATGTGGAAACCGGACAACTTCCTACTCCGTAATAGCCAGTTGGTTTTAATGATCCACACTGCAACCCTATGGGAATTTCGGAAAATTTTATCAAACTAATCGGACTGCCAGTATCGAAAAGCGAAACATATGTGTTACATAGCGGAACGGAATCATTATATGTAAGAAAAGTTACACTTACTTTATTTATTTCACTCAAAGTTTTAGTAACTTCATTTGCATCGGAATCAGAATGGTTTTTATCATCAGAGCTTGAACAATATTCATCCACTAAACCAATATGAGTGTTTTTCGGGGGCAATTTAGGACACTCCTTAAAAACGTGTGAAGTTGAACCGCATCTAAAACAAGATCCTTTGATACGTTTCGGATGTGGACAAGAGCTTGAAAAGTGTCCTGTCCCAGAACAGTTGTAGCAAAGAATGTTTTTATTTATTTCACTATCGGGTAATTTCGATTTATAACGTGCGCTTGAAGCTGAACAGGAAGCTGAATTTGCGGAACTTATATGTCTTGAAGCTGTATAGGACGCAGAATTTGAGGGACTTATTTGTTCGGAATTTATGTGCCGCAATTGAGCGTAACGATGAGCCAATTGTTTTAATTCGTCTATCGAACGTGCTGGATATAAAACGGCAATACTTGCGGAACTATCTCGGAATCGATCAATTATAAATTGAATTGTCTGTTTTTCATCAATTTCGGCTCTTGAAGCTATCTCTTGCATCCTCAAAATATATCCCATGATCGATAACTTAGTTGAAGCGAACGTAGTTTTCTTCATTTTATCTATTATTTCCGACATAGAGTAGCTATGACCGAAATTAGCCAAAAAATTTGCTCGGAAATTTTCGTAGGTAGTTGATTCGTCAATTTGAATAAAAATTTCTGCAGCAGATCCAGGTTTCATAAGTCTTCGAATTGATTTTAATTTAAAAACGTCATCACCATGAACTGACTCACAAGTTCGTTCAAACGTACCGATCCATTTTTTGGCATCGTGTGAATCGTCGCCAGAAAATAGCGGAATTGAATGTTTAATGTCCTTGAATGTTGGCTGGGTCGACGAAGACATCGGAATCATTAAATTTTCTTCCAATTGCGTTAATTGGCGACGCAATTCAATAATTTTCAATTTCTTGTTGAGAATTCGAATCTCAGCATCCATTTGAGCTTCATCATTACTTGAATCTTCATTTTCTTCCTCATGTTGATTTGCAGTATCGGAATTATGAATCTTATATAATTCTCGTAATTGGTTTATTTTCGCATCAGCTGGAAAATTCACATTATTTTCAGTTAGCCAAGCAACTAATTCTTCTTTCTTCATGCTGAATATTTTAAAGATTTTCAAGGGCTGGCCCACTTCTGAATTATTATAATGGCTTTTATTTATATTTTTTAATTTTTTTGTTTGAAACGCAGCTTTCGAGTTTTGTAATTCGAATGAATCTTTATTTTTTTCCTATTTTTTATAATTACTTTTTTTTATTTGCTTACTTGATATTAATTTTTATATTATGAAAAGTATTATTTGAACAAGTAAATATAACAAGTAAATATCATTACAACTTAAGTACCTAAATATCATTACAAACCGAAGATGCATAAATTACATAACAAACGAAAGCATTTTTTGTACAGATATGCATTGACTGTATATTAGTTAAGTTTGTTCGAGGGCTCGACTTGTCCTGAATCTCAGCATACATTAGTATGGGTATGGTTGTGTAAGACATAATCTGAGGAAGTTTATTCATACATAAAGAAAACAAAAGAGGACCTAGATTCGATCCCTGAGGCACTCCTCTTTTCAATAGAAAGATACCCAAATACTGTATTATTCACCATCACAGCCAGCTGCCATCCACTTAAATATGACTCTATGAAATCAACGGCTGTGTGTGTATGTGTACTGGAAAAATCATAATACCTAGATAATTGCTAACAATGACTATAAATGAGAAACCTCTTATAGTCTTCGATGACATTGATAAGTGCCATACAGCAACTGTGATGTTTTCTGAAACCAGGTTACTTACTTACTTAAGGTGGCGCTACAGTCCGTTGTGGACTTGGGCCTCAATCAACAGTCTCCGCAAGCTAGCTCGGTCCCTAGCCAGCTGTCTCCAGTATTGCACTCCAAGTTGATTGATTTCCTCTTCCACTTGAGTGCGCCACCTAAGGTACGGTCTTCCTCTCCTTCTACGTCCCTCGGGAATAGTGTCGAAGGCTTTCCGGGCTGGAGCATTGGTGTCCATCCGCTCTAAATGACCGAGCCATCTGAGTCTCAGGACCTTGACCCTTCTGGCTAAGTCCATGTCGTTGTACATTTCATCAGTGTATCCGTCCGTTTCCGAGCTCTCTTGATGCTTCGCAACTAAAAACTAAATTCTTTTCTACGTAGTCGGGAAGTCACCCCGATGTACAACCCCCAACCTGAAACACCAACCAAACGGTTACTTTGTGTAAAATAATTTTGTATGGTGTACGTGCAAATAATAGTGAATCTGGTCTTGAACAATTCTGTCATGTTGAACGAATGGATACGATCTCCGGCTCGTAGAGTCTTCGAATCAAACCCGGAAGGACATCGCAGAAGAGGAAGACCGCTACTCAGGTGGAGCACACAGGTGGTAGAGGACCTGAACCAACTTGGCGTGCGAAACTGAAGACAGCTAGCTAGGGACACTCAAATAGTTACATCATGTTACAATTCATTTCTGAATTCTGAGTCCTGCGAACAAATAAACATGGAAAGCTGTTTCAACGTCCCGCGGACCCGCTTATTTTCCATAATTATAGTTTGAAAAAGTCCCATCCAGTTTTTTTTTACAAGAAGCATTTTATAAGTTCAAACCAGACTTCCCAGTATTTTAAGTTCTGAAAAAAAGAATACATTTCATTTATTTCACAAGCTATTTCTCATTATGAAAACATAAATTACATCCCTGATCAAGAACCCCATGGGATTAATTCCTAATTCCCAAAGTCACAATGAGCATGGTCCATGCTCCATAACAACCTTTTTATTATAATCACACAAAAACTTAAGCACCCACTTCTGAACCTGAACTCGACTTCCCTATCAAATTGTCTGACTCTATCTCTTACATTTTCAATTCTACCGCTTTTTGCTAGTTTGGTATCTAATAATTAAAAACCAATTTATTACTCGTAATAACAGTTGTTTGTGTATCTAAGCCGACATGCTGTTCCATTGTCCAACCGACTGTGTTGTAAAATTAAAAGAAGGTTAACTCAACGACTCCTAAGTCCAATGCATAAATTATGTCTGATCCCTCTCTTTCTTCAGAATCTTGGGAAGGTGTTGATAGTTTAAATAGGTATGTGAATTGTGAGTCCTCAAAAAAAAAAAAAAAGAGAAACCGAGGCGACACACAATACAACAATTCCGAGTATGAAATTCCATTAACATTTTTGACAGCATCAATTCTTGGTGCATTTTTAAATGTAGCAGCTCTGGAAACCATTTAACCGATACGATGGGAAAGAAGATTGCTATCGACACGTACAATTGTTGTGCACAACAGAAATAACAACCCGTTGCCGGTCGTTATTTGTCGGAAAGTCCAGAGAGCCCAGACAAAAAGGCAGGCAGAGGTAGAGGATGAATAATGAAGAAGTGCAGCATCATAATACATTTTGGACTGCGACTGTTGGAGATTGGTGGAAAGACTAAGGCGATACAGATGCTGTGGCTATGACCTATCATCAGGCTCTTAATACTTGTCAGTTTTATAGGTGACGGAGGCACAGAACACACATTACCACGTTCAAGCGAGACCGGCCATAAGGATAAGCATCTCTGTGGAAGCGTCATGTTGACTGGACACGGGCAGGTAGAATGTAATTATAAGCGGTCGTCCTTTTGTTTTATTTATGATCACCTCATTGAGAAAAGACTGTAATCAGTTTTCGATCAGCACACAGTAACAGTATCGACATCAGCAACGCCACCTCCGACCGACCAAGATTTCCCATAACGAGTAAGTTGTCTGTCGGACATTCTTCGTTGGCGGTTGCGTTGAGTTAATATTTTGAAGTCACCTAGTGGTTATCCTCGCTCGTAGTAACTATATGCGATATGGTGTGTTGATTATTGAAGAAGCGTGCGCCGGAAATTAATAGCACCCTCTGTTTAAAATGGCTCTTGCTCTGACTGTGGTCTGAGGTATAAAATTAATTGAAATTAATTTGTTGCTGGATGCGGTTCCAATGCGTCTGGTTCTGGATTGAAGAGATTATAAGCTCAGCGTTGCGAAAAGAATTGCAGAGTTAATAAGTGTTTTCTTGGATAAGAAATAAAAATGGGGCGGCGAATACAATTTAACACATGATTATTATCAACAGGGCTTTTTTCAGACGCAATTTAAGAGCAATGTTTATCTTGGGAATCAAAACTGGACATGATGTATATAGGTAAAAGAAACTCCTAAATTCCCGACTTCTTCGGCCTAAGAAAGACCGTCAAAATTGGCCAAGCGAATTTTTCAAAAGCGACATTGAATCGACTACTGAGAATCGGTTTTAGGACTCTTTTTTTTTCTTTTTTATAATTTGCACCCATTCAAGGGATTTTTATACCCTTTTTATGCCAGAGACACAGTGAGTGCATTAGGAAGAAGAGAAGGGATTGAAAAGGAGGTGTCGGTGTACATTGGTCTTAAATTCTTGTAATGACTGGGAAAGACAGAGTGTGGAAAAGAGTTCCACATTCGCGTAGTACGGCTAAAAAATGATTCTCTATACTCAAGAGTACGTCCGAAGTCGGGCTCCGGGGTAAACTGATGGGCATTCCTAGAAGCGCGAGTATTACGGGCGAATTGTTTGAGGGGAGGAATGCAACTGGCTATTTCACTAGAGCAATTACCGTAGAAGTAACGATAAAACAAGGAGAGACACGAAACGTTACGACGGTGTTCCAATGAAGTGAATGAGTTAGTGATCTCTCTATCACCAATCATTCTTACAGCTCTTTTTTGTATTCCATCCAAGAGGCTTAAGTAAGTAGCTGGAGCACCAGCCCAAAGGTGGGAATTGTACTCAAGCTTTGGATGGATATAGGTTTTATAGATAATAGCCAGATCAGACGGGGAGACAAATTTCTTGCACCGTCTTAAGAAGCCCAAACATATTGCGGCATTTTTGGCGACATCGCTTATGTGCTCGGCCCATAAGAGTAGATCAGTGATGCACATACCGAGAATCTCGAGATGTTCGGTCTCATTGATACAAGTGCCACTCATGGACAGTGGCAAGGGGGGTATATCTCGTTTCAACGATACAAGACAGCATTGAGTTTTCGAAGCATGAAACTCTACACGGTTTTTAATTCCCCATTGTACAATGCTGTTTAAGTCAGAGTTAAATGAGCTTATCATATTTTGCCGTTGCAGTTCCACATCCGAAGAGGAGGGATGTGAATCTGGGTACGAATATGAGAAGCTAAGGGTACTATCGTCAGCGAAACAATTTATTGGATTAGAAGTAACAGACAAGAGATCATTAATAAAAATGAGAAAGAGGGTCGGAGACAAAACGGAGCCCTGGGGCACACCAGCATTTACATTGTAGGTTTCAGACTTGAATCCGTCCAAAACAGACTTGTATTGAACGGTTCGAAAGAAAGTTTCTCCAAGGAAGATTCATCGATACCGAAGGCACGCATGTTCGATAAAAGAGCAAGATGCCAGACTTTATCAAATGCCTTTGAAATATCAAGTGCAACAATCTTACTTCCTCCAAAATGATGTAAAGATTTGTTCCACTGTTCGGTGAGATAAACCATCAAATCACCAGTGGACCTGTTGCTGCAAAAGCCGTACTGCCGGTCATTAAGAAGCTTTCGGTCTTCGAGATATTTCTTGAGCTGATAATTTATCAGCGTTTCCATGACCTTAGAAAGAAGGGACGTAAGTGCAATCGGACGATAATTGGAGGGAGAAGAAGATTCGCCTTTTTTTTGGAATTGGCTGGACAAATGCTGTTTTCCAACTACTCGGAACGAGCCCAGAAGAATAGGATAGATGGAAAAGCTAACGCAATGGTTTTGCCAGCGTGGAAGAACACATCTTCAGAACAATAGCGGGGATGCCATCCAGACCAGCGGATGAAGATTTGTTCCATGAAATCATTGACGCGCTCAAGAACAGGCGGAGTCATGACAATCTCTGGCAGCGAAGAGTTGGCGGCGAACTGCCTAGCAAAAAGGTTAGCTTTCGCGAGAGAGCTAACAACTGTAGTATCATTGTCAACGAGCGTAGGGGCCGAGGAAGAAGAAGAATTCTTCATATTTTTTACAATCTTTTATCTTAGATGCGGTTAGAGTGTAGTGGCTTAAGGGTAGACGGGTGTGGGTTGAGCTATGCAGTTAGAGCGTTAGATGGTAGTGGATAGACAGTAGCGGGCAGAGGGGGTTGGGTATCAGTAGTGTGTAGTTGTTAATGAGTGAATGGTATCACATAGAGGGTAGAGGGTAGAATGGACTGGGTTAAGAGTAGCGGGTCGAGTGTAGTGAGTAGGGTGTTGTGGGTATAGGGTAGCTGGTAATTGGCGATGGGTAGCCGGTAGAGGGTAGTAGGTATGAAGTAGCGGGTAGCGGTTGCGGGTAGAAAGAAGTGGGGGAACGGGAAGCGATTAGGGGTTAGTGGTTTGTGGTTAGAGCTTAGAAGAAGACTCTCGTCTCCGATACAAAATAAAATAGTTTCGCGACAATTCAGCTATGATTACGCGGTCAACGCGTTGACTCTCTGACGTCAGAGTGAAATAGAATTGTGTCCCAAAGTGGTCATGTCGTGTGATGGTCAACGTAGAACTCTGTCAACGCGTTGACGACAGCATTGACGGGCATTTTATAAGTCAACGCATTGACTCATTTCCTTGACCGTGTAATCGCTATGTCAATGCTATTGGGACGCAGTCACGCAGTGTCACAATTTTTCGTACAGCTAGCCAACGCGTTCACCATGATTGAACGTTGACACGACATAACTTTCTGCCAAGTCAATGTTGTCTGCAATGACATCTTCATAAAAGAATTTCAGTGTGTCAAAACATTAGTAGTAGGTATTAAAGAATTTGGTTAAGAATAATTTAATTGTGAAGGAGACCGACTCTTCTCAAGTAAATACTTGAATATTTTTATCAAATTGTCATTATATCAATTTATTTTCTTTTAGGACTCCAATTTCGAGTGGAAGTAAGATTCAACTTCGATAGTGGGAGAAGACCCTCCCTTTTCAGCTCCCAAGAAAAAACCAATTGTTTTGAAATGAAATAGAAAGGTATTATACCCTTGAAGCTGTCAAAGGAAGGTGACACGTTTAATAGCGGCTGTGAAAAAGCGACCACCATTTTGGGACTGTGGCAGCAGAGAATACAAACTAGCACCCTGAGCTTTAACCAAAACGCTGATTTCGCGAAGGCGTTGCACTGCCGATGTCGTCCTCGTGCTCATTGTCCGTGCTGTGGCAAAACAGCAAAACAGTCATTGCTGTTGCCCTTATCTGAAATTTAATTGCACTTAGGTTCAATATATCTGTATATTATGTTCATTAATAAACTCACAATATATATTTTATTTTCTCAAAATACCTTGACGGCTACGACTTTTTGCCTTGTGTGAAACCGTGTTATCATTAAAGTTTAGCGAGTCAATGTGTTGACACCGATAAGTAAAAGTCCACGTTGGCGCACCTGTGACAGCATTGACCCAATAGTGTCAAACGTATGATTGTCAATGCTTTATGCATTGACACTGTAAATGTTGACGGTGAGATGACAGAGAAAATACGATTTTTTTTTTTGACGTCAGAGAGTAAACGCTTTAACCGATTTCGTTGACCGTGTAATCATAGCTTAAGAGTGGTTTTCAGGTGAAGTTACTTATTGACTGGATTTTACAAAACAGAAATACTTAATGTCTGTACAGGCATAAAATTATTATAAATAAGGGATATTTCAAATGCATGCCAGATGAATGGAACCTCAGCATTGTTTGCCCGATCTTGAAAAAGGGGATCCTGTAAACTGCGCCAACTATAGAGGAATGAGCCTACTAAACATCGCCTACAAGATCCTCTCTGCCGTAATATGTGAACGTCTGAAGCCTTTCGTCAACAATTTGATTGGTCCTTATCAATGTGGCTTCAGGCCAGGAAAGTCAACCATCGACCAAATTTTCACGTTGCGGCAGATCCTGGAAAAGACCTATGAACTCCAAATCGATACCCACCACCTTTTCATCGATTTTAAGGCCGCGTATGACAGCATATACAGAGACGAACTGTACAAAGCTATGTCTAGTTTTGGCGTCCCTGCCAAGCTCGTTCGCTTGTGCAAAATGACGATGGAGAACTCACGCTGCTCCATCAAGGTTGGCAACGAGCTTACGGAATCTTTCGACGTCAAAAAGGATTCAGACAAGGCGATGCACTGTCATGCGATTTCTTTAACATCGTTCTTGAGAAGATAGTGCAGAAATCCAACGTCAACACCAGAGGCACTATCTTCCAAAAATCTGTTCAACTTTTCGCGTACGTCGATGATATTGGTATAATGGGAAGAACAAGGAGTGATGCCAATGGCGCCTTTGTGAGAATTGAGACAGAAGCGGCAAAAATGGGTTTAGCGGTAAATGAGGGAAAAACGAAGTATATGCTGTCTTCGACGAAGGACACCCAACACCGACGGCTTGACAGAACGTCACAATAGACACATACAACTTCGAGGTAGTAGAGGAGTTTGTCTACCTAGGCTCCGCTATAAACACGGGCAATAACACCAGCGCCGAGATCAGACGATGAATAACTCTATTCGCTAATCGCTGTTTCTTTGGGCTTAGAAAGCAATTGAGTGGAAAAGCCATCTCTCGAGCAACTAAGGTAAAACTGTACAACACACTCATCATCCCAGTCCTGCTGTATGGTGCAGAAGCATGGACCCTGACAAAATCGGATGAAAGTTCCTTAGGCTGTTTCGAGAGGAAAGTTCTTCGGGTGATCTTTGGCCCCGTGTGCATTGAAGGGGAATGGCGAAGAAGATACAACAGCGAACTTTACGGGTTGTACAACGACATGGACCTAGCCAGAAGGGTCAAGGTCCAGAGACTCAGATGGCTCGGTCATTTAGAACGAATGGACACCAATGCTCCGGCCCGGAAAGCCTTCGACACTATTCCCGAGGGACGTAGGAGGAGAGGAAGACCGCGACTCAGGTGGCACACTCAAGTGGAAGAGGACCTCAATCAACTTTGAGTGCAAAACTGGAGACGACTAGCTAAGGATCGAGCTAGCTGGCGGAGACTGTTGATTGAGGCCCAAGTCCACAACGGACTGTAGCGCCACCTTAAGTAAGTAGGTAAGTAAGGGGTATTTCAAAACGCCTGTTGCACCTATCTCGGTAAAATAATTTTATAATTTTTCCTCTGTGCAATGTATGAACACAGTTTTAATTAAATTTCCATCTTTTTTTCACTGGCACAGCAAAACGAGAGAAAATTAAATCGTTGCACACGCTGCTGTTACAATTCAAAAGTTGCATTTTTAGTCATTGTCATAGTCCTTAAATTCAGAAAAGTTGCAAGTTGCAACCAACTTTCAACTGACCACAGCAAATTATAATTAATAAATTGTGTCGTGCTAATCCTTTGTCACCCTAGAAAACAGAAAGGATATGCATGTATTTTGTAATACTCCAACTTCCGTACCGGAAACAATATTTCCATAAATGAATGCCACCGAAACCAGATGCAAAACGGAAGGTGTACGAGTTATAATTGCAAATGTAGGTGGTGCCTACATGTTAAATATTTCCGCAAACGCATGACAAGGCCCTGGCAATTATGAAACTTTTTTAGGTTTATAAAATGTATCTCTACCTAGAATACAATGAATTTGATTTTATTCTCATTTGTTGTGCGATAAAGGGAACTCAAAACACTTAATCCTTGCAGGTGATACGTAATGAGGTTTTTTAAACTGTCTTGTTAAATTCTGTCCAGTTCCTTTCCATAGAAAACTTGATCAAGAACCTCCCAAAATACATCTGAAGGACGTCCTTTTCTCAAATATTCACTTTAGAATTCCGTACGGCGAAACTGTAGGTGCCCGTGTCTGTAAATATCATGTTATTTTGTGATGTGATTTTTTGATTTCGCAAATAAAACAAGACCCATTCAATCGATGAAAGACAAACATGAACTTCGTGAGCAAATACATACGAGTCAACACAACACTCGGTTTACTAGAAAACGCCCTTAGACTAGATTGACCTTAATATTGAAAAAAATTGTCTGAAGCAGCATATGCGAACCTTAATGGAATTGAAAACATATTCTGTTTTCTTCGTGGCGGGGGAGAGAGTTATTGCTACAACCATATTCAAACAGTCCTGCAGTCACAGACAAAGGTCTGTGTCTATTGCCATTCGCTGCCCCCATCGCACATGAACTTTACATTGAGGTCAGCATGTATTTTCCCAAGTACGAGTACTTCGCAGATATAAAACATTTTGTATCTTATGATTATGTGTACCTCGTTCTCCTAGCCCTAGAGGAACTTCAATTCATTGGCACAGTGCCAAGGTTCGAAAAATGTTGAGTAGCCTTTCTTTCTGCAGAGCTCTTTCGTCCTTCTTCGCTCGTGGTGCTGGCGGCAGAGCAGTGTCGAATTCACTAAATGCACCACATGGATCATTGCACTTCAAATAACTGCGAGTAGTAGGTAATTAGAAAATTATATTCTCTTCAATGAGAGAGAGTTTATGTTGGAATTCCAGCAAGCAAATTGTATATTCAAAAGATGGGGAGTGAAATGGACAACGGACGTGGTCTAGCCCTTCTGTTGATGGTGGCGATTATATTTGCTCAGTTTGCAGAGTTGCATGTTTTAGAAACAAGAAATGAATGTTGGACTATTTCGGTGTGTGTATTGTTTTGGCTGGAGTCAGCGATTTAATTGCCGATTCGGCAATAATATCAATTCGATTGCGTATTCCGATGCACCAAAACGGTATGAATAAGGAAGTGCTTTTCAGGAAAATGGAATAGTAAAACCGCAAACTCGTATGATTCAGCAGAATTAAACTTAGATACTGATTTTGAAGAGGTGCATGGTTTTATGGGAAATGTTTGCTATTTATTTGAGTACATTTTAGGATGAAACATTTAAAGATAAGAATGGGTGGAAGACTCCTATCGAAAAAAATAATATGAAATCAACGATATCAGCTGAGTGAATAATATGCATCACTGTGCTATGCTCTTAGCCCAATTTTCTTACCTTAAATATTTCGTTCTGAAGCCCAATATTTTTACTTTAGATCCATATTGGTGAAAAAATAGTTGGCCAAGAGCAGAAAGCAACGAATTTCAATTCAAAGCCCAATCATCGTTCGAAGTAGATGAGGACAACCAAGTACGTATTTCCTGTTCCAAGATACTTTAGAAGTTAGTCCACTTTGAAAATATGGACCCCGCAGAAGCACCTAAGTGCAAATTTGGTGATCAAATGTTTGTATATCTTCTATCTTCCATAAGTATGAAGGTATTGCCTCTTGCGAAGAACTGACAAAGCTTCCAAGAGTACAAATTTTCTTGGAAAAGTGCTTCTGCACTCAAACAATCACAATCTTCACAAAATTGGAAGTCCCCTTAAAGTGGACAAGCACAACATCGTTGAAAAGTAAAAGTCATTTATGCCTTGGTTCTTCCGAGCTGTCGTGTCAGTCAGTCTACTATATCAATCAATTATTTGGTATTTTTTTTTTCAGTGTAGAAAAATGTTTTTAAACATTCAAACAAGGACAAAGTTGGTAAACAGAAAATCTGTTTCAACATGAATGCAATATGCAACACTAAGCGTTTGTTGATAGAACATTGTTGCAGGGTTTTGTGCAATATGAGGAACGAAATCAACATAGGAACTATTGTGTGTCATCTGTAAAACAAAAATACATGAATGAATACATAATTCATTTTCATGTGCTTGCATGTTTAGCGGAACTTTCCAAATTTTGTGAAATTGCAAATGTTGAAAATCATTTAATAATACGCATGCTCCTATCTTTTTAGCGACAACTTCGGAATCAAGGAAAGAATACAAATTTTGTTATTTCCAATGTCTTTCAACTATAAAATCCAATAGTGTTTGTATTTTTTTCACAAGCAATCATCACCTCCATTGCAACTTCTCCACTGTATTGAAAAAAATAGAAAAATATTACGACTAACAAAGTGCATTGAGCTCCTTTATTCTTAAAATCTTGTTGACATAAATAAAACCGAATTTCCATAGCTGAATATGGTTCAAGAACTAAGAAAGCTCTTGAGCTCAAGCTTTTTTCAAAATCCACCACAAAATTCTCCCTTTAGTAAAATTCAACGTTGCCAGTATTTTTCTCTTAAATTTGTTTAATTTTCGAGCAGTTTTTCGTTGAAAGCTGACAATATTTTTTTTTTATAAAAGAACGATGGTTGACGTGGGTATCAATAAAAAGAATAATGTTTGTGTGTCTCATTTTGCATTTGACTTAAATGTTCTGTTGTAGTGATTACCTTTTACTTTTATAACATTTTAAATATATTTACTTTTCATTAATTTAATAACTATTTTCTTGGTTATTCCTTAATTCAAATCATATTGGTTCGGAATAAGTAAACAGATTTGGCTTTCAATTATGACAGCTACAGGCAATTGTCAATGAGAATCAAACAGAACTTAAATGGAATGAAACAGAGGGATGTTTGGTTAACAAATTAGTTCGATTCACAGAGCTCAAAGTTTTAAACGACTGCAATCATTCGGTACTTTAGTTAAGTCACGAACAAGACTTTTTTTATTCTTTTAACTCACAAAAGTACTTAAGCTAGAAAGGAGCAGTCGAGCAGTCACCAGTCATTACTTATTTTTTAACTTGCAGTCAATTGACTAAAAGTTAATTAACTGCAGTACTTTTTAACTGGCTTTAGTCAGTTAAGTTACTAAAAAGTCATTAAACTTAAGCAACTTTGGTTTCAGTCAATAAGTCTTTTGACTACAGTCAATTAACTATAAATCAATTGACTTTTTTTTAGACTTTTTGACTAAAACGTATTGAATTGAGTTTGAATTTATTATATTGAATCACTATACTTATTGAAGTATTGTTGTACGCAGCTAATTTTTCGTTTGAATTCACCCTGTACAGAATCCTGTGTATGGCTTTGTCCAATAAATTTACTCCATTGTAGGCCAGGGCCGTATACTTCAGGAGCTACAGAGGGTCAAAGGGGTACTGCTTTAAAGAAAAAAAACCAAATATACTTTTAATGACAAACAAAACATCAGAAAGATATATACGACAAAATTTCATAACAATACGATTTTCAAAAATATTCCTTTTCTTCACTTTAGTTAAATATCCCCTTTGGAAAAAAAAGTTATTTGGTAAAAATGCTGTTTGGTGAAAATTCCCATTTGGTAAAAAAGCTGTTTTTTTAAAAATGTCATTTGGCAAAAAATGCTGTTTGGTGCTACTAGCGCTACCTGTGCGGAAAAAGTTGGAACTACGAATTTCAAAAATTTTCGCGACACTAGCGACTTGATATTGCTTTCAACGACTGCCTACGTTTTATTCATAACTGCCCTAGGTATGTAAGTGTTTCACGTTTCCATGAATCGTTGACTGGTTTATGTCTTCACAAATACTTAATTTTTCGTAATATTATCCTTCTTCATAATATTATTCACGGAAGGTGTCCAGGTTATTTGGAGGAAATGCTACATTATGCTCATTCTCATAGAGGTCTCCGGCTTATTCTCCCTCGCTTTACACATAACATTGCTGAACGATCTTTTTTTATTACTGTCATAAGAACATGGAATGTTCTTCCATTTGATATCCAAAGAACTGTCCCACCTGCTGCTTTCAAAAAGAAAATGTTTATTTCTAACTACGTCCAATTGATATATATATATATATATAAAAACAAAAAAAATCCGTGTAGAGATGTTTGATGTTATTAGCTTTATTTATTCTATTTTATATTTTCATTTAAATTGGCTTAATCATATTTTTGTTAACATTTATTTTTCTTCTTTTTTTGCTATTACACTTATTGCTTGTTGTTGTATGGTCTTTTTTATTATTTTTGTTAAACTTATGTAGATACTACAAAAAGATTGAATCTTACTGTTATTTTAAATACAAATACAAATACAAATACTAGCGCCATCTAGCAGGAAATAGATAAAACTTGTGCCAGAGTTCCACTACTACCCGCTAGGTGGTGCTAGTGTCGTGAATTTTTTTTTCGAAACAGCATTTTTGCCAAATGTCATTTTTCACTAAACAGATTTTTTACTAAATGGGAATTTTCACCGAAACGGATTTTTACCAAATGACTTTTTTTACCAAAGGAGATGTTTAACTAAAGTACATTTTTTCCAAAACGTTTTTTTAACAAATGGAATATTTTTGACAATCTTATTGTTATTATGAAATGTTGTTGTATATATCTGCCTGATGTTTTGTTTGCCCTTAAAAGGACATTTGGTTTTCTCTTTAAAGCAGTATATCCTTAAGCTTCATCCTCTTCATCACAATTAAGGGACTTCCAACCAGCTCTTACATCATGGTGCCCGTTTGAGCCTCTGTAACACCTGAAGTATACGGTCATGGCCTCTGAAATTTGAACAACCTGCTTGGACGTTCATATCCCCCTCTGTGGTAAATTAAAGCTCTAATTCATAGACAGGATTCTGCACAGAATGAATACAACCGAAAAATCATCATGGCGCTTCTTTCACCCTCTGTAGCTCCTGAAGTATACGGCCCTGGCCTCTGAAAATTCAACAACATGTGCGTACGTTCATATCCCATAATGGGGTCAATTTTGGGACAAATACACATACACAGGATTCTGTACAAAAGTGAATTCAAACGAAAAGATCGCTGTGTACTTCAAAACTTCGATAGTAGTGACTCAATATTATTGACTCAAACTCAATTATTCAATACATTTTAGTGAATAAGACTTAAAAAAAGTCAATTGACTTTTTGACTGCAGTCAAAAGACTTATTGATTGAAACCAAACTCGCTTAAGTTAAATGGCTTTTTAGTAACTTAACTGACCATGTTACCAGTTAAAAAGTACTGCAGTTAATTAACTTTTAGTCGATTGACTGCAAGAAAAAAATAAGTACTGTCTAAGGCTAAGAACACACCGATTCAGACAAGACATCTTTTTGCCTTTCGACTAAAAATCGTGTCTTTGTGTCCATTGCTCTTATGAGGCAACACACACCGAAAAAGACACGACACGATAAAAATTCTTGTCCGCTCGTCGGTTGCAGTAAATACATGGAGTTGCATTGGAGCATTTTGTCGTTGTCAGCCTCAGTCTGACTTGGAATCAGACGCGATTTTTGTCGAAAGACAAAAACTAAGGCAAAAAATTCTGCAATGTCCCAAAGGCAGTAAGAATTTTTGGTCATTTGTAAAAAATATGAAGAATTCTTCTTCTTCCTCGGTCCCAACGCTCGTTGATGATGACACTCCAGTTGTTAGCTCTCTCGAGAAAGCTAACCTTTTTGCTAGGCAGTTCGCCTCCAACTCTTCGCTGCCAGAGAGTGTCATGACCCCCCCAGTTCTTGAGCGCGTTAATGATTCCATGGGACAAATCTTCTTTCGCACTCGTGCTGTAGCGAGGGTCCTAAAAGATCTCAACATACACAAATCCGCTGGTCCGGATGGTATCCCCGCTATTGTTCTGAAGAGGTGTTCTTCCACGCTGGCAAAACCCTTGCGTAAGCTTTTCCATCTATCCTATTCTTCTGGGCTCGTTCCGAGCAGTTGGAAAACAGCATTTGTCCAGCCTATACCCAAAAAAGGCGAATCCTCCTCTCCCTCAAATTATCGTCCGATTGCACTTACTTCCCTTCTTTCTAAGGTCATGGAAACGCTGATAAATTATCAGCTTAAGAAATATCTTGAAGACCGAAAGCTTCTTAATGACCGGCAGTACGGCTTTCGCAGCAACAGGTCCACTGGTGATCTGATGGCTTATCTCACCGAACAGTGGAACAAATCTTTACATCGTTTTGGAGAAAGTAAGATCGTTGCACTTGATATTTCAAAGGCATTTGATAGAGTTTGGCACCAGGCTCTTTTATCGAAAATGCGTGCTTTCGGTATTGATGAGTCCCTCCTTCGTTGGATTAGAAACTTTCTTTCGAATCGTTCTATACAAGTTGTATTGGACGGATTCAAGTCTGAAACCCATAATATAAATGCTGGTGTGCCCCAGGGCTCCGTTTTGTCTCCGACCCTCTTCCTCATTTTCATAAATGATCTCTTGTCTGTAACTTCTAATCCAATTCATTGTTTCGCTGACGATAGTACCCTTAGCTTTTCATATTCGTTCCCAGACTCACATCCCTCCTCTTCGGATGTGGAACTGCAACGGCTAAATATGATAAGCTCATTAAACTCTGACTTAAACAGCATTGTACAATGGGGAATAAAAAACCGAGTAGAGTTTAATGCTTCGAAAACTCAATGCTGTCTTGTATCGTTGAAGCGAGACATACCCCCCCTGCCACTGTCCATGAGTGGCACTTGCATCAGTGAAACCGAACATCTCGAGATTCTCGGTATGTGTATCACTGACCACCTTTTGTGGAATGATCACATATGCGATGTCGCCAAAAATGCCGCAAGATGTTTAGGTTTTTTAAGACGATGTAAGAATTTTTTCTCCCCTACTGATCTGGCTACTATCTATAAAACATATATACGTCCAAAGCTTGAGTACAACTCCCACGTTTGGGCTGGTGCTCCAGCAACGTACTTAAGTCTTTTGGACAGTATACAGAACAGAGCATTTAAGATGATTGGTGACCATACCATCGTTGAGACATTTACGTCACTCGAACATCGACGTAACGTCTCATGCCTCACCCTCTTTTACCGTTACTTCTATGGTTTGTGCTCTAGTGAAATAGCCAGCTGCATTCCTCCCCTTAAGATATTCAACCGTAATACCCGCGCCTCCAGGAATGCCCATCAGTTCACCCTCGAGCCCAACTTCGGACGCACGGTCATGTTCAGAGAATCGTTCTTTAGCCGTACTACGCGAATGTGGAACGCGCTTCCACACTCTGTCTTCCCCAGGCACTGCAATATTCAGGAATTCAAGACCAATGTTAACCGACACCTCATCCTTAACCCTCTCCGTCTATCCCACTTTCCCTAACGCTCGCACTGTGCTTTGGCATAAAAAAGGGAATAAAAACCCCTTGAGTGCGTGCATATTATAAAAAAAAAAAAAAAAAAAAAAAAAAAAAAAAAAAAGACGCCTTGTCTGATTACGTGTGTAAACTTAAAGACTTTGTATTAAAGTTAATTAAATGCGACTTTACTGACTGCATTACCAAAGTTTTGCTGTCTTTTAAATCTCTGCCAGAGAATTGGAATTGGAAAACTCTGTTTCACATGCAATTTGAAGTTAACATGTACTAGCAATCAATATCAGCGACAGCGATATAAAATAGCCAGATTTCTCAATTTTCTAGCCTATGTGTCAAATTATGCGCGAGAACAAAGGTCTGTTTGCCCTCTATCAGTGAATGAAAACCAAAACCGCAGATTGTCTGGTTACCGATTTATGATCAGAAAACGGTTTTTGTTTTTGGTTTTACTCCATAGCTTATTGTAATCCCGTATAAAGAATATCTTCTGATGCAAATATCGCGGCAATCAGGGCTCAGTTGCCAAAATTTTGAACAGAAAAAAAACAATCTTCCAAATCAATGTCTGTTCGAACTCTAATAGTTAAAGTGGGTTACAAGTATCTTGATATTGTAATATTCGGCTTGGTCCGATAACTAAAACTTATTCACTTTTCAAATAAAACACAAATTCACTTTATTTAAATCACTCACAAACTTATTTATTCAACACTTTCAATTATTACTTTAAAACACAGTGTCTTTACTTTATAGCAGTTCACATTCAATTAATTTCGCTTCGCCACCATCGGGGTATTTATATAACTCAAAAAGGTTCGAGAAACTACTTACAATATTCTATCAGCCATTGAAAATAATTTCAAAGGATTTCAAATCGCCAGATCTCTCAGTTTTACCAAGGGGCTTATTAAACAAATGCCTATGTGCATTCTATCAGTGTTGCGTAGAGACAATGTTACCCTTTACGTTTTGTTAACATTTGATTTTATTACTCATCTATTTTTCATGCCATGTGCGATCCTAAGGGCGTAAAGACTCCAAAAAAAGTACTAAACCAGTTGTATCATGCTACTGCTCCTAATTATGATTTCTGAGTCCTGCGAACAAACAAAAATTAATAGCGGGTACAACGTCCCGCTGGTCGTCCAGTATTATAAATGTGAAAGTTCGATGGATGGATGCATAGATATATGCTTTTTGCCCAAAAACTCAAGAATTCCCAAGCCAAACATTTTTTTTGCTTTACTTGGGGCAGTTATTTCTCTATTGTTCTAGCACCGTCTTTGCTAAAAAAAAATGTGCACGACTGGGTCGTACGAACTTGCTCCTGCATGCTAAAACTAAATATTTATGATTACTTAAATTGCAAAAGGTAGTGTTAAAATAAGAGATATACTTTAAGCAATTCTGATTACACTCTTACTTACAGCTTACACTTAACTCAAAAAAAAAAATATATATATAAAAATAATTAGAATTTATTAAAAAAATTAAAATTTGGAAATGTACCTCGTATATACATTTCATTCCAAAAATTTAAATGCCGAACAAATTCAAACCTTATTCTTGATTTATTGAATTTTTTTTTTGAAAATCGTCGGAGCCGTTTTTTTTTTAAATTAATTTTTTATATATAAAATTTTTCAAAAATATCTTAAAATTAATTTGGGTATGCAGTTTTCAAGACCATGTAAATATACATATTATACTCCAATTTGGATTTTTAAAATTGATCCGTTTTTGAGATACAGAATTTTGAAAAAAAAAGTTAAAAATATTTTTTTAAAATCCAAAAAAAATTTGAAATTTTTTTGAAAACAAAATATTATTTGAACAATATATACGTACTTTCGAAAAAAAACTTACGCTGATCGGACTTTCAGTTTTCGAGAAAATCTAATAACAAAAAAACGGTTCTATGGGAGGTACCGTTTTGGAGCAATACAAAATTTTTTTTTACATAAAACACATGAATGTTTAAAAAAATTAAACTCGAGGAAGTTTAAAAAAAATCGTTCGGGCCGTTTTTGTGAAAAAAAAAGTTTTGGTTTTTGGCCAAAAAAATCGTATGGTGGCTACCCTAAATTTTGATCTTAAAACAAAAATAAAAAAATTGGGATATGACTTTTTGCTCAAACCTCTAATTTTCAAATTTGAAGTCAATCGGACCAGTAGTTAAGCCTGTAGATGCCTGTAAACTTTCCGACAGACAGACAGACGGAATCGCCGGACCCACTTTTTTCGACTTCTCTATCATCGTAATATCATATCTCATCCTCATCTAAATTTTTTTTTTTACGAATTCAATACTTGCCATATCTATATCTATACTAATATATAAAGTGAGACTTTTGTTTGTTTGTCGGTTGTATGTTTGTAGTCGATAAACTAACAAACAAACAAAAATCTCACTTTATAAATGATGGACAATTGCTCTTCCATGCACTGATTGTGCAGTAGGAGGTTCTGAAAATAAAAGAAATAATTATTAAGAGCAAAAAACATTGATTTCAATTTACTTACTCGGAAATTTTGTTTTTAAATTCAGGCAACTGACAGCCGACATCAGTTTTTTGAAATGTCTCTCCATTTCATTTCATTTCATTTCATTTCCTATTCATTCTTTTGTTTTATATTTAAGGCTGAACTCCTACTTAAGCTTTTACACCAAGACAATGTTTACACGCGAATTCTTGGGTAAGATTTTCTGTACAAAAGAAAATTTTAACATCGATATTAAAAAAAAGACAGATTTTAGTTTCCAATCTCTGTGCATGTACATTTCGCATTTTGAATATTAGGTACATACATTTCGGTCTCGGTCAAAATTAGGCCTGTGTCGTTCGGGATTGATTCGTTCATTTTCGGTCTCGGTCAAAACCAAAAGTAGAGTTAAGGACTGTTCACGGACAACTGGAAAATTTCAAAATGGGTTTTCGTATGGAAAATAGAAAGTTCTTGATGAAAAACTCGGAAACTCATTGGTTTTTAACGGGAAAATTGCATGTAATTGCAGGTGCATTGGTTTTCAAATGGAAAACTGGAAAATTTCAAAATCGGTTTTCGAATTGAAAATAGAAAGTTCTTGATGAAAATCTCGGAAACCTCATTGCTTTTCATAGAAAAAATTATTAATTTTGTATTGCGAATTCGCAAAATTCAGCGAGAGCACGAAGATAATTGTCATAATTCTAAGGTTGCTCTGAAAGGTGCGAGACGAGGGTCGCAGGGTCGGCTAGTATTCTATATGTCGCAAGTAAAAAATATAATCTTTTCAGTAAAGCTTTTTCTTTCTTTTTTGTCAACAGAAAATCCCACCGCATTTGATGTCTGGGAGACGTTTCTGTGCACCACAGGATTCTAACGCTTGCAAACAAGTTTAAACAACTCCTGATGATGTTCGAATGCAGCCAGCGAGCGGTTAAATTTCAATTTTATTTGATTCAATAGAAGTGTTTTTTTTTACGTTATTCTCGATGTCTGGAGAAAGGTGAACAATCAACTGGATGTCAATAGTCTATGGTTCGATTAATTGATTGCCGTTACCACTGCTGTTTATATTACTTTTGCCAGTTAAAGTGATTGTAATTAATTGGCTGGTAATTGCGGTCTACACCTCGGTGATCATTTAACGCTTCAAGATAATCATGTTAAAAGCAGCATGTCACGGTGATTGCAATGTGTGGTTTGATGATGGACATTGATGTTGTGCACTAAAGCGGTAGATAAATTGTTTTTAGTAGAAAATGATGTTTAAAGTATATGAAAGGTTATAACTGGTTAGAAATACATATAATGAGTGGTTTCAAAACTCGTTTACAATGATGAGTACATTTTCTGCAATTTAGAATTTTTCAGCACAGTTTATAACAGTTACTTACTTAAAAACTATATAGAAGTTCAGTTTTCGAGTTAGGTATTTCTACGAAAACTGATGTCTAGGCAACTAGAGCTCGAAAGTTCACATTTTTTTGGAAATTATAAATTTACCTATTTGGTTTAGTTTCGTTACTTTGATGGATCATAGTTCATAAATAGGAACGTGAAAGTAACTGTATTGGTGAACAAATTTTAGCTGAAATTCTACAATTTTGTTTGCAAAGAAGTGAAGACCTAAAAACTAAAGAAATAAATTTAACTTTAAGCATCAAAATTAAATCTATTAACACTTAAAGCAACAATTATTATGCAGCGGGTTGTACAAGAACATGACAAAATATAAATACTGTAATGTGTATAAACACTTTATCCCTATCAATCTACTATCGGGTTATAATAGAATTAGTATGTAGCAATAGTTTTATTTGTAAAGGGTTTTCCAATAAGAGGTGTTATTTTGAATAGCCCGCTTTTTCGGTATCTGCCACTTTTGAAGCTGTCATTTTTTGACATTTGACAAGTAGCAACTACGCCATTAATAAAAATTGAACGATACACGCTTCAAAAATTTGGCAGAGACGGTTCGTAAAACTAAAACATTTTTGGGTCGTCGTGAAGCACCTTGTCGGACCGCAATACAGAAATTGGTGGACAAATTCGAGCTGTTGGGACAAGTTAGTGATGTGAAGAATAAAACCAGTGCACGTCGCTCAAGAACAATTGAGAATATTGCTGTTGTAGTCCAAAGTGTTGAAGAAAACCCAAGTTTATCTATTCCTCGTCGTTCTTTGGAATTAGGCATTCCACAAACGTCATTACACCGTATTTTGCATAAAGACTTGGGTCTTAAGGCTGCTAAAGTTCAGTTAACACAAGAACTCAAGCCGGCTGATCATCAACAACGTCTTGTCTTTGGGTCCTTAAAATGCATGAAAGTTATTCGGAATATCATCGAAAAATCATCTTGACTGATGAAGCCCATTTCCATCTCGGAGTCTACGTCAACAAGCAAAACTGTCGCATCTGGGGCTCGGAAAACCCAAGAGTTATTGTTGAAAAGCCTCTCCATCCTCAACGCGTGACTGTTTAGTGCGGTTTATGGTCCGGCGGGGTCATTGGACCTTATACTTTTTCGAAAATGAAGCTGGAGCAACAGTAACGGTCAATGGATTGCGCTATCGAGAGATGATTAATGTTTTTTTATGGCCGGAATTGGATGGTATTGACCTGGACAACGTTTACTTTCAACAAAACGGCCACACAAGCAATGAAACCATCGATCTTTTACGGGAAAAGTTTCCGGACCGTGTTATCTCTCGAAGTGGTGATCACCATTGGCTACCGAGATCTTGTGATTTAACACTTTGCGACTTCTTCCTTTGGGGCCACGTGAAAGATAAGGTCTACGCCAACAGCCCAGCGTCGATTCAAGACCTCAAAGATGGAATTCGTGAGGCTATCGAGGACATAGGGCAGCCACTTTGCGATTTGGTTATGGAAAATTTCATGAAAAGGATATGGTCCTGTAAGCGTGGCGGCCATTTGGCTGATGTTGTGTTCCATTATTAACGGCATACCTTCCTCTTTATAATGAAATAAACATCCGATCATTTATCTAAAAAATGCCATCGTTCTTTGAATATCAAAATAACACCCCTTACTAGAAAACCCTTTAGTAGTAAACACTTTTGTATAACAGAATAGAATAGGGGCAGCATCTAGTGGTTAGGAGGAAAACTTTTCGAGAGGTATCAAGAAAATTTAGTTTCAACAAAAGTCCAATGGTTTCTGGAAGTGATTTGAGATATATAAATTGGCACTCGAAATTGAAGCAAATTCAATTGAATGTGAACTGCGATAAAGTGGATACAGTGCTTGAAAAAGTAATTGATATTGAAAGTGTTAAATTAATAAGTTTGTGAGTATTTTGAATAAAGTTAATTGTTGGACAAAGCCGAATATTACAAAACGTACATTTTAATTAAAACTGCAATATAATTTATTTGTTTATTTGTTTATTTGTTTAATATGCTACTTATGGTAGGACATTGTCCCATGTTTGTATGCTTAGTATAAAAATAATAGATATTTAGTAAAACAGATAAAGAGAGGAAATAAAAAAACTCATAAAAACAAAATTTTTAAATTTTAAAGAATACTTAAAAAAGCGAATAACTGAATGCTGTGAAGTAGTTATACAAATTTCAAAGTAAGTTGAGTTTGAAATATTAAGCAAAAAACTAATTTTCATAACTATGGATTTACAATTAGGGCGTACATTCTTAAGAATCAGAAGTTAGTTCAGCAAAATGAGCAAAAATCAATCTCTTGAATTTATTTAAGTTGAAAGTGAATCGGACTTCTCTAGGAAGATTATTCCAAAGCTTGATTCCACGAATAAGAAACGAAGAAGAAGCTCGACTACTTCTATGTCTGGGTATACAAATCTTATTAGAAGATGTATTACTAAGAAAAACAATTTATTAAAAAGATACTGACGGACCCTCTGCACCTTTCAGAGCAACTTAGAATTATAATTATTATCTTCGTGCTCTCGCAAATTTTGTGAATTCGCAATACAAAATTAATAATTTTTTCTATGAAAAGCAATGAGGTTTCCGAGTTTTTCATAAAGATCTTTCTATTTTCAATTCGAAAACCGATTTTGAAATTTTCCAGTTTTCCATTTGAAAACCAATGCACCTGCAATTACATGCAATTTTCCCGTTAAAAACCAATGAGGTTTCCGAGTTTTTCATAAAGATCTTTCTATTTTCAATTCGAAAACCGATTTTGAAATTTTCCAGTTTTCCATTTGAAAACCAATGCACCTGCAATTACATGCAATTTTCCCGTTAAAAACCAATGAGGTTTCCGAGTTTTTCATAAAGATCTTTCTATTTTCAATTCGAAAACCGATTTTGAAATTTTCCAGTTTTCCATTTGAAAACCAATGCACCTGCAATTACATGCAATTTTCCCGTTAAAAACCAATGAGGTTTCCGAGTTTTTCATAAAGATCTTTCTATTTTCAATTCGAAAACCGATTTTGAAATTTTCCAGTTTTCCATTTGAAAACCAATGCACCTACAATTACATGCAATTTTCCCTTTAAAAACCAATGAGGTTTCCGAGTTTTTCATAAAGATCTTTCTATTTTCAATTCGAAAACCGATTTTGAAATTTTCCAGTTTTCCATTTGAAAACCAATGCACCTACAATTACATGCAATTTTCCCTTTAAAAACCAATGAGGTTTCCGAATTTTTCATAAAGATCTTTCTATTTTCAACTCGAAAACCGATTTTGAAATTTTCCAGTTTTCCATTTGAAAACCAATGCACCTACAATTACATGCAATTTTCCCTTTAAAAACCAATGAGGTTTCCGAATTTTTCATAAAGATCTTTCTATTTTCAATTTGAAAACCGATTTTGAAATTTTCCAGTTTTCCATTTGAAAACCAATGCACCTGCAATTACATGCAATTTTCCCGTTAAAAACCAATGAGGTTTCCGAGTTTTTCATCAAGAACTTTCTATAGATATTTCATACGAAAACCCATTTTGAAATTTTCCAGTTGTCCGTGAACAGTCCTTAACTCTACTTTTGGTTTTGACCGAGACCGAAAATGAACGAATCAATCCCGAACGACACAAGCCTAATTTTGACCGAGACCGAAATGTATGTACCTAATATTCAAAATGCGAAATGTACATGAACAGAGATTGGAAACTAAAATCTATGCTTTGTTTTAATATCGATGGTAAAATTTTCTTTTGTACAGAAAGTCTTACCCAAGAATTCGCGTGTAAACATTGTCTTGGTGTAAAAGCTTAAGTAGGAGTTCAGCCTTAAATATAAAACAAAAGAATGAATAGGAAATGAAATGAAATGAAATGAGAATGGAGAGACATTTCAAAAAACTGATGTCGGCTGTCAGTTGCCTTAATTTAAAAACAAAATTTCCGAGTAAGTAAATTGAAATCAATGTTTTTTGCTATTTATAATTATTTCTTTTATTTTCAGACCCTCCTACTGCACAATCAGTGCATGGAACAGAAATTGTCCATCATTTATAAAGTGAGATTTTTGTTTGTTTGTTAGTTTATCGACTACAAACATACAACCGACAAACAAACAAAAGTCTCACTTTATATATTAGTATAGATAAGCTGGGGTTAACTTAAATATTATCTTATGCAATGTGGAGAGAACTCTTAACTTTAAAAAATCACAAAAAGACATTCCCAAGAAGTTATTAAGAAACCCTGAAATATGGTCCCTTCTTTTAACAGAAAAAACATACCTTATAACATCATTAAAACATACCCTTAACCTGGCCAGAACTATTCCAGTAGCTCCAGAAAATATTTCAGCTCCATACAGAAAATGAGGAATCAAAAGGGTTCTTACAAGTTTAGCTTTTATATGAAGTGGAAGATAGTCACTAACGTTATAAAATTTACGTAATATAAAATTTGTTCGACTGACAACGCTATTTACATGAGCTTCAGAAGATAGAATCTCATCTAGCAAAAAACCCAAACTCTTGACTTTGGTCTTGTAAGGAATAACAACATTGTCTTACACTAAAGGATCAAGCAAACTACTTACAGGTCTAAAATAAAACGCTATTGCCTGAGACTTTTCTGGATTTAATTTTAAACAATTTTCTACAGCCTATGCGTGAATAGAAAGGAGGTCACCGTTAATAAAGGCAACAAAGGTAGAAACTTCATCAAGTGGACTTGAAAAGAGTAACTGGACATCTGGAACGAGCGCTGAAGAACTTGCATATTGAAGATCATTTATAAACATTGAAAACAAAACAGGACCTAAAATGGAACCCTGAAGTACACCTGACGTCAATTCAACAAAGTCAGAACAGTTTTCACCAATACAAACATATTGAAAGCGCTGAGATAAATAGGAAAACACCAGATTACATAAACTACTAGAATAAGAAAAGAATCGTTTGAGTTTGAAACATAAACTATCAAAAGCTTTGCTGAAATCTAAAAGTAATAACACGGAAATACACCTTCTATCCATATTCATTTTGATTGTATCAGTAAGATCAATAAGAGTAGTAGTTGTGCTATGGTTCTTACGAAAACCAGATTGGTTAGAAAAGAGTAAATTGGAATGACTTAGAAAATTATTTATTTGTCTTTTCATCAAAATCTCACAAACCTTTTATGCTGCAGGTAGCAGGCTGATAGGCCTGAAATCAGAAGGTTCTTGAGGATTAGACTTTTTACCTATTGGTATAACCTTGGCATATTTCCACGCTTGTGGATAAATAGAAGTAGTGAGAGTAGTGTTAATAACATGAATCAAATGCTGAGAAATGAAAGGAAAAATCATTTTTATAAATTTAATAGAAATATCATCAAAACCTACTGCATTTTGGAATACAAAGCATTATATACCCATCATAGATACGCAACGAAACGAAAAGGAGGGTTCACTATCCGGTAAAATAACCGGATAATTTTGCTTGTGGATAATACGTAGATACCTATTTATGTTTGGATATATTTAGAAGTTTTTTTAAGTTTTTTAAGTTTTTTTTGTTAATTTGAAGAAGTATCACGCTTACTTATTTTTTGTGAAAATCAACATTACGATTTTTCGCCACCGATCAAAGCGCAATCTAGCGGGAAATGGTGGATTTTTTCCAAATTTGCAACAGAAACATTCAAGTTATTAGTTTCGATGGTGCCCAATGGATTGTGCTGTGATCAGTGGCTAAAAATCACAATGTTGACATTTTCACAAAAGTGCAACTTCGCAGCCAACAGTAAAACCTAAATGGAAAATTTAGGTGTCATATTATATCTTTCGCTATCGCCCAATAGAGGGCATTGCTGGCGAAAGTCGCAGTTAATTAACTTTAAAAAAGACGTTAAGTTAACTAACTTACAATAGCACTTTATCTGGAAAGAGCCGTCATAATCACCAGTCAGTACTTATTTTTTTCTTGCAGTCAATTGACTAAAAGTTAATTAACTGCAGTACTTTTTAACTGGCTCTAGTCAGTTAAGATACCTACTAAAAAGCCATTAAACTTAAGCGAGTTTGGTTTCAGTCAGTAAGTCTTTTGACTGCAATCAATTAACTATGAAGTCACAGAATCCTGTGTATTGATTTGTCCAATAAATTACTCCAGTGTGGGATATGAACGTATGCTCAAAGGATTACCATGATAGTAGAGCTGGTTGCAAGTCCCGTAATTGTGTTGAAGAGGACGAAGCTTAAAGAAAAGACCAAAACTCCTTTTAAGGACAAACAGAACATCAGGAAGATAAATACAACAACATTTCATAACAATAAGATTTTCCAAAATATTCCATTTGTTAAAAAAACGTTTTGGTAAAAATTCACTTTAGTTAAACATCCCCTTTGGTAAAAAAGAAGTCATTTGGTAAAAATCTTGTTTGGTAAAAATTTCCATTGTTGAGAAATGTCATCTGGTGCTTCTAGCGCCACGTATGCGGAAAAAGTTGGAACTACATATTTCGAAAATTTCGCGACACTAGCGCCATCTAGCGGGAAGTAGCGGAACTACGCCAAAAAATTTGCCTATCTATTTCCCGCTAGATGGCGCTAGTGTCACGAAAAATTTTGAAATTGTTAGTTCTTACTCTTTCCCTATAGGTGGCGCTAGTACCACCAAACAGCTTTTTTGCCAAATGGCACCAAACAGCTTTTTCACCAAAGGGGAATTTTCACCAAACAGCATTTTTACCAAATGGGATTTTTTGCCAAATGACTTTTTTCAATAAATAGCATTTTTCCAAAGGGAATTTTTAACAGAAATGCCTTTTTTCCAAAATTATTTTTTAACAACGGTACCGAAAGTACCGAGTGTAGTCTTTAAGACTCTGTCATATGACAGACCTTCTGAAAAATATTGAACGTCAGAAAAAAAAACTGTATATTTTCGTTCTCAAACTATATGTAATTTTTTAAAGCGGTGCCGGTGTTTTGTTGTCATACGTCTAAGTTGCTCAAATATCCAATGCTTTCGAATATCTGCTGAATTTCCAATGCGACCAAAAACCAATTGTCTTAAGTCTCGCTTAAACTAGAGAACGGTTGAACTGATATGGCTAATTTTTATTTTGAGTTATTTATGGAAGTCCAGGGAAGGTTTTAGTGGAAAGAAACTTTCGAAAAATACACAAACAAACGAAATAACGTTTCTTGGACTGGCTAGTATCATCTAGAGTATTTCTTTGAGCCTTTTTTCTTTGGGAGGATATATATTGTGTTCCCGTGACTTTAAATTGCTGTAATTCTTTTTCCACCCAATAACCCAAATTAAATAACGCATACTGCCGCCTTTTTTCACAAAAATTTAAATATAAAGTCAAAATTTGAGCCTGAAAAAAACGTTAATAAATAAAACAATGTCTTTCAGTAAAATATTTATTTCCGTGTTATAAATATTCTTAATAAATTTTCGTTAAAGTTTAATTACTATTTACCAATAATTTTATACAATTGAATAGTAAAAATATTATAAGTTTAATAATAATTATCGTACACATTATAAATGGTATTTTGAAAGTCAAAGTATTTCCGTATAATTTTTCTCCAAATCATTGTTATATACTAAGTTTTGTGAATTCAAATGTTATTTATATTGAAAGATGTATTTTATTAAATTTTCATACTTTTGTTTTTTTTTTTTTTTAAATTGTAAGTATGCAAATGGAAAATATTTTACAATTGATGTTATTGGATTATAATTTTGGGAACAGTATTTGAAGACAATTTTGTTTATTCATTTCACAACACCAATGAATAAAAAAAAAAAACACCCAAATGTAAAACACAATACCTCACACAAATTATTAATGACTAAATTTTTAATATATTTTAAGTTAAATATTTGATTTAATATTATGTGTATAACTACGATCATAAGTATATTAATTTTATTTGCGTTACTTTTAATGAAATATTAAATTATTTTAGTAACTCATTACCAGTCATTTGTTTTTATCTATTAATGATTTTAGTTAAAAAAAAAATCAATCCCTGATTCCCGCCAAAGTCATAAGAATTTACTTTTTTTATATATTTTGGCACAATAACAACGCAAAATAAATCATTCTCTAACAAATTCAAAAATGTGCATTAATAGATTTTAAAAACTAATTTTAATAATAAAAATTGCATTAAAACTAAACAACAACGTTTAAAAAATTTAAAACAAGTGAATTATTAAACACAACATGAAATATAATGAAAGCTCAGTTTTATTTTTCATAATTTTTGCAACAAATTAAAAGATTTTATTTTATTGGACGGATGAGCCGTGTATTCTTATATTTATTTCTGTGTCACCTTTAAGATATTACATTTTTTTGTTTCACTATAAAACAACAACAATTTTCAGAGGGTATAAACAAATAAACTCATTTTAAAAATATCGTGATAAATATTTTAAGTGAAATTTGAATAGAAAACAAACGCGTATTTTGAGTGACATGATTTAAAAACAAAACGATGTCTTTTACTCTCTATTTGCTTCTTGATACACAAACGACAGAGGACATCAATTAAGAATTTATTGTTTTTCTCTTTTTAAGAATCAAAAAGGCGCAACCGCTTATTGCCTTACAAACACAAACTTACGAACATAAACACACAAAGATAGTGGTGTAAAGATTTACATTGAAATTCACATAGAAAGGTCAGATTGTTTTCTGAAATGTCATGCGAGCCCTGATGCCTTAAGGAAATCGAAAAACTTGGTGAGTGAAATAACGAATAAACGAACGAAACGTTGGAGAGGTATGGAGCGAATAATCGGTAAAGTAAGAACAAAGTCGTGCTCTTAGTCCTTAAAAAGATATACTTACGCCTCCTACACATGTGTAAGTCAACACAATCTCAAAATTCAGGGGTCTAAAGAAATTTCTATTTAAAACTAAATTCGTTTCGAATAGCTTGTTCCAGCTGTACTTACTCTGACAATTGTCCGAAGATTGATTATGATTAGTGTTGCCTTTTCAATCCCTAGACGTTTTGGTTGTGTAAGTCCGAGGATTATTAAAACAGTATTTAATTAAAGGGCGATTTTCATTATTCAATTTGGATTTTAAAATGTTTTCTTATTTTGTAAGATTACGCGTGACTCGTTTCAAACAACTTTGTCTGTTTTTTTTTTAAGTATCGTTTGGCAACTCACAGCACAACAGCTCCTCCACAATGTTCACCTGTTTACGAAAATCAGCGTTCTATGAGAAGAATTTTTGTGCGATTCGAGGAACATACGGTGCGCCTAATCGACTGCTATTGCCAAAAGCATTCGCAAATTTGAGTCACAGTTTACATAAGCCGTGTTTTTTTTTCAGTACTCAGTACCCAGCACAGCGAAATTTCCCTTGGCATTCAACAACATCTTGAATTTTAGTCGATAAAAAGGCCAGTAAAAAATGACAGTTGTGCAAGCGATAGACCTTTCAATTATAGCGGTGATGGCGTTAAAAAGAATTATTTTGTTACGCGAGTCTAATGATCTGAGTTATGAACCTTCTTAGGTTGAAGTATTTGCTATTTTTCATAATCCGAGACGCAACCCTCAGGTCCATTTTGCGACGTTTTATGTAACAATTGCCATACAAATTGAATTTGACAAATAAAGTCAGTTGGAACGTTTTAATCGCACTTGATTACTGTGCTGTCTACTGAGTAATAATAATAATAATAATAATAATAATTATTATAATAGAGTGGCGCAACAGCTCTTGAAGAGCCAAGGTCTAAGGGGCTTACTGTCATCAACAATTCTCTGAGCCTGAGTGCGAGTGAAGAATTGAGGGGACCTACAATTTAACGCCGATTCCGAATGGCAAAGTTGAGAAGCACTTTTTCATGACAGATTGATACTCTTGGAAGATTGATACTTTGTCAGTTCTTCGCAAGAGGCAATGCCCGTGAGTGATGAAATAAAAACTATGGGCACGAGAAGGCCTAGAACCCATGACGTTCGGCTTAGCAGCCAACGCATCTAACCACTAAGCTAGGGACACTACTAAGTAGTGAAAAAAGACACGGCTATACTTGGACGATGCTCCAATTCTATTTAACAAGATACAGTACGTGGTGATGAGACTATAACATCTGTAGATGCATCGATTCGAAGTCGTTTAAAGAAGTTTGGCCTGTTGTTGGAATTCAAACTGTGAGCACTGTAATTATCATCTAGTACTATTTCTATTTATAGAATAGATTTGCCGAGTCTCGAAGTATTTCTTATGAGTTCTGTCAAAGCAAAAATCGAAAAAGAAAAAAAAAAGAAATCAAAATAAATTACAAACAAGACGAGAACCGAGAACGTTCAAATTAATTTTTAAAGAAAAAATATAATTCAATAAAAACTTAAAAATGGATGCGGTTGCTTATGGATGGACGAACAAAATAGAAAAGAACGGATTGAACGAAAAATAATACGCGATAAACCAAATATGTATTTTTGAAATGTAAGATAGAAGGTAAACCTTCCGCATTTAAAGAAGAAGTGGGATAGACCCACAAATTGTTGGTAGTGTTTCTGGCGTCCGAGGCGTTCAAACGTTCCTTTTGTTTGTAAGCACTTTTTTGCCAGATGATTCGTAATAAAATTTATTTGCTTAAATTCTGGGGCACAGAGGAGGTATACCTAGAGTCGCAACTCAAGGCATTTTACTCTCTTTCGACTAAAAAAATTAAATTTGATAAAATATACTACCCAATGTAAATGTATAGGTTTTTCAATGCATTTCAAATGGGAGGCCGAACCAATACATTTGCAATGGGTAGGCCTGTGTGCTGGGCTCAATAAGGTGAAAAGCCTAGGCTCAATTTTAAAAGTCTGCGCTCAAAATTCAAAAATAAGAGTCAGTTGAATTCAAAAATTAAAAAAATTAAAAATAATTGTATGAAATTCATGTTTTAAGTATTTAAATAACAGTACAAAGTGCAGTGCATAGTGTTTTTTGCTTTTTTAATGGAGTTCAACTATGATTTACGAATAAATAACTAAAAAAACACATTTAAACACGTTGGCAGAGTTTATTTCACCCTTAAAAGAGTGCGGTCATGTCCTTATTGAATTTTTTTTACCTCTTTCACAGATTCACGGACACGAAAAATAAGAGTAAATTGAGAGACTCACCACAACATTTTTTGGACAGTGATTTTTTAAAAAAGAGAGCGAGTTGCGACTCTAGATAAATAGATTCTCTATGTCCAGGGGTCTGATTATGGGATTTGCGGCGGATCGTTTTCAATTCGACCTTTCAAATTCGACTCGCGTCGTATTTCCTTATTAACGAATTCGCGGCGGAGGAGCGAAAAAAATTCTTCCAATATTCCAGTGAATTTACACTTTTGGTTTGACTATTTCTCCCATTATTCCAGTAATAATAAAACACTCTTTCGCCTGTGAATCCGCCAATAAAAGCTGTCGGATTTCAACTCGCCAACAAATATTATGGCATATCAAATTCGCTTTCGAATTCGTTAATTGATCGAATTCAAAACGAAGAAGGCGAAAACGAAAGCAATAATTGAAAAATGTCAAACCCGCTAGCAAAACGATTCGCCGCGTATCCCATAATCAAGCGTCTGAATAAAATTATTATTCCCTTCTTACATTTTATGTATTTCACACAACACAACACAATTTCTCCTCCTCAAAACGACCTTAGAATTGCAATCCGTTACCTTTCATGGTGTAGAAAAAAATTTCGAACTCTAATGACATTAGCGGGGTTTACATGGTCCAACATGGTTGGATGAAAAATGGGCAAGTTTTTAAAATTATTTAAAAACCTGCCAACATGGTTTGTCAAGCGGTTGTATTAGCGTTTAGATGATCCAACATTGCTGTTGTCATACCATGTTGTCCAACCATGTTGGATCATGTAAACCCCGCTATTCGGAAACGTATTGCCGGTACGAAAAATCCGAATGCGGATTTGTTATTCCATAAGTACTAGATTTCTAATCCGCAATAGAAAGTGCAAAATATTGGTTTTCGAAATATTTTCTTTCGAAACGAATTACAGAGTAGGGCCCCTGTTGTTGCTCATTAGCTTTAATTTCTGTTTTATTCCGTATTTTAATGATTTACAATAAATATAAATACACCTATTATCCAGTTCAATGTGAATTTTTAATAAATATTGCATTTTTATTTTGAAAATGTTTTTTTTGTTTATTTAAGATTATTACTTGTTTCTCTTTCATTCTTTTGCCTAAGGAAATATATGTATATCTAATATATTAAGAGCATTTGTTTGTTAACGTTTTAGTAAGTTTTCCTTTGTGTAATTTTAGTTACGATTCATTTTTTTTAGTTTTATGAAAAAGCCACATGAATTATTAGTTTTAAATAAATTTCTTAAGCATTAAGTTTCTTATTTTTTTTTTTTATTGAATAAAACTTAATTTGCCACATTATTTATGTTTAATTTTTACATTTTAAAATTGCAGTTCTCTTTGATGGAAGCATGCTTTAATTTTTTCTTGTTTTCGTTAAATCTAAATAGTTGCCTTGGAAACACATTGATTCGCCACAAAAAAGCGATGGCAAAAGAGAATTCCTTTAAAAACGATTGTTTGTTTATTTAAAGCTTGTCGTGCAATATTTGGCTTAGCTTTTCTTTTTTTTTTTTCTAATTGATATTCGTCAACAAAAGGGCGATATACAAATTCGAATTTTATCGTTTGAATATTTAATGACACAACTTTCATTGATTTCTATATTTTCCTACATCTTTCATACAATTGTAACTTCCTTGATCTCACAATATGATGTTTTACTTTTGTTCATATCATAAGTGTCTTTTCTCTTAAATACAAAGATCCTTTTTTTAATAGTAACGAAACAAACAAAAATCTTACAAAAAGTTTAGTGTAATGAGAAGAAAAATTAAAAGTAATGTTTTAGTTAGTTAACTAGTTATTACAATTGTTTTCTATTTGTATTATTAATTAATTAATTTACTCATTTAACTTTATTACTTAATTTTAATGAAGACTTATGTATTATTTTATAATTTACACACTAGGAGTTATTCTCACAGTCATCGGGTTTGTGCTTACTTCGGACATTGCTTAGTAGATCGGCGCAATTGTTAACCATTGTTAGAAAATCACCATTTTCTAGATTAACTTCATTGCCGGAAAATGATGACGATTGATTTTGTGAAGTGGTTTTATCGTGTCTATAAAAGAACAAAAAAAAAGGTTAGTTAGAATTAACAAATAAAAATAACAAAAAGTATTTGCAAAAGCAAGGGACAAGGGCAAGGAACCGATCGATTTGTTGTCCCGTGGAAGAATTGAATCCGATCAAGTAGTTTTTCATCTTTCGTCCAAACAAGACCCCCACGTCATGCAGCTGTCAAAAGGCTTATCTTTCCTGAAATCTTCCACATACCCCTGCTGACGACTGGTAAGTTTGCTATTAGTACTGTCAGCGAACAATTTATCAGAAAATTCTTTATCCAAGGTTTGTACTTGAACAAGGAATTATGGGAATTACTAAGCGTTTGAAATTGTAAAAATTGAGGATATATCTGCACACTAACACAGCAAAACCTATGAGATTGATGCGATTATTTTTTTACTTTTAACTCATCAACAATCTGAGTAAAAATAAATAAATAGAGTGGCACGACAGCTCTTGAAAAGCCAAGGCCTTAGTGGCTTACTCTCATCAACAATTCTATGGTGCGTGTGAAGAATTGAGGGGACCTACAATTTAACGCCGATTCCGAACGGCAAAGTTGAGAAGCACTTTTTCTTGACAGATGATACTTTTGGAAGTTTTGTCACTTCTTTGCAAGAGGCAGTGCCCGTGAAAGATGAGTAGGACTCGAATCAACGACGTTCTGCTTAGCAGCCAACGCACCTAAGCACTAAGCTACGGACACTATCAATGCTCTGAGTCATGGGTGAATAATATCTACAATGTTCAACAAAAATGCATGAACTTTTAAGAATGCAGCTTGACCTAAGGTTTCTAGGCCACAGTGGAGTGTCCGGAAACGAAAGAGCTGGCATTTGAGACTCTACCCTTGGCTTATTGACCTAATGATGAAAATTTCAACTTGCGTTATAAGCAAATATTGGCAAACAAATCTTAGAGAAACATGCAGATAGTATTATTTTTCTCTGTCACAGTTGAATACTGTTTCAAAATGGAAACAGATCTTGCTCAGCTGGTCAAAGAGCCCGGACATTGACGGCCAAACAGAAAACACTCTTGACTTGCTTCTTACATCTGACCCTGATAAATATGCAACAAGTGTATTATCGCTTGATCATTGTGTCATAGCCGCAAAATTTCTCGTGTCAAAAAATACCAGTTAAGGAAAGAGCTCCTAGAGAACCGTTTAGCAGTACGATAAAGTCGAATGGGACGTAGATTCCAGTGCGGACATCCTCACAAGTTTAATTCTTCTGGGAATGAGAACTTATATACCGAATAGGGTTAAAAGTATCATACCCAAAGAGAACGCATGGTTTGATATGAGCTGTAAAGAGGTTATCAGGGTTAAAGCGTTAGTTTCCGTTGTTACAAAGCCAACCCTACTGAGGAAAACTGAAGCGAATATGTTTGAATAAGCCAGGAAGGCCTGAAATGTCCATATTCGTCGGATCAAATTATTATATGACCAAAAACTAAGACAAAAATACTGCAAGGACAGTACAAATTTTTGGTCTTTTTGAAAAACATGAAGAATTCTTCTCCTTCTTCGGTCCCAACGCAACGCTTGTATGACACAACAGTCGTTAGCTCTCCCGTGAAAGCTAACCTGTTTGCTAGGCAGTTCGCCTCCAACTCTATGCTGCCAGACTGTCATGACCCCCTCAGTTCTTGAGCACGTCAATGATGCATAGGACAAATCTTCTTTCGCACTCATGCTGTAACGAGGGTCCTAAAAGATCTCATAATACACAAATCCGCTGGCCCGGATGGTATCCCCGCTATTATTCTGAACAGGTGTTCTTGAACGCTGGCAAAACTCTAGCGTAAGCTTTTCCATCGATCCTATTCTTCTGCGCTCATTGGAAAACAGCATTTGTCCAGCCTATTCCCACAAAAGACGAATCCTCCTCTCCCTCCAATAATCATCCGATTGCACTAACGTCCTTTCTTTCTAAGGTGATGGAAACGTTATCAGCTACAAGATATTGAAGACCGAAAGCTTCTAAATGACCGGCAAACCCTCCTGTCTATAACTTCTAATCCAATTCATTGTTTCGCTGACGCTTATAATCTAAGCTTTTCATATTAATTCTCACACTCTCATCCCTCTTATTCGGATGTGGAACTGCAGTGGATAAGAGACGATAAGCTCATTAATCTCTGACATAAACAGCATTGTACAATGGGGGATAAAAAACACGTGAGTTTAATACTCCTTGCCACTGTCCATGAGTGGCACTTGCATCAGTGAACATCTCGAACTTCTCCGTGTTTGTATCATCGACCACCTCTTGTGGAATGATCACATATGCGATGTCGCTAAGAATGGCGCAAGATGTTAAGGTTTTTTAAGAAGATGCAAGCATTTCTTTCCCTTCTGATCTGGCTACCATCTTTAAAACATATATACGTCCAAGGCTTGAGTACAACTCCCACGTTTGGGCTGGTGCTCCAGTAACGTACTTAAATCTTTGGAAAATGAATGACTCCGTTTGTGAGAAAGGATGATTCCAGAAACGGTGTGATGACAACATTTAAGCTTGGTAGAATCGTTGAGTAGAATAACTCATTCGTATAATCAAAGATGAGCAATTCATAGCAGGAGATAGCACGGAAGAGCAAATCTGTGCGAGAATGACAATGGCCCCGAAAACCTTGGTGTGAAACAATGACGTCGGTGAACCATCGCGAAGCACTCGTTGAAAAAGGCCTGGGCCGGCTCCCGCAAAAGCCTCATAGACCAGGCTCAAGACGATGATGATGATTCATACAATATTGTGTTTCATAACGAATTTTTAAGACAATTGCAAAAACAAAAAACTAATGTTTAGTCAGAACAGAGTATTCTGGAGAAAAGAGTATGGTTTCCAAAGTTCGAACTGCGGCCTCAACAAAGAAGACACACTTTTTCGCATTTCATAAGAAGTGATCTCTGAATACTATTATTTCGTTTCTTACAGTTCAACTGAGCTGTAGTTCCACTTCCATTGAAATCAGGGAATAATTCAGTAATTCTGTAAATTCTGTCTCCAACCACAGTTTCCCGTAAATATTACTCGAATCAATGAGTGCTCTAAAGGCAATTTCATTTGCAAATGAAATCTGACAAAATTACTTAGCAAGCAGGGGAGAATCGAGGTCAAGAAAGCGTTTTGTCTATATTACAACTGTAACAGCTACAACTTACTTATTCGTTATGTTGGTCAACATTTGTTGCGTCATAATCACAGCATTTTCCAATTCCTTTAGCATTAAATTATTATTGCCAGAGCTCGTCGGTGAGTCTTCGCAATTTTTTAATTTTGCATGGAGCTGCATAGCAGCCGTAGTTGTAGTGTATAATTTATTAATAATATTATACACTTGTGATTTGGCTGGAAAAGTGAAAAGAAAAAGAAGAAACATTAACAAAGTCAATCCAAGTAATGAAAATTTAGTTTCACATACGATCAGATTGATCTGTATCGCGGGATGGGAAGTCTGTGGGTTCAAAACCGCCCCGAGATTTGACCACATTTGGACTGTTCATGATAGTTTTCTTATGATCTAGAGATAAATTTCTTGGACGTGGAGGCACAATTGGCTTGCTGCCGTGCGTCGAAGATGGGCCTGGTGTTTCTTCTGAGCTTGAGTCATCTTGTTGGCCTGATCCTGTTAAACAGAATTTCCATTTAAAATAAATATGTTTACCAAACTGACTGTTGAATTTGTATTAAATATTACCATTGTTGAAGGAACTCTGAATACCCTTGCGTCTACTTGACGTGATTGTTGTTGCTTTGTTGTTGTACTGTCTTGAGGCAACTACAAAAAAAAAAATCAGGGATCATTAGTGTTCAGATGTCTCAGATTGAAATCTAAAAATTACCATTTGGACCATTTGACCGACTTTGACTCTGGGCCGATGGTCTTGTTGATCCACCTCGGAGAGCTTCTTCAGGTTCCGAATCACTCTGAAAGGAATAAATCAACATTAGGAGTCACAGTAAAAGAGAAATTTAATTGAAAAACTCACTGCATTTAAGACATTCATTGAACCACTTTGTGCTGCTAAACTAGATCCTGCAGCTTTAGACGTTTGGCTGTTTCGTTTGCTAATCGAACGGGCAACTGGACTGGGTCTGTGATTTGATCCGGTCTTTTGAGGCTGTGTAGGTGTTCCGTTAGGTTTAGGATCTTCATTTATTTTTACAGAGAGTAACATTAATGGAATTGTTGTTGTTGTTGTTTGCAACAGGAGAAGAGAAAACTTACTTTTGACCATATTTCCCATATGGAGATCACTCAGAGAGCATGCACGACGAATCGAAGAATCCTCAACTGGAACAGGCGCAATAGTTTTGCTGGCATTGTTGTTCGATCCTATAAAGTAAATGTTTTACTTATATTAATGTGAAATACAATTGGAATTATTAGAACCAAATTTAAAAACTAAGAAAACTTAAAGAAATGTGCTTTTAAAACAGTAAACTAAATTATTTTATTTTGGAAGACGAAAAAACGAATCAAAGAAGAAAAAAATAACAACAGAATATAGAATGTTTTTCGTCGTGATTAAATAATAACTAGATGACCACATCCGACCAGCAGCGATCAGGTGCTTGAACAAATTAATCAAGAGCGATTCCATGTAGGGTATGAGTGAAGTAATTTAACAAACATTTTATTGTTAGTTTGTTTGGATACTTCTGACTTGGCAGTTAATAGAGCGTGGAAAACGTAATGCTGTGATAGAACGGGTTTTGATAAGTAGTCATTCATTACGAATTGAGAGTAACAAAAAATAATACTATTATTTACAAAAACAATTAAATTTACTTAACATTTTTTTTACTTTATAATAAATAAAAAGAGCGGCGAGACACCTCTCGAAGAGCCAAGGCCTAAGTAGCTTACTCTCATCAACAATTCTCTGGGAGCGTTTGAAGAATTGAGGGGATCCACAATTTAACGCCGATTCTGTACGATAAAGTTGAGAAGAACTTTTTTCCATGACAGATTGATACTCTTGGAAGTTTTGTCAGTTCTTTGCAAAAGACAGTGCCCGTGAAAGATGAAATAAAAACTTTTACGGTCACGAGTAGGATTCGATACGATACGAAAATGGATCGCTAACTATCGCACAACGCATAAAAATTGTTAAAATCTACTGCAAATATGGTGATTCTGCCACAGCCACATATGGTGCTTTAAAAAGTGATAATGATTCACATAATCGTCCAACTAAACAAGGAATTGGCAAAATTGTGAATAGACTTGATTGGTTACAGAAACTAAAGGTCTGTTCGATGTAACCAGTCAGGGGGCGCTCCGGTGCTTGTAACACTGTGAACGGAGCTGTCAAAAAACTGAAATATTTCTCTAGGTTTGGTTTCACATCGAACGAGTAAGTAGAGCTCTGTTTTTTTTTTCTCTTGTTGAATAGCACAACAGCTGATTCGAACAGCTCCGAAATTCTCACCACAAAAAAAACTTGAGGCGATTCAGAGCGCTCCCGGCGCGAGCACTGAATCCACATCGAACACGGTGGAAATGCACCGGGGTGAAAAAAGGGCGACATCGAACAGCTCAATGCGAAATCAGAGGGCCACAGAGCGACCCAGAGCGCTCATCGAACAAACCTATTGTAAGGCCTGTGCATCATCGTTTCGCTCGTACCACTGAAAATATCACTGCTGTAAGTTAAGGTGTTGCCGAAGACCCCAATGTGTCGATTCCTCGTTGTTCTCAAGAATAAGGACTGTCTAACGGCACATTATGGCGTATCTTGCATTTGGATCTACACCTACATCCATATTAAGTCCAGCTCACACAACAATTGAAGCCAGCTGACCATTCACAACGTCCGTCGTAGATATGTCGAATGGGTGCTTGAACAACAGTCAGTGGACGGCGATTTTTCGAACAAAATTTTCATCAGCGACGGGCACATTTCTCACTCGGTGGGTATATTAATAAACAAAACTGTCGTATTTAGGGTTGAGAGAATCCTCAAGGAATTGAAGAGAGGCCATTACATACACAAAAAGTCACTGTTTGGTGCGCTCCTTGGTCCGGAGGTGTGGTTGGACCTTACTTTTTACGACGATGGAACGACTGCCACCGTCAATTCGGAACGTAATGGTCATCTGATAAATAAATAACTAGAGTGGCGTGACAGCTCTTGAAGACCCAAGGCCTAAGTGACTTACTCTCATCAACAATTCTCTGGTGCGTGTGAAGAGGGGATCTACAATTTAACGCCAATTCCGCACTTTATCAGCCAACGCACCTAACCACTAAGCTGACGGAACACTACGGTGGTCATCTGATAACCGACTTTTTTTTGCTTGCTATTGAAGAATACTACTTGGAGAATATGTGGTTTCAAGAAGACGGTGCCGCATGCCAAACAACTCGAACGAATATGGCTTTGTTGCAAGATACATTTCCAGCCTGCGTAATTTCTCGTCGTGGCGATATCAACGGGCCACCAAGATCATGCGATTTGATAGCGCTGGACTTTTTTTGTGGGACTACGCAAAAGACCGTGTTTAGGCAGCTAAAGCTTTAACTCTTGAGCACTTTAAAACCAACATTCGTCAAGTTATGGCTGAGATACCGCCCAATATGTGTCAAAGTGTTCGAAAATTACCTGCAAAGAATCGATGTTTGCAACAATTCGCGTAGTGGTCATTTAAATGATGTAGGTACTGTTCACACATAGTGTCAACGTTCAAACTTAATTTGTGTTTTATTTACGTTAACTTTTGAAACCGCAAAATGGATAACCCTCTATTTTCCAAAAGTAAGAACCTAACACATAGATTTCTATGTCGATAGACTTGATGAAATATAAAGCGTTTTCCACTAAGAGGTGTTATTTTGAATAGCCCGCTATTTCGGTAGCCAGTGGTGTATTATCTTAAGGCAAACTAGGCACGTGCCTAGGGGCGCGAGCAAACAAAGGGACGCGCTGGCGCAGTATGTGGTTGTTGAATTAGCAAACTCATGAACTCGAACCGCACTTGCCACTTTTGTTAAAATAAAAATCGGTTCTGAACAGTTTCACTTACTACTACATGCAAATATCTTCTCAAACAATATACTCTAGAATCAACAAAAGATGGTCACAGGGTACCACCAAACAAATATGGCCAAGCATAGACCTGAAACGGTCAAAAAGTTTGATCTTCCTGAGCAGACAAAGTATAAGCTTCACAGTTGGAGTCATAACAGGACACTGCCTTATAGGTGACATGCTTTGAGGCTAGAGGTCTACGCAAACGACTTCTGAAGAAGCTGCATGAACGAGGAGAAAAAGGAAACATTCCAAAAAAAAAAAAAAAAAAAAAAATAAAAAAAATAATAAAAAATAAATAAATAGAGTGGCGCGACAGCTCATGAAGAGCCAAGGCCTAAGTGGCTTACTCTCATCAACAATATCTCTGAAGTGAGTGTGAAGAATTGAAGAGACCTGAAAATTTTTCATGACAGATGATACTCTTGGAAGTTCTGTCAGTTCTTCGCAAGAGGCAATGCCCGTGAATAGATGAAATAAAATCTACGGGCACGAGTAGGACTCGGACCCGACGACGCTGCAGCCAACGCACCTAACCACCAAGCTACGGACACTACAACAGCACATTATTAACTAAAATATTTCAAACCGAACCCGTAAGATCTTTTGGACAATATACTGATCGATTTCATGGAAACTTAGATTCTTTTTCTTTGGCCCCCATTTCAACGCGGTGCAGCGGTTTCGGTCAAACTATAGTACTAAATATTTTTAATATAGGGGCGCCGACGCGATGCTTGCCTATGGCGCTCTCAATGTTTAATCCGCCACTGTCGGTAGCTGTCATTTGACATTTGACAAGTAGAAACAACGCCATTAATAAAAATGGAACGATACGCGCTTCAACAACGCATTGAAATTATTAAAATTCACTATAAAAACTGTGAAAATTTGGCAGAGACGGTTCGTAAAACTCAAACATTTTTGGGTCGTCGTGAAGCACCTTGTCGGACCGCAATACAGGAAATTGGGACAAGTTAGTGATGTGAAGAATAAAACCCGTGCAACTGAGAATATTGCATGTTGTAGCCCAAAGTGTTGAAGAAAACCCATGTTTGTCCATTCCTCGTCGTTCTTTGGAATTCGGCATTCCACAATGGTCATTACACCGTATTTTGCATAAAGACTTGAGTCTTAAGGCTTATAAGGTTCAGTTAATACAAGAGCTCAAGCCGGCTGATCATCAACAACGTCCTTAAAATGCATGAAAATGATCCGGAATTTCATCGAAAAATCATCTTGACTGATGAGGCCCATTTCCATCTCGGAGGCTACGTCAACAAGCAAAACTGTCGCATCTGGGGCTCGGAAAACCCAAGAGTTTCTCCATCTTCAACGCGTGACTGTTTGGTGCGGTTTATGATCCGGTGGGGTCATTGGACCTTACTTTTTCGAAAATGAGGCTGGAGCAACAGTTATGTCAAGGATTGCGCTATCGAGAGATGATTAATGATTTTTTATGGCCGGAATTGGATGGTATTGATCTGGACAACGTTTACTTTCAACAAGATGGCGCTACGTGCCACACAAGCAATGAAACCATCGATCTTTTACGGGAAAAGTTTCCGGACCGTGTTATCTCTCGAAGAGGTGATCACAATTGGCCACCGAGATCTTGTGATTTAACACCTTGCGACTTCTTCCTTTGGGGCCACGTGAAAGATAAGGTCTACGCCAACAGCCCAGCGTCGATTCAAGACCTCAAAGATGGAATTCGTGAGGCAATCGAGGACATAGGGCAGCCACTTTGCGATTTGGTTATGGAAAATTTCATGAAAAGGATATGGTCCTGTAAGCGTGGTCGTGGCGGCCATTTGGCTGATGTTGTGATCCATTATTAACGGCATACCTTCCTCTTTATAATGAAATAAACATCTCAAAAAATGCCATTTTTCTTTGAATATCAAAATAACACCTCTTATTGGAAAACCCTTTACAAGCAATATTTTTCTTGTTTTTATTTTTATGTGTGAGAAAACTCAATCTATTTTTCAAATCTGCTCTCATTTTTATTGTGAGTCAATTTTCAGCAGAGATATTGGGGTCCAAAGTCAAAATTGTGTTTTTGAAGTCGAACCCATTTTGTAATAAGAGAAAAAAATCGCAGCGATCTAAAACAAAAAGTGTAATTAAACCCAACAATGTTTTCATACTAAATCTTGGATTAATTTGATTGAGAAATATTTTCCGCTCACTTTATGACGAATCAAACTTTTTCTTATTTTTCGATTTTGGAGATGAGTAAATATTTCTTGCGCTCAAGCAAAAAAGACAAACGGTATTTTTTTTTTAAACTCAAAATGATTTGAAAAGTAAAAATGAAAGACTTTGAAAATCTTTTCATTTCATCTCAATCCGACGACTATGTACTGAGATACAGCCTTACAAAAAAACACTCAATTTTTGAGTTTATTTAAGTGTTCCTTTAATATTTTTGGCTAGTGTTGTTAGGAACCAATCAGTCCAAAAATGAATAAGAAGTAAATAAAACTATTGAAAGACGTTAAATGGAATATTGAAATCACTTCAAGTCAGTATTTTTGACAAAAGAAAACAGTATTAAAAAAATATACATAAAATTGCACTCAATTCAAAACCCAATGAAACTCAATTTGAGAAGAAACCGAAACAATAATGTTTGCAAAATATCAACAAAACCAACCAAAGAACAAGAACAACAACACTCGAAATCGCATCAAACCTTTATCCTTGCCACCGCAATCGATGCGAATTTTCTCACTCTCATGCTCATCAGCGCTAGTCGTTATAAAATTGTAAGCTTGCAATTTGACACTTTCTAAAACATCTGGAAGACTAATGTTCCTTGTCATTTTACTGTATTCACTACCACTACCACTACCATCACTACCACAACCAACACGATTTCGTTCAGTCTCAAATTCACGCTCAATACCTCGAGCTAGCTTGTCGAAATTCATCGTCAAGCTCTTCACATAGCCTTTCTCCTTCGAATTGCACTCAAACGGTTTCATACGATTTTCGGTTGCCAGTCGAATTTGTTCGAGTTTCTTTTCTTCCATTTCGATTAGTTTGTTGATAATGTCGATTTTTTTGGCAATGTTGCGACACTGGTTGCTGGTGTTGTTGTCCAGTGTTGGCGGTTGGAGGACATAGGTTTTTTCGTTTTGGGAGTTTTTCTTGCTTTTGTCGTCTTGCGGCTCGTCCACGAGTGGTGGGGGTTGGTGTATAGCTTCAGACTGTCCATATTGTTGTCCCTTTCGTTGCCATGTTCCGCAATGTACATCTCGAAGGATTTCTCCTCGTAATCGGTTCGATTCTCACTCGAGCGACTGCTGCTGCATGATGAGGACCGTTTGTCGCTCGGAGTGTACTTTATTTGACTCACTGTATTGAATCGTACTGAGATCTTCGGTCGGCTACGTGATCTCATGCTGGAAGCTCGGCGCGTTGCCCCTCCATCGACGTTCAGAGATTTCTGGCTGGACTTCAGACAACTTCCAGTGCTGCTCAGGGCACTACTACTGGCGCTAGTTCTCATGCTCTGTTGTTGCTTCTCGCGCTCAAATTTTGCCAGATTCCGTTCGAACTTCCGCACAACACTGGCCGTTCGCGATGGAGTTTTGACGTCCTTTATGTCCACGTCAAAGCTGCAGGATTTTTTAACCGAAGTGGATGGGACAGGAGATGGCGGAGGCGTTGCAGGTGTGGGCCCTCCACCCAGCACCGACGAGATCAGACTTTGTGGCTTCGCCGGAACTGGCGGCTTCTCGCCCACTGGCTTTTTGGTGAACATGTAGTCGTCATACTCCTCACTTGTCAGAGGATTCTTCTTCTGCCTTTCAGAGGCGAACTCTTTGCTCAAACTTTTGTTTACCCCGGAATTATACTGAGCGTTCTTGTACTTCATAGTCGGGATGTCATCGTCGTTTGAGGGAGACTTTGGCGGCAGACAGTCCGACAGGCGAGGATACGTCTCCGACGAGTGGATGGGAATGCTTGATGGTTGATTCTGATTCCTAGTCTTCTCAGAGAACTCATTCAGCCCATACCGGGAGACGTCGAAAGCTTCATAGGTGCAGTTAACAGACTTCTGTTGCATGTAAAAGTCCAAGGAACTGTAAGTATTTGGACTGGAACCATAGGACTTTGATACATTGTCCATAACTCTGTCATGCAGCAGATGAGAGCACGGATTCCGGAGACGTTTCTTATCGAAAAGCATCTCCAGTGGCGCACTCTTACAATCCGACTCATCCGAGAGAATACTCTCCATGCTGTTGTAGTAGCTGCCGTCCCCGAACTCATCCGATAGCAGGCTCTCCTGACTCTTTTTATCTGGATACTGGGTGAGGAAGAAGCTGGCACTCGAATGACGCTGTGCCTCGAGAAACTTCGCTTCCTCTAGATGGTCTGGGTTTGGCTTGCTCTTTGGATCGTCGTTGAGGATATCCGATAGTGAGACATTCCGATGAATCGACTGATCATAGAATTCCTTGTAGATGAAGTATTCGCTGACCGAACGTTTCGGTATCGTTGTCGATTTCTTCTGGTGCTTCTTGCAGATCTTCTTCTTCCGACCATTGCAATGATTCTTCTCAAAGTCCAGATCGAGACTGCAGTTTTCCAGGGAATCTGAGCTGAAATTCCCCTCTTCGTCCTTGGGTGAATCCTTGTCTTTCTTTTTACCCTGATGATTAGGTGGCAGAGGCAAACTACGCGTGTTGCTCAAATTGTGCGGCACCGATGCTGAGGTAGATAGTGCAGTCGCTGATGGTGGCTCATCAAGATCACCACCATATTTCTTGGTGATCTCTTCGATCATCCGTTCCGTGTCTGTGTGAATCATGTCAAGGATTGTCCTGGCATCTTCTGAGTATACCGAATGTCGCTTTGGTTCCGTGAAGATTATGTTCTTGTTGTTACTCGGCAGATTTCGCCAATCGATTTCTTCATGCACCGGGGATACGGGACAGGATTTGTAGTTCTTCAATATGCTCTGATTCTTGCGGGACTGGGACTTCGATTGACTGCCACTATTGTAGTTCGATGAGGAATCATCGGATTCTTGATTGGTGTATGACTTTGTGGATTTCGAACGTGGACATGTTGACGACGAGTAATTGGTTTTTTGTTTGGCTTCCAACTGAACAGTTGATGGTGTAAGGGTGGTGGTAGCGGTATAACGCCAATATGGCGCGGATACGGAGGATAATTTTGATGTAATTGACGCATAATATTACAGTTCTGAGTGAGAACCGATTTCGAGGCAGCACAGTTAAAGAAGAAATTGGAAGAAGTTTGTGTTTGGTATCCTAAGGGTTCATTTTTTTTTTTTAAATTTAGTATTAGGGCCCAAGAGCAGCATGTTAGTGATACATATACAAAAATGTTGTGTTGAAAATACGAAATGACGAAAGTCAAAAGAGACTTATTGTTGTCTTACTCACCTGCTTTTATGTAACGATTTGGTGTTCTAGGCGTTTCCGAACTAGCAGCTAGACTTAGATCTGATATGCTGTGACTTCCACGTAACGGTCGATAGCCAACCTTGAAAATAGTTTTCAAAAACATCAATGAATAAGAATATCGCTCATTTTTGATAGTTAAAGTTAATGATATTGAGAAAGAATGGTTTATGAAGCACAAGTTATGGTTAACAAAAAAAAAAGACGAATGAGTTAAGTGTATGCAATTCCAGTAGTAGCGACATTCAATTATTAAGAAATCTGTTTTGTTTATTTATTGTTATTTATTATTTGTCGCAATATTTTGGTTTGACAAATTTTAAGTTAATGGGTTTATTTGAAGGCTTTGGCTTATTTTTATTTGAATTTATTCATGCGTTGATTAAGAAAGGTTTTAATTTAATTTTATAGAATTATTAATTTTTACGGCATGAGTCCGATTAAAGAGGCACTATCCTGGCTCAAAGAAAACGTTAAATCATGCAAGGATATCTATCTTCTCGGACAGCCAAGCGCTCTCAAATCTCTCGCGTCTGTCTCCACAAACTCTCAAATAGTCCACGACTGTCGATCATCTCTGAATGAGATGACGGAACAGTTTAACATTCACCTCATTTGGGTGCCGGGCCACAAAGACATCCCGGGAAATTGCAAGCCGATGAGCTCGCCAAAAACGGAACACTTCTGCCTACGGTTAGACAAAGACATAACATAGGAACACCACTTGCTACATGCAAATATCTTCTCAAACAATATGCTCTAGAATCAACAAATGCTAGATGGTCACAGGGTACCACCTGCCTAGCAACTAAATAAACATGGCCAAGCATAGACCTGAAACGGTCAAAGGGCTTGATTTCCCTGAGCAGACAAAATATAAGCTCTACAATTGGAGTCATAACAGGACACTGCCTCATAGGTAGACATGCTATGAGCTAGGGGTCTACGCAAACGACTTTTGTAGAAGCTGCATGGATGATGAAGAAGAGGAGACAGTCCAACTTCCAACACCTTCTGTGTGCATGTCCGGCGCTCTAATTAAGGGTTTTTCAATAGGGACGCTTAAAAGTAGACCGATAGGGACAGCAAACGACGCCATATTTTTTACCGCTCTCTTGACATTTCTCTTCTGTAAGGTTTGCCATTTCATCATGGAAAGGTATACGATCCAACAACGAGTCGAAATTATTAAGATTTACTACCGAAATTCGGAGTGAGTGGTCAACACTTTAAGAGCGCTACGTACAATTTAGGTTCGTCATAATCGTCCTGCCAGATCAACAATTGAGCGTCTAGTGGAAAAATTTGAATCCACAGGCTCAGTACAAAATGTTCCCGTGCCAGTGAGACAAAGAAGTGCCCGTAGTGTCGAGAATATTGCTGCCGCTAGCGCATCAATTGCGGAAGACCAAATCAGTCTCTCACACGTCGTTCTCAAGCGTTGGGCATCTCTGTGACGTCGTTGTGGCGAATTTCGCGAAAAGATCTTGGCCTACATCCTTACAAGATCAAATTGACGCAAGAACTGAAGCCGCTTGATCACCAGAAGCGTCGTATGTTCGTGAATTGGGCTGAGCAACAACTTGAAAATGATCCGGATTTTCATCGAAAAATCATCTTCAGCGATGAGGCTCATTTCTGGCTGGATGGCTTCGTCAATAAGCAAAATATGCGTTATTGGTCAGGCAGCAATCCACATGTGCTTCACGAGGCACCATTACATCCCGAAAAAATCACTGTTTGGTGCGGTTTACATGCTGGTGGTGTCATTGGGCCGTACTTCTTCCGTGATGATCAAGACCGGCACGTTACTGTGAATGGGAATCGCTACCGCTCAATGCTAACCGATTATTTTTGGAATGAATTGGATGATATGGACTTGGACGATATGTGGTTTCAACAGGACGGTGCCACATGTCACACAGCGGGCCAAACAATCGAATTATTGAGAACGAAGTTCGATGAGCGCATTATCTCCAGAAATGGACCTGTGAATTGGCCGCCTCGTTCATGCGATTTAACGCCGTTAGACTATTTCCTGTGGGGCTACGTCAAATCTATGGTTTATGCCAACAAGCCAGCGACGATTGATGAACTTCGTACGAATATCGAACGTGAAATTGCAGCAGTATCGGCCGATTTATGCTTGAAAACCGTCGAAAATTGGGTTCAGCGTATGGACTTCTGCAAGCGTGCCCGTGGTGGCCATGCAAAAGAAATCGAATTCTATACATAATGGCATCAAATGTACTTTCACAGGAATAAAGAATTTCATTGATATCCAAAACTGTTTTTGTTTTATTTAAGAAAACTTTTGTAGCGTCCCTATTGAAAAACCCTTTAGAAGGCATAACTATCTCGGTAATCCCTTCTTCGAAAATACCAGTGAACTGGCAAAGATTGGCACAAAATGTCTCTCTAACTTCATTAAAAGTACAAAATGGGTTATTTAAGTTCATTACTCTCCCATGAGTAACTCCTTTAGTGGTATCACAATGGACCCTTGAGGTCTAAGTGAGTCAGTAACATCTAGACAGCCACTCCAACCTAATCTAAGTCATGAGCATGAACTAAGATTATTTGTAGCAAAATAAGATTTCATGAAAATATTAACTAAGTACTCAGGTATTGTTGATTGGTGGGTTCAATGTTTTTGAACAACAAAAACTCTCAAACATCGGAGACGTAATGATTAATTATTTGCGTTACATTTTTCCATACATTTTTTCATCTCTAATGGGTATTGCCTCTTGGGAAAAACTGTCAAGGTTTTCAAGAGTATAATTCGTCGTAAAAAATTACTTCTCAATCGTTCGGAATCGGCACCAAATACACACCAAGAAAGTGGGCCCTGGTTCTTATAAGCTGTCGTGCCACCCTTTTGTTGCATTAAAATATATTTTTGATCAAACATGAAGCACGGTACGTTTTGAATTAGTTTTTTGTGCCACCTGCTGACTGACCACTTCTTGTTTGTTTAAAGGTTAGCAAGTTTTTGCTCAATTCTTGCAACAAAATAATTCCAGCAGCTGCTTAATGCGCATAATGTCAAGCAAGCTAATGACGAAAGAGAAGAGAGATCAGGCAATGAAGACACAATCCCAGCCTCCAGAAGAGATAGAAAGTACCATCCAAAAGCTAAAAAATAACAAGTCCGCCGGGTCGGATAGCATAACAGCAGAACTCTTTAAATGTGGAGGAGATGTGTTGATGAACCGCATGTACCAGGTCATCAACAAAGTGTGGGAGGAAGAATGCATGCCCGCTGTCTCCATATGCCCCATCTACAAAAAAGGCGATCCTATATCATGCAAACATCAACGAGGCGTATCAGGGATATGTTGCATACAAAACCTATCTAACGTACTGTGTGAGCAACAACCTTTCTGCAACACTATAATCCGCTTCCGCATGTACCGGTGTGGCTTTAGGCCAGTAAGAACAACGATAGACCAAGTATTCACACTGAGGCAAATCCTGGAAAAGAACAACGAATTTCAAGTCGAAACCCACCATCTTTTCAACGACTTCAAAGCTGCTTGTGATAGCATTCCACCGCCAAGAGCTTATGATGGCATTGTCTGAAATCAGGATCTCGAACAAACTGATCCAGCTGTGCTGCATGACGCTTAACAATACGCAGTGCAGGGTGCAAATGGGTAACAACTCATCTGAGTTGTTTCAGACATGTACAGGGTTTAGGCTAGGAGATACCTTGTCATGTGATTTCTTCAATATAATCCTGTAACAGATGGTGCGCACGGCAGGTGTAAGCACGGAAAACATTATCTTCAACAAATCCTCCCAGCTCCTTCGCTATGCGGATACCATCGACATCATCGGTGGCTCCCAAAGGGCTGTGCTTGAGGTTTTCACAGCAATTGAATTCAAGTGAATGAGAACAAAACAAAGTACATGCTATCAACAAACAAAAGAAATCTATCCACTGTCTAGAACAAAACGTCACTGTTGGTAGCAGCAATTTCGAGGTAGTTAAGGAGTTCACCTACCTTGGAACAAACATCAATTAGACCAACGAGTCCTTAGTGGAGATCCAACGAAGAATTATCCTAGCGAACCGCTGCATTCTTCGGTTTGACAAAACAACTGGATTCAAAACTCGTCAATCAAAAGAAAAAGTGTCTTCTATACAAGACTTTGATTTTACCAGTCCTATTCTACGGTGCTGATTGCTTTTTTTTTTTTTTTTTTATAATTTGGCAACCCACTTAAGGGATTTTTTATTACCCTTTTTTATGCCAGAGACCACAGTGAGTGCATTAGGAAGAAGGGAAGGGGTTGGAAAGGAGATGTCGGTGTACATTGGTCTTAAATTCTTGAACATTGTAGTGACTGGGAAAGACAGAGTGTGGAAGAGAGTTCCACATTCGCGTAGTACGGCTAAAGAATGATTCCCTATACTTGAGAGTACGTCCGAAGTTGGGCTCGAGGGTAAACTGATGGGCATTCGTAGAAGCGCGAGTATTACGGGCGAATTGTTTGAGGGAGGAATGCAACTGGCTATTTCACTAGAGCAATTTCCGTAAAAGTAGCGATAAAACAAGGAGAGACACGCTACGTTACGACGGTGGTCTAAAGTGGTGAATGCGTCAGTGATCTCTCTATCACCAATCATTCTTACAGCTCTTTTTTGAATTCCATCCAAGAGGCTTAAGTAAGTAGCTGGAGCACCAGCCCAAAGATGTGAATTGTACTCAAGCTTTGGACGGATATAGGTTTTATAGATAATAGCCAGATCAGACGGGGAGAAAAATTTCTTGCACCGTCTTAAGAAACCCAAACATCTTGCGGCATTTTTGGCGACATCGCATATGTGCTCGGACCACAAGAGGTGATCAGTGATGCACATACCGAGAATCTCGAGATGTTCGGTCTCATTGATGCAAGTGCCACTCATGGACAGTGGCAGGGGGGTATATCTCGCTTCAACGATACCAGACAGCATTGAGTTTTCGAAGCATTAAACTCTACACGGTTCTTAATTCCCCATTGGACAATGCTGTTTAAGTCAGAGTTTAATGAACTTATCATATTTTGCCGTTGCAGTTCCACATCCGAAGAGGAGGGATGTGAATCTGGAAACGAATATGAGAAGCTAAGGGTACTATCGTCAGCGAAACAATTTATTGGATTAGAAGTAACAGACAAGAGATCATTAATAAAAATGATGAAGAGGGTCGGAGACAAAACGGAGCCCTGGGGCACACCAGCATTTATATTATGGGTTTCAGACTTGAATCCGTCCAATACAACTTGTATTGAACGGTTCGAAAGAAAGTTTCTAATCCAACGAAGAAGGGATTCATCGATACCGAAGGCACGCATTTTCGATAAAAGAGCAAGATGCCAGACTTTATCAAATGCCTTTGAAATATCAAGTGCAACAATCTTACTTTCTCCAAAACGATGTAAAGATTTGTTCCACTGTTCGGTGAGATAAACCATCAAATCACCAGTGGACCTGTTGCTGCGAAAGCCGTACTGCCGGTCATTAAGAAGCTTTCGGTCTTCGAGATATTTCTTGAGCTGATAGTTTATCAGCGTTTCCATGACCTTAGAAAGAAGGGACGTAAGTGCAATCGGACGATAATTGGACGGAGAAGAAGATTCGCCTTTTTTTGGGATTGGCTGGACAAATGCTGTTTTCCAACTGCTCGGAACGAGCCCAGAAGAATAGGAAAGATGGAAAAGCTTACGCAGGGGTTTTGCCAGCGTGGAAGAACACCTCTTCAGAACAATAGCGGGGATACCATCCGGACCAGCGGATTTATGTATGTTGAGATCCTTTAAGACTCTCGCCACAGCACGAGTGCGGAAGAAGATTTGTCCCATGGAATCATTGACGCGCTCAAGAACTGGAGGAGTCATGACACTCTCTGGCAGCGAAGAGTTGGCGGCGAACTGCCTAGCAAAAAGGTTAGCTTTCGCGAGAGAGCTAACAACTGGAGTGTCATTGTCAACGAGCGTAGGGACCGAGGAAGAAGAAGAATTCTTCATATTTTTTACAAATGACCAAAAATTCTTACTGCCTTTGGGACATTGCAGTATTTTTTGCCTTAATTTTTGGTCATGTAAAAATTTGGTCCGCCGAATATGGGCATTGCAGGCCTTCCTGGCTTGTTTAAACTTGTTCCGGTTTTCCTCAGTTGGGTTGGCTCTAAAACACCGGAACTTTACTTCTTTTTCCCTGATAACCTCTTTACAGCTTGAATCAAACCATGACTTTTCCTTGGGTTTGATGCTTTTAACCCTATTCGGGATAAAAGTTTTCATTCCCAAAATAATCATATTAGTAATCATATCTGCGCTGGAGTCTACGTCACTATCGAGGAAGCATAGTGACCAGTTAAAGATCCGGAAAAAGTTGTTGAGACCGTCCCAGTTGGCTTTCTCGTATTGCCACACGGTTCTCTTCGGAGCTCTTTCTCTAACTGGATTAGCTTGACACGAGAAATTTGCAGATATAATACTATGATCTGATCTGCCTAGAGGCGTTAATACACTGATAGTGTATTTATCAGGGTCAGACGTAAGAAACAAGTCAAGAGTATTTTCCGCTTGGCCATTAATGTCCGATATTCGAGTGGGCTCGGTGACAAGCTGAGTTAGGTGGTTAAACTCAGCAAAGATCTCAGCACACATTCCTTCGGGTGTTGTCTGGCCCGAATGGAGAAGCCACGAAGAATTGTGTACATTGAAATCGCCCGTAATAACGATTTCAGTGTGAGGATGCAGGGATACAATTCTTTGGATGGAGTCAGACAGAGCGTCAAATTCGCGAGAAGTTGAAGCTCTGTCCAAATTTGGGCTTCGATAAAGAAAACAGTAGTGAATGATGTGCTTATTTACGGGAGAACTTGAACCACATAAAATTGAAAAAAGGGTTGGAACAGCGACCATATTGTGGTAAGAATTGATAAGCAACATCATTCCTAATGTATGACGGCGAAGACCATGGTGGGGGAAGATATAAAGGCACTAAAGCAATACCCATGAATAAGAAATTCAGTAGGGTCGGTACTATCTCACCTACTTGGGTTTCCACTCAGTGCGCCAATACAGCAGGCCTGTTGGGAAACAGTGCTGGACGATAAGTAAAAAAGGGGGACTGTACTGGGCACGTTAGAAAGAAAAATTCTTCACGGATTTACGGTCGTGTATGCGACGATGGCAAATGGAGAAGTACGTTCAACCGAGAACTGTACGAGGTGTACCAAGATGTGGATGTAGTCCAGAAGGCCAAGAAAAGACGACTGCATTGGCTTGACCACATCGAGCTAATGGACGACAACGCTCCAGTCTAGAAAGTCTTCCCATTCCAGCCCCCAGGTTCAAGACGACAATGGAAGACCGAACCTACGGTACAAGGACCAGTTGACTTCGGATGCCAGAGCGTTCGGTTTCGGCGACTGGAGAATGCATGCGAGTAAACCTTCACGATGGAAGGTTGCAGACTCGGCTGAAATCCATAATTATGAGCCGGATAACAAAAATAAATATAAATTAATTGACATTTTTAGGGGTTTTGGGATTATGAGAAAGTTCGTATGATCCAGTAGTGCACATTTTTGTACTAAGTGACACCTACTGTGCTTAGTGTACTTCTGGTACATACTGTTCTAAAAAAGTGTAAAGGCTTGACTACTGCGAATCAAAATATTGTATAAAAATGTGTCTTTCATGGATTTATACATGTGAATGTAGCAATGGTCAAAAATGAAGATGAGGTGAATTAATGACACACAATTTAATGAACCTTCCAAACGATATGGAATGAATGTAATATTTTTATACAGTGCTTGGATATATATGATTGTTTCTTTTCACAAACTGACAATATTGAGAATGACCACATTTTGCTCTGTTGACCTTGCCATTCTTGATTACCACAACGAATGCTGAAATATGTTTTGGATCATCCTTTTGCATGCAACACTGAATGCAATTCTGTTGAACATTAGGTAAACAAATAACATTCCAACAAATTATTGTTTTATTAATTTTCTTTTCAATTCAAAATTCATTAATTAATGAGTTAAAATGCAAAGCTGTTAGAATTCTGCCTTTGGAGAGCATTATCGCATAATCGCTCTCCATTAAAATGTAATTCATCTTCTCTCACCTCTGCTGGTATTGCACTATTATTGTTTTTAATAATTCCGTTTTTCAAATTTCTTTGACCCTAAAACAATAATTGTGAATAAAAACAAAAATAAAAATGAATAAAACGAAAATTAAAACAACACAAGACAAAAGATATATAAAAATAGAATTCTGAAACAACTAAAAATTATAAGAATGTGTAAGATGAATTCTAAATGGCACATATACATAGAGAACATCTAAGTAAATATTGTGTTTTTTTTTTTTGGTTTTGTTGAATTTATGCTGTCAAATCATATCACATTGTTCTAAGCCTTAATTAAGTCAACACATGTTTCAGGTTTTAAATAAATAAATGAAAACGAAATAAACAGAAGTACATATTATAAGGGGTCCGCCAAATAACTTCTTTTTTTTTAAATGCTCTAAATAAAAACTACTGAATATTTTCAAATTCCTTTTTTTATTAGAAAGGACAATCCTTCCGGTTGATAATGGAAAATAATTTGATTCAAATGGCTGCCCCGGCTGGCCATGCAGTAGCCTACACCATCGCACAGTGGCCCGTTTAGGCGAGGAACGTGGCAATAATCATTTTTCGCGTGATTTTATTTTGAAAAAGTAAAAATCACATTTTGTTTAGAATTGTTTAAAGTGTAAGAATCCAAAAACAAAAAAATATTAGATGAACGGTTTGGCTTGAGGAGCCGATCAAAGTCAGAAAATATAAAAAAAAAAAAATATTTTTTTTGTTTTTTGTTGCACTTCGAACTTGAATATTATAAAAACGGTGCAAGTAAATCCATTTATTTTTTTTTTGTTGATAAGTTTGACATTATTTTAATCAAATTTTGGAAACAAAAAAAAATGCATATCTTTTTTTTAATGAAAAAAAAAAAAAAAATCACTGTTTGCACCTATTTTTGAATTTTAACTTGGCTCATATAAAAAACGTCAAAACCCGTCAAACCAAACTAAGTGAGGGATGAATGCCCACATATTCCTTAACATGTCCTCAAAAACTCAGCTGCGTAAAGTTGCATAAAGCCGAGTTATGGTAATTTAATTGGTTCAAGTCAGTGATTATTCATTTTTTTTAGTTTTTTTCATATGAAAAGAATATAATTAATTTTTTTGTCGCAACCTTTATTTTGATTTGCATGACTTAATTTAGGTATTTAAATAAGTGCAATGAGTGGAATAGCTAAAAAAAATTTATGGTTTGGGGATTACTATTTCTAAAAAAATAATAAAAAAAACAATGTTGACTTCCGAGATCATCAAGTGGATCAAGAGGGAGACCAAAGATGCAATTTGAAGAATGTGCAGCGTATACGAAAAGGCAAAGTTATTGCATGTCACAGGAGAGATAAAACCGAAAATCATTCTCAACTTAGAATGGAGATACCGTCAGGAAAATGAAAATACGAAGAGTTTTGTTGTCAATTCGAGTACAAAGAATAAAAGAAAGTATTCCAACCCCTCAAAGTGATCCAGTAAAATTTACCAATGAAAATGCATTGGCATTGTTTATTGATTTAGGTCTATTGAAAGAAAAATATAAAATCCTGCGGACATCAATGCGAAAGCACAATGTAGATATTTTGCCTTCCTACAATAACATTACAATGGCAAAAAAGGAGGCAGTTCCCAAAAATTTGGAAATCACGGAAGTATCGGCAAAAGTTAAGCTTCAGGACATCATGGATCATACATCAAAGAGGTTGTTACAAACCAAAACCGAGAATCAGCTTCTTGAATTACCAAACTGATCTTACATTAAGGAACAAATGGGGTTGCGATGGATCATCTTACCAAAGTGCGTTCAAGCAAAAAAAATAAACAGGAAATGAATCGGACGAAAACATGTTTATGGCATCAGTTGTTCCACTCAGGTTAAATTTGCCCAAATGGTGAAATTTGGAGAAACCCTAGCCCATCATCAGTTCATTTCTGTCGACCTATTCAATTTCAATATTCTAAGGAAACTGGCGATCATATAAATATGACAGTCAACGATATCCGGAATCAAATATTAAATATTCAACCAACAGCTTATAAAGTGAATGAAGAAGTTACATTAATAGTTAAACTACACGAGTTCTTTTTAACTATGATTGATGGGAAAGTTTTAAATGAACTAACGGAAAATAGATCAACACGGTCATGTCCTATTTGCAAAAAAACTCAAAAGAAGTTTAATGCACAGGATAAAGGAGATATTACGGACGAACATAACTACGAGTATGGAGATTTCTCCATTGCATGCTAGAATTAGGTGCATGGAATTCATTTGAAACTTAGCTATACGATAGCTAAGGAAAGGAGAGGATAGCTCTATTGGAATCAAAGAGTTAGAAAAAAAGAGGAAGCAGGATATTCAAAAGCGTTTCCATGAAGAACTTGGACTTGATGTGGATAAACCTAAGCCTGGGTTTGGAAAAACCAATGATGGCAATACTTCCAGGCGATTCTTTTTCATTTTTACGTAAATTATTAAGAATAAAACAAGATAAAATCTAACGTTTATGCTTTATTTCTTTCCATATTCGTACTTTTAAAACACTTTTTTCTAATTTGAGGGTTGTTTTTTTCATTGAAATATTGAAATCATGGTTATAATTTTCAGTTCAATTGAAACACCCCGTTTGATTTTGAATGTAAATATTGATGGTTTGATTAGTTGCATATCAAAAATTATAAAACTTTTAACTTAAAAATAAAATTTTTTTTTTTTGCTTTTATGACTGATTTAAGTGTTATTTTTTTTCTTTTTCCTGCTATAACCAAAACTAATTGTTCTCTAATCATTCACAAAAACAAATTTTTTCGCCATTATGGATACATTTTTTAACAATTTTATGACATTGAAAAAAACTTCCAACTTTGGGACTTAATTCTGAAACACCCTGTGAACACATTTTGTTAAAATTTTCACGAAACATAGCTTTGGAAATTCCCTGTTAAATAAAAAATAAAAATTCAAGCGATATCTTTTTTCCTTTAGGAGCTATGATTTTTGCAAGGTAAAAAGCGAAAACGGGCCACTGTGGATCGGTCCAATTTTTAAACACATTATCGATTGTGTGCAGCTGAATTTCACCAATGGCTTCACAAATATTGTTTTTTAAAGCGTCAATTGTCTCTGGCTTGTTGGCGTAACACTTATTTTTTACGGCAACCCCTCAAATAATAGTCCAACGGTGTCAAATCGCAGCTCCGAGGGGGCCAAACGACATCAGCTCTGCGGCTTATAATGCGATCTTCAAAAACAGGGCTCAAAATATCGAGTGAAGCTTCGACTGTATGGTTTGTAGCGCAATCATGTTGAAACCAGATTGCCAGTATCCTCTTCTTCAATTTTTGTGAACAAAAATTCGTTCAACATGGCCCGATAACGATCGCCTTTGACTGTAGCAGCCACTCCTTGCTCATTTTCGACGAAAATTTGCCCTATTATGCTTCTGGACCAAAATCCGCACCAAATAGTGACTCGTTTTGGGTGTATCGGCTTTTTAATGTATGCGTGCGGGTTTTTTGTGCCCCAAATGCGACAATTTCATATTCGCCAAGAGCTTCATCTGAAAAGATGATTTTTTTTTTTGGCAAAATTGGCATCTTCTTTAAGTCGCACGCCCACTGAACCAATTGGGCAATATTTTTTTTTTATAATTAGCACACACTTAAGGGGTTTTGTATGCCCTTATTATGCCAGAAACACAGTGAGTGCTTTAGGAAATGGGAAAGGGGTTGGAGAGGAGGTGCCGGTGTACATTGGTCTTAAATTCCTGAACATTGCAATGATTTGTAAAGACAGAGTGTGGAAGGGAGTTCCACATTCGCGTAGAACGGCTAAAGAACGATTCTCTATACTTGAGGGTACGACCGAAGTTGGGCTCAAGGGTGAACTGATGGGCATTCCTGGAGGCAGGGGTACTATGGTTGAATATCTATAGGGGAGGAATCCAACTGGCTATTTCAATAGAGCAAATACCGTTGAAGTAACGGTAGAATAGGGTGAGGCATGAGACATTACGGCGATGTTCGAGAGATGTAAATGACTCAACGGTGGTATGACCACCAATCATGGGAGTTATACTCAAGCTTTGGACGTATGTAGGTTTTGTAGATGATAGCCAGATCAGAAGGGGAAAAAATGTCTGGCACCGTCTTAAGAAACCTAAACATCTTGCGGCATTTTTGGCGACATCGCATATGTGCTCGCTCCACAAGCGGTGGTCATTGATGCACATACCGAGAATCTCGAGAAGTTGGTCTCATTGATGCAAGTGCCACTCATGGACAGTGGCAAGGGGGGTATGTCTCGCTTTGACGATACAAGACAGCATTGTGTTTTCGAAGCATTAAACTCTACGCGGTTATTAATTCCCCATTGTACAATGCTGTTTAGGTCAGAGTTTAATGAGTTATCATATTTTGCCGTGCAGTTCCACATCTGAAGAGGAGGGGTGTGAGTCGGGAAACGAATAAGAAAAGCCGAGGGTACTATCGTCAGCGAAACAACTAATTGGATTAGAAGTTACAGACAAGAGATCATTGATGAAAATGAGGAAGAGGGTCGGAGACAAAACGGAGCCCTGGGGCACACCAGCAAATATGTTGTGGGTTTCAGACTTGAATCCGTCCAATACAACTTGTATTGAACGGTTCAAAAGAATGTTTCTAATCCAACGAAAGAGGGATTCGTCGACAAGAGCAAGATGCTAAACTTTATCAAATGCCTTTGAAATATCAAGTGCAACAATCTTACTTTCTCCAAAACGATGTAAAGATCTGTTCCACTGTTCGGTAAGATAGACCATCAGATCACCAGTGGACTGTTGCTGCGAAAGCCGTACTGCGGTCATTAAGAAGCTTCGGTCTTCGAGATATTTCTTGAGCTGATAATTTATCAGCGTTTCCATGACCTTAGAAAGAAGGGACGTAAGTGAATCGGACGATAATCGAACGAGCCCAGAAGAATAGGATAGATGGAAAAGCTTACGCAAGGGTTTTGCCAACGTGGAAAAACACCTCTCCAGGACAATAGCGGGGATACCATCCGACCAGCGGATTTATGTATGTTGAGATCCTTTAGGACTCTCGCCACAGCACGAGTGCGGAAGAAGATTTGTCCCATGGAATCATTGACGCACTCAAGAACAGGCGGAGCCATGACAATCTCTGGCAGCGAAGAGTTGGCGGCGAACTGCCTAGCAAAAAGGTTAGCTTTCGCGAGAGAGCTAACAACTGGAGTGTCATTGTCAACGGGCGTAGGGACCGAGGAAGAAGAAGAATTCTTCATATTTTTTACAAATGACTAAAAATTCTTACTGCCTTTGGGACATTGCAATATTTTTTGCCTTTATTTTTGGTCTAATCTGCCTAGAGGCGTTAACACACTGATAGTGTATTTATCAGGGTCAGAGGTAAGAAACAAGTCAAGAGTATTTTCCGCTTGGCCATTAATGTCCGATATTCGAGTAGGCTCAGTGACAAGCTGAGTTAGGTGGTTAAACTCAGCAAAGATCTCAGCACACATTCCTTCGGATGTTGTCTGGCCCGAATGGAGAAGCCACGAAGAATTGTGTACATTGAAATCGCCCGTAATAACGATTGCAGTGTGAGGGTGGGTATAGGGAAACAATGCTTTGGATGGAGTCAGACAGAGCGTCAAATTCGCGAGAAGTTGAAGCTCTGTCCAAATTTGGGCTTCGATAAAGAAAACAATAGTGAATGATGTGCTTGTTTACGGTGAACTTGAACCACATTGAATTGAAAAAAGGGTCGGAGCAGCATTGTATGGCGTCACACCAAGGTCTTTATGCAAAATTCGTCTCAATGATGGTTCCGAAATGTTCAATTGTTGAGAACGACGGTGAATTGATGTTGATGGCGCTTCACGCCTACTTTCTGCCACAGCAGCAATATTCTCGGGTTTGCGCACTGTTTTTGGCTTTTCAACCTTTGGTTTATCGATGATTATTCATTCACTTTTTTCACAAGAAAACGAACATACGGAACTGACGGTGCTTCTCTTGTTCTTCTTCCAAAATCAGTACGCAATTTTCGCACACATTCTACAACATTACCATGATTTTCAAAGTAATGTCGCAATATTTCCCGGCATTGTTCAAACGTACACACAACCATATTCGTTCAGCGGAAGGATAAAACTATCTGTCAAATCAGACGTGGGCTAAGTGTAACCGACGTGAGATAAGTGTTACCATTCACGAAATAAACACAAGTTGAAAAATAAAAAACGTTAGATGGCGGACCCTTTATAAAAAACTAGTGCGCCATATTTTATGTCGGTACATTAAAATGTAACAAATTTGGCACTGATTGGCAAATTGAATTGAAAGTTTTTAAAAAGTTAATAAAGTTCACTTGTAAAAAATCTGAAGCTGTAAACTAAATATAATCACTCAATTCTATTCATTTGATGTGTAAAAGTCGTTTAAAACAGTAATCAGAGCCAGACATCAAAAATCGACCGAACATTGACAGTTGGCTCATTTACTATTGTGTTAAAGATTGCAAGCTTACTGGCTTTGGTGTGTCCTACCTCTGTGATATGAAAAGACTGCGCAAAATAACTAAAACAAAACTCTTTAACTCACGTTTTCCAGTTTTTGCTTGGCTTCGCTTATGACCTTAAGAAGTTCCTCTTTCTTTGTACTGGTGTATGATTTTGTTATTGATGGTGACTTTTCTGTATTATGTTTGGCACTTATACTACGACGAGCTAGAAAAACAAAACGGAATTAGACAGAAATCCAAATTTAAAAAAAATCGTGAACAAACTTCTATCTCCACGTTCTGGAAATCCGACTGGTCCATCTAAAGCTTGTTGCAGGAAACTCGTCGACGCTTGAAGGATATTTTCCGTACTGCCACCCAAGGTCGATGCAATAGATCGGTCTGCATTCTCCCCACTCGGCGTAGATCCTTCGTCTTCTGTATCCGATGTCCCTGTGCCAGTTCCTGTACTCGCCGTTTGCGACCCAGCATTAAGGTTCAGCCCGACTTTTTCAAATGTCTTCCGGCGCATTGATTTCCGAAGCTCCTCCTCGTCCATTGCATTGACTTTAAATTCACTAAAAATAAAAATAAAAACATTAAAGTCTGAATTGGGAAAGAAGAAATTTCAAACTTACGTTGGAGTTCCCGGAGAAGCCGACGTCGGATAGAACAATCCATGATCCGAGCTAGTCCGCTCGCCGTCGGAAATATCCTCCACATCCCCGTCATGATCATTATTTGACTCGAATCGCAGCGAAGTCGCCACCGAAGTCGATGTTTTTTTCTTCTCTGGCAACGGCCTCATGCTACCGTTCCCAGTGACTGTTCCTCCACCACCCCCTCCGCCCGAAAACTTTGACTCTCTCCTTGTCTCCATGCCACTGTCAATCGAACTGTCCTCACTCAGATAAGTCTGATTGTACATGATGTCCTTCGAACTGGCGCTGTTATAATCCGAAGTCTGTGTATTACCAACGATACCTCCACTATATGGGGGTGCTCCCAGTGGACTCTCCGAATTACTTCGCAGATCCAGGGTGTCCGAGTCAATCTGACCACGCTGAGCCCATCTTCCTCGTGGTTTGGGAACTCCAATGACCTGACTAGGACTGGAACTTAAGCTGGGCGGGGCATTGGATTCCTCGGGCGCTGAGCTTTTTCTCTTTGCCCATTGAGGCAGTTGGCCGACATCAGAGAACTTATAGCCAGGCGTTATGGGGATATCATCCATGAAGAAACGACTCGGTGATGTGCTGAATTTCTCCTCCTCGAGAATTGGAGATTCTAGGATGATCTCGGAGATTGGCCGTGGCAGAGGTGGATGACCCAAGCGCATTCTTTGCTGGGAGAGTCTCGCCTGCATGGTAACAATCATGTCGTGGGGTATTTGCCAAATGAAGACACAACTATCACCGCTGGCCGAAATCAGATACTTGCAGTCATTTGTGAATGCGAGTCCAGTGACCAATTCACTGTGCCCGTACATTCGAGCCATGCACTCATTTGAGTAGTAGTCATAGACTGATAGAGTCTTGTCCGTGCATGAGGTGGCCACATAGATTCCACTCGGATCCAGGCTCAGCTTGATCAAACTGCCATCATCAGAATGGGATCCCTTGAAGGTTTTTGTGTGCTTCTGTGTTTGGGTACTGAATACTCGAATATTGCGGTCCTGACAAGCCGTCATAATGTGCTTGCTATTGCTGTCTACTTGCATGTCGTACAGAGTCGTCTTTCCCGAACAGTTGGTTCCGCGCAGGAACTGACCATTTTGGTACGTCCGGAACATGATTGACTTGTCGGCGCCACATGAAATCATCTGGAACGCCAAACCACTGCCGACAAATTTGATCGACGTTATAAAGCTCGAGTGATCATCCAGTGTCTGGAGGATCGCATAGCCCTGACTAACATCGAAGACGTGAATTAACCGATCCCGACTCGCACTGGCCAAGAGTTTTCGGTCGATCTTATCATTGCTGTACTCTAGGCACAAGACTTCGGAGTCATGAGCCTCGATTATGGTGAGCATCTTCAAGTTTGCCAAATTGTAGATCCGGATATTACCACTTCGATCACCGGTTGCCAGGTGACTCAGCTCCGGACTGATTTTGATGCAACGAACTCCATTCCGGTTATTGAAACCCTCGGTTGCCTGTACGGCATTATCACAATCCTTTA
>CAKKXW010000002.1:73052999-73063445 GCA_920937365.1 Sphaerophoria rueppellii | reverse complement strand
CATTTGAAACTTGGAGCGTGATTGTTTTTTTGTTTAAATGAGACGTTCTTTGCATCTAAAAAAGGGAAGCATTATTTTATACACTAAACACTAACCCCGTTCTGCATTCTATTCAAGCGGAATGTTAATTCAGATAAGGATAACTTCATCTATGGATTTCTTTAAGGAAATTTCAAAATTGATTTCTCAAGAAAGCAACTCGGCACGTAAACTTAACTGGGAGCTAAAATGTCGACGCGTTACGTATGCAAAGTGTGAGAATTTGGGAAATTTATTGAGTTTTTGGGAGTTTTAGGAAGTAAAAGAACAGATCTTAAAATGTTTGCATTCCGTATGCATTGCGCAGCTGTAAAATCGAGGGTCAATTCAAATGCACGGCTCAACGAAAGAACTCTTTAGTTAAAACTTTAAAGGAATTTCTTTAGGTATCTACTTCAATAGGAATAGACTTAATTGTAAGGCGAACTTATCTTACGTCTTGCCCCAATCACAAATCACATATTTTATTACGAAGGGAAAAAATCTACGTTTCTTGCAGAGTAAATTTGTTTTTTTGTTAGTGCGAGGTTCAAAGTTTACCCTCGATTTGATAATAGGACCTTACAAATTAAAAAAAAAACGGTTCAGGAACTCAAATATTTATGTGCAATTTTTGTGTGTTTATTCTGTCCTCATTGTGTACTCTTTTTTCAGTCCCCATTTGTCCGGGAAAGTCCGGGATTTTGAATCTCAAGTACTAGTTTTATCAAAACATATCTGGCAACCCTAGACTAGAACATACAAGGCTCAACCTTCAACTTATGAAGACACGTTCTTGGAGCCTTTCCAAAAACCACAATTCGTTGTGTCTGTTCTACCTTTTCGAATGCACTTGTTCATATTGATTTATTTGTTTGTTGAAAAGCACTTAATCATTTTCAAAATATTTCCCGCATACAAAATGAGATATGAATAGTTTAAAAAAGATTTACCTCATTTTTACGTTTTGAAAGAAAGAAGAGATAACAAACTTTCTCCGAATACGGTAATAAAATCTCTAGCAAGGCAGTTACCTTCAACAACGATAGATGATTTTTTCTTGTAACTGCAGTTCAAAGAAAAAATAACAACTAAATTTTACTCAAAGTTCGATGTACAAATATGTCAATTATTATTAATCACTTTGACCATATGCCACAAACGTGCCAGAGACAATGGCTTTTCTGACAGCAAATAATTGCTGCTCCATAGTCGCTATCGCAACTTGTCACAATCATACAATTGACGATTTATGTTAATTACCTTAACCAAGCCCATAAGGCTATTTAAAGCGCCTTAAAATGGAACCTAGACATGGACGTTTCCTCAAAAAGCAATACATTTTAAAATCGCAAAAGGCAGCAGGTAGACAAGCTAGAAGACGACATTTTTCTTGTTTACATTTTTTCTGACAAAGAAAAAAAAACAGCAAAATGCAAACATGCCGAAATCTCAAAACGCAATTTGTGACGTTAAAATTCAAAACACATGGTTCAAGCCATCGACTATGCCATAATCTGGTGAGTCGAAGAAGGAGCATTGGGATCCCAAATACTGAAATATTTCATAGTGTGGTGTGAAGTGAGCACTCCTTTTTCTCGTTGCTTCTCAAGGACACATTTTATCAAATCTGTTAACATTGTTACTCACAAGCACCGCCCACTGCAAGTTTCCGATACTTTTCTCGCATATCAGAAGCAAAATTAAGCCAGAAGCGAAGTTGGAGGCGGGAGGCTGGCGAAGTCTAGGCTGCTGAGCTGACATTTTTTTTCTTTTCTTTATACAAATTATTATACTTTTCTTTGGTCATATGATGGGTCTGACATGGTGACAATGGAATTTGATATTTTATCTTTTGCTTTTTCTTGTTTGGTAAATCTTCTTCAAGAATTTTTTTATTATGATGCTAAATTTGTGTTCTGTTCGAAAGCTTTTGTATAGCATTATTTCTGTCCAGTCAGCATTTGCGTAGTCCTTGAGATAATTTCATTACTTTTAATATTATTTGTGAAACTGGAAGGCGAACTTCGAGAAAAAGAACTTTTAATTAATGCTTCTATGAAAAGACTAAGCGAAGTGCTCGTAAAACCTACTCAACATGGATATGATTTCATTCTTTAATGATGATGTGAATTGCTTTAATTTACTTACGTATGAAGTGAAGAATTTTTTTTAATTTTTTTGCTTACCTGCAAAGAGAAAAAAAATTATAATTAAATTGTATGGTTTCTGAGAAAAATGTGTTGTTTTAATTTTTGTAAGTATGTTTTCATAAAGTAAATTATTTAATTCAATTTTTTGCCAGTGATGCAAAAACCTATTAAGATTTCTTCGTATGGTTCATAAAATCAACTTAAACGGAACTAAGGTGTTATCGAATGGTTTTGCAGACTAATCAATTTTCGACGGAATTTTTCTCTTGGTTCTGTGTGCACTTTTTTGTTATATAACAAAATAAGACAAAATTTCGAAGCAAAAATAATAAATTTACATTTCCATTTTTCTTAATAAGCATGGATACTTCACAAATTTAAACAAAATAAGGAACAGTGTCATTAAGCTTAATCGAAGGGACACTTCCAGCGCAGAAACGATTAGGCAGGTGGTTACTATTTATGACTTCATGAAATAAAAATTTTTATCTTGAATATGTTTAAAAGCATAAAACCCAAAAGAAAAATGGATTCTAGCTTTTGTAACGAAGCGCTACAGCTAATTTATTTTGGTCTACAGAATTGAGGAGCGAAACCACGATAAGCCCACGATAAGAAAGCAAAATGGTAATCGGCCCCGAGATCCTCTTAAATGCGCCAACTGCAGAGGAAACAGTCTGCTTAACATCGGGTACAAGATCCTCTCTGCCATAATATGTGAACGTCTGAATCTTTTCGTCAACAATCTGATTGGTCTTAATCAATGTAGCTTCGGCCAGGAAAGTCAACCATCGACCAAATTTACACTTTGCGGCAAATCCTGGAAAAAACCTATGAACTCCAAATCGATACCCACCACCTTTTCATCGATTTTAAGGCCGCGAAAGACGGACCGTATAAAACTATGTCTGTTTTGGCATCACTGCCTAGCTCTCGTGCAAAATGACGATGGGAACTCACGCTGCTCCATCAAGGTTGGCAACGAGCTTACGGAATTTTTCGACGTCAAAAAAGGATATAGACGAGGCGATGCACTGTCGTGCGATTTCCTTAACATCGTTCTTGAGAAGATAGTGCAGAACTACACAATCAACACCATAGCAATATCTTTCAAAAATCTGTTCAACTTCTCGCGTACGCCGATGATATTGATATAATGGGAAGAACACAGCGTGATGTCAATGGCGCCTTTGTGAGAATTCAGACAGAAGCGCCAAAAATGGATTTAGCGGTAAATAAGGAAAAACGAAGTATATGCTATCTTCGAGGAAGGACACCCAACACAGACGGCTCGGACAGAACGTCACAATGGATGCATACAACTTCGAGGTAGTAGAGGCTCCGCCATATACACGGGCAATAACCTCAGCGCCAAGATCAGACGAAGAATAACTCTTGCTAATCGCTGTTTCTTTGGGCTAAGAAAGCAATTGAGTGGAAACGCCCATCCCTTGAGCAACTAAGGTAAAATTGCACAACACCCTCATCATCTCAGTTCTGCTGTCTGGTGCAGAATTATGGACCTTGACAAAATCGGATAGGCTGTTTCGAGAGGAGAGTTCTTCGGGTCATTTTTGGGCCCATGTGCATTGAAAGGGAATGGCGAAGAAGATATAACAGCGAACTTTATGGGTTGTACATATTTATATGCTCGCTCCACAAGAGGTGGTCAGTGATGCACATACCGAGAATCTCGAGATGTTGGGTCTCATTGATGCAAGTGCCACTCATGGACAGTGGCAAGGGGGGTATGTCTCGCTTTCACGATAAAAGATAGCATTGTGTTTTCGAAGCATTAAACTCTACGCGGTTATTAATTCCCCATTTTACAATGCTGTTTAGGTCAGAGTTAAATGAGCTTATCATATTTTGCCGTTGCAGTTCCACACCCGAAGAGGAGGGATGTGAATCTGGGTACGAATATGAGAAGCTAAGGGTACTATCGTCAGCGAAACAATTTATTGGATTAGAAGTAACAGACAGGAGATCATTAGTAAAAATAAATGAGAAAGAGGGTCGTAGACAAAACGGAGCCCTGGGGCACACCAGCATTTACATTGTAGGTTTCAGACTTGAATCCGTCCAAAACAACTTGTATTGAACGGTTCGAAAGAAAGTTTCTAAGGAAATTCATCGATACCGAAGGCACCCATGTTCGATAAAAGAGCAAGATGCCAGACTTTATCAAATGCCTTTGAAATATCAAGTGCAACAATCTTACTTCCTCCAAATTGATGTAAAGATTTGTTCCACTGTTCGGTGAGATAAACCATCAAATCACCAGTGGACCTGTTGCTGCAAAAGCCGTACTGCCGGTCATTAAGAAGCTTTCGGTCTTCGAGATATTTCTTGAGCTGATAATTTATCAGCGTTGTATGACCTTAGAATGAAGGGATGTAAGTGCAATCGAACGATAATTGGAGGGAGAAGAAGATTCGGCTTTTCTTGGGATTGGCTAGACAAATGCTGTTTTCCAACTGCTTGGAACGAGCCCAGAAGAATAGGATAGATGGAAAAGCTTACGCAAGGGTTTTGCCAGCGTGGAAGAACACCTCTTCAGAACAATAGCGGGGATGCCATCCGGACCAGCGGATTTATGTATATTGAGATCCTTTAGGACTCTCGCCACAGCACGAGTGCGGAAGAAGATTTGTCCCATGGAATCATTGACGCGCTCAAGAACATGCGGAGTCATGACAATCTCTGGCAGCGAAGAGTTGGTGGCGAACTGTCTAGCAAAAAGGTTCGCTTTCGCCAGCGAGCTAACAACTGGAGTGTCATTGTCAACGAGCGTTGGGACCGAGGAAGAACAAGAATTCATATTTTTTTACAAATGACCAAAAATTCTTACTGCCTTTGGGACATTGCAATATTTTTTGCCTTAATTTTTGGTCGTGTAAAATTTTGGTCCGACGAATATGAGCATTGCAGGCCTTCCTGGCTTGTTTAAACTTGTTTCGGTTTTTCTCAGTTGGGTTGGCTCTAAAACACCGGAACTTTACTTCTTTTTCCCTGATAACCTCTTTACAGCTTGAATCAAACCATGACTTTTCCTTGGGTTTGATGCTTTTACCCCTATTCGGGATAAAAGTTTTCATTCCCAAAACAATCATATTAGTAATCATATCTGCGCTTCACGTCACTATCGAGGAAGCATAGTGACCAGTTAAAGATCCGGAAAAAGTTGTTGAGACCGTCCCAGTTGGCTTTCTCGTATTGTCACACGGTTCTCTTCGGAGCTCTTTCTCTAACTGGATTGGCTTGACACGAGATAGCAGATATAATACTATGGTCTGATCTGCCTAGAGGCGTTAATACATTGATAGTGTATTTGTCAGGGTCAGACATAAGAAACAAGTCAAGAGTGTTTTCCGCTTGGACATTAATGTCCGATATTCGAGTAGGCTCGGTGACAAGCTGAGTAAGGTGGTTAAACTCAGCAAAGATCTCAGCACACATTCCTTCAGGTGTTGTCTGGCCCGATCAACTTGGATTGCAAAACTGGAGACAGCTAGCTAAGGACCGAGCGGACTGGCGGAGACTGTTTATTGAGGCCCATTTCCACAACGGACTGTAGCGCCACCTTATTAAGTAAATAAGTAATCGGCCCCCCGATAATAACCTACGATCATGCATCTGCCCCTGGAAAAAACGCAACAACAAGAGAAAGCAACGATATCGGTTCTATTGTGTGCGATACAATTCACACTCAGCGACGACCGAAAAATTTATAAAAAGAAGTGTTTTCGCAATCGAAAATCAGTTTGTTCTCCGTTTTGGTAGAATGCAATCCGTCGATAAAAGAAACGTTTGAGAGGTTTGTATTCGCATATCACAATTTTTTTTTGAATGAAGGTACTATTTTTTGAGCTGCCCATTTATGCTGACTTCAAAATATTGGGGGTTCTCTCCGATCCAATAATTTTGCCGATCGATTATTTTGTGTATGATCCCTTCTGCAAAACATACCCACAAACAACCGCTCAATTCATGGGTTTGGCCATGAACTAATTTTTACTAGACTCAGTTTATTATTTGATGACGCAAGTTAAAAAATATTGCAATTGGCAGTAAAATTTGTTGGTCACTTGTAAATTGAATTCTTTATCTTCCTCAATTCCTACGGTCATTGCTCATGGAAAATGATAGCACATTTGTTAGCTCTCTAGAAAAGTGTAGGTTTTTGCTTTAAATTTCGTTGTTGAGTGCGTCAATGATTCTGAGACCAAGCTTTTTCGTGTACGTGGCTGTGGCAAAAGTCCTTGAAGATCCCAACAAAAATACATCTGCTGGTTCTGATGGTTTCACCGCTTTCATCAGTAGTATTTTTCAGAAGTATTTTTTTCACGCTGACACAAGCCTTGTGTAGCTTTTTCGTCTATTTCATTGTTCTGGACTCATTCCGAGTAATTGAAAAACAGCATTTGTTCTGCCAATTCCAAAAACGCCGAATCTTTTTCACCCTCCAACTATCAACCGATCGCAATTTCGATTAATTACCAGCTTAAATATCTTGAAAAACGAAAGCTTTAATGACCATAATTATGGCATATACTAACAAAAGGTCCACAGTGTTTACGTCACTGATCACTGGAACAAATCTTAACATCGGTTATCGAACATGCCTGCTTTTTGTATCGGAATCCTTCCTTCGTTTGATTAGAAACTTTTTTCCAACCGGTCTACACTAGATGTAATGGATGGATTCAAGTCTGAAACTCAAAACATAAAGGCTGGTGTGCCGCAGGACTCAGTTTTGTCCCCTGCACTCTTTATCATTTTCTTTTCGCCTGTCTTTTATGGATTAGTTGGTGGAATGATGGTTCTCCACGTTTGATCAACTCGGCTAAGAGTTTTTTAGGCTTCCTAAGTGGTTGTTGGCTGCAGCACTAGCTATTTATTAAAATCCACTTTTCGTCACTTCAAAATACTTTTGGTATCAGTGCTCAGGTTTTCCTGCCCGACCTTTGTCAGTGAAGTTTTTCTTTGTATATCCTGGTTCTTTTATACTCCTCTTCACGTGCTTGCGATAAATAAGATTGGTGGATTTCTTGATTCGCCGGAATCTTATGAGTTATGACCAAGCGCTCATTTGCATAAATCAAGAAACCTGTTAGCCATTCGTCTTGGAGCTCCATGCCAACAAGAATACGGGCGTAAGTGTCCGCTTCGGTTCTGTTGGGCAACGAATGACTTCATTGGTGATTTCTAGGTGACTTTGTGTATATCCTAACGTGGGAAGCAAGTACTCCTAATGACTATATACTCTTAGATGTTTCTATTTCTAAGCTCGTGTTACTAACAAACTGTCTGCGTTGAGCCTAATCCCTGAATTCAGGTACACAATTAGCTCGGTTTACAACTTGATGCATGTAAACCTGCCCAAAAAAATCCAATAACAATTTGTATACGTAGTCGAATGAGCAATTACGCAATTACAGTTCTCAAGTTTAAATGGCTAGTAATCAAAATGAAATCACCATTAAAATAAGTAACAGTTTCATTCACTTTGCATTCACAAGCAAATAAAAAAGAAAGAATGATAAAAATGAACTTTTAAATTTGTTTCAAGTGCCATCACAAGGAGGGGCCACACTTCACTCTATTTTCCTAATTGAACAACTCAATCTAGAAAGATATCTTTAGCCTCGAGTATAATAATGGCCACCTCCACACAAACCAAAACAACAAAACAAATTTTACACCACACACTTTTGACTCGTGCAATTAAAACAACAACAACAACAACAAATCCCAGAGAGGAGAAAAAATCTAAATAAATTAACTCTATACGCCCCCAAAATAAATTCCGACCCGCTGATGTTTTTCCATAACGACATAACCCCTGAAGAAAGTCTATCTCATTTTAATTTGCGGGGATAATTTATCGTAATTTCATTTGTATGGCACACAAATGTAACAAGTATTTGGTTTCCTTTCGAACAAAGCTCTCAAACGCCCACAAAAGCAACAGAACTACAAATTACAGAAGAAAAAAAAAACACCTCTGACGCTCTTTTGTGTGGTTTCAAGTAGTGACGGTGGAGGAAGGTTTAAAGTTTCTGCTGCACTCCATAATCTTAATCTCCAAACGAGAAACTCACAAATTTGTATGCGACAGTGCGAGAGTGCTTCCCCCACACGCCAGCGCACTGACCAAGCCATAGGATTATTTTTATCAAATGTTGACCACTTTGAAATCACACACAAATTTGTGTTAAAAGAATTTCACATTAAGATACGATCTGGATAAAAAAAAAGTCGAAGGTATCCGGTGTGTGTTCACACCTTAATGCTTGACGCTTCACAATAACATCTGATCTGACTGAATTATTGTGGCATTTTAGGCACCGTTTAACTCCCACATGACGCATTTTTGGTTTTGGATATGTTTCCATATTCTAAATTATGTATGAATGACTTTTGGAAAATATTGTTGAATCAACAAAAATACAATTTCAATGGAAACACATGTGCCCCAATAGTCATCGTAAGACGATTGTGTTTCGATGATTGGAGGTTTGTTTGATTTTGCACATTGAACGAAGGTCATAGATGCCATCAATGCCAATGACGATGACGACGACGGACGCCCACTAAGTTACATACCCCTGGGAATTTTTGTTTTTCTTTTTTTGTTTTTTTTTTTTTTTTTGAAGAAAAAGTGCTGGAATTTATCAAAATAAAAGAACAAGTGGTTTCGCGTTTCGACTTTCCGGATCATGAGGAGAAAATACTTTCATGCTAACTTGAAAACCTCTTGAGTTAAAAGGTATTTCTACTTCAGTGTAAATGTTTTCCGAGAGAACATTCCTTAGTGAAGACGCATGAAGTTTAAAAGTCGTTTTTAACAAGTGTGTTTCAGGGTCAATAATTTTGCTTAGTAAGAAGTAGTACTTAGCTTCCACTTCCAGAACTGGTACACCAGGCTCTTCGAAACAGTGAAGGAAACCAAGTCACAGAAGCACAAGCACTTCCAGCAGCTGCTGAACGCGCATAAAGCCGAAAGAGCCAATGGCGACAGAAAAGCGAGACCAGTCAACGAAGATACATTCCCAGCTCTCAGCACAGAATTGGTAGAAAGAGCCAACCAAAAGCGAAAAAATATCAAGTCCGCCGGGTTGGATGGCATACCTGCGGAGCTCTTTAAATATTTAGAAGGTGTTTTGATGAACCACATGCACCAGGTCATCAAAAAAGTCTTGGAAGAAGAATGAATACCCTCTAACTGGTCTATTCGCATATGCAAACACTGACAAGGCATATCCTTTTTTAAATCAACAAGCACTCAAGAGCTTATTTCATTACCCTTTATATGCCAAGGGCACAGTGCGAGTATTAGGGAAAGGATAGAGGATGTAAAAGGAGGTGTTGCTGAACATTGGTTTTGAATTCTTGAATATTAAAATGTCTGGGGAAGACAGAGAGTGGAAGAGAGTTCCACATTCGTGTAGTACGGCTAAAGAACGATTTTCTGTACATGAGAATACGTTCGAAGTTAGGCTCAAGGGTGAACTGATGGGGATTCTTGGAGGCTAGGGTATTACGGTGTAATATCTTATAAGGGGAGTAATGCAACTGGCATTTCACTAGAGCATATAAATAATCAAGTTCGCTACCCAACGCCGACTCTAATAAATAGTAAGTCGGCGTTGGGTAGCGAACTTGATTATTTAGATATCTTAGGGTCCGAGGGTACTCTTCTCATTGGGACGGTTTATCGACCAAATAATAATATCGATGCAAATCCACTGCTTAATCTCCTGGAAACAATCACCCTGAGCCCAGCTAAAATCATTATTTGTGGCGACATGAATAGTAACCTTCTAACACAGACTTTTCTTGTTGATGGTTTTCGTAAATTCGATTTGTTTCCGGTGAATACAACAAATGCCACACATTTTACCAGAGAATCGTGTACTCTGTTGGATGTATTCTTTGTGAACGATTTAAGCGATGTTTTACTATATGACCAATTATCAGCGGGAGGTTTTTCTAAACACGATCTGATTTACTTGACATTTAACTTCAAAGTCGAAGGTTCTTATTTAACTGTTTTTGAATATCGAGATTTCAAAAACATCGATTTTTCAAATCTAGAACAATCGACTCGTAGTATCGCATGGGACCTCGTGTACACACTGTCTTCCCCTAATGAACAAATTGAATTCATTAATTACAATGTAGCAGCTCTGTTTAACACTTATGTTCCTTCGCGATATAAAACAGTAAGGCCGGGTGAGCGTGATTGGTTTTCCAATGAAATACGTAGGCT
>CAKKXW010000002.1:73022846-73034791 GCA_920937365.1 Sphaerophoria rueppellii | reverse complement strand
TCGGGCAAAAAGTATAGATTTTTACACGTGCTGACCCAGCATGCTTGAACGAGGACGTACGATTTTGATTTATAAATACTAATGAATTTAACGTTTTCCATCACAAATTTATTCTCTATATGAAATTCGTTTAGACTAATGTGAGAATGAATGTCGATTAATTTAAAAAAAACGACTCCGACGATTTTCAAAAAAAAAAAATTCAATAAATCAGGAATAAGGTTTGAACTTGTTCGGCATTTAAATTTTTGGAATGAAATGTATATACGAGGTACATTTCCAAATTTTAATTTTTTTAATAAATTCTAATTATTTTTACATATATTTTTTTTTTTTGAGTTAAGTGTAAGCTGTAAGTAAGAGTGTAATCAGATTTGCTTAAAGTATATCTCTTATTTAAACACTACCTTTTGCAATTTAAGTAATCATAAATATTTAGTTTTAGCATGCAGGAGCAAGTTCGTACGACCCAGTCGTGCACATTTTTAGATATGAAAAACGGGCTCATCGATTGAATTATATTATGAAATCGATATCATAATTTCCAACGGATTTATTTCAAATAAAACAAAAAAGCTTGTAGAACTCGCTTCGAATGTTTAGTTCAAGCTAATTATTTATTCCGAATATGTCTATTTCCTTAATGAATAAAAAGACTAATTATAGTGGAAAAACGACGCTTAATGTAAATTAGGGATTAGATGATTTTACGTTTGCTTTGTAATCATCGAGATGTGTTGTTTGATTTCGTTTTTAGACTGATGTGGAACATGACATTTTTGCCACAAAAAAGAAATGTATTTTGATGGTTGATAAATATTCATTACTTAAATTAAAATTTAAAATTTGTTCCGTTGTGTGCTACTTCGAATGAATTTTAATTAATTAAATAAAAAGGTGTTTCTCAAACAACAATTCAGTTAAAATTTTGATTAATTACGGTTCTAATAGGCGTGTTCAGTTCTTAATTGTTAGAAAAAAAAAAACATTATTTTTAAACAAATAAAAGTTAATATAACACACTCACACTTATAATTCAATCAGTTCCATGAAAAAGTTCACTCGGGCGTATGAGTGTTAAATCTGTTTAGTGGTCTATTAAAAGATTTTGTAAATATAGTATTATTGATTGAATAGTTTTTTATACAACAGTTTTACATGCACTGTTTAGTAATAATTTCTTTTATACAAATGAAATAACTTTTGAAGATTTTGTGTTTTCCTATAAGAGCTTCAATCCCAACCCTTCATTTAAAAATTAAATTGCGTCCCCAGCGAGGCGAAAGTTTGAAAATAAACTTCTTATAAATAATATGGACATTTCAGCAGCAGCTTATTTCTGATTTTATAAAGAGAATTGCAAAAATACTTTGCTACTTTATTCCTTTTGAATTTCTTCCTTTATGTACCCTCGATGCCATCTGCGTAAGTAGTTCATGTTAAATAAAATGAAACATGGAAAACATAGGAGTTGGAAAAGGTCATGTTTTCAAACACAGAAAATTCGTGCAAAAAGCTTCTCTTTAAAATTTTCAAAACAACAATTAACCTTTTGAAACAACACGCCTCCTGATAACATGTACACACATAAATAAACAGAAACACTCGGTTCTATTTGTTTTTATTGTGTGCGAAAACGTTTGAAACTTCAAAGCTAATTACATGTGTGTTTCTGTTTATCAACAAACACATCGATTGTATTGATTTTTAAAAAAAGCTATCGAACAAAAATAAAGCACATTTTGAAGCTTTTAGAGCGATAGTGAATGTCAAATATGATTATAATAATAATCGGGTTTTTGTATGAAGAGGAAACAAATATACACAGAAATTATCAACTCTCTGGAGGTCAACTATTTACAGTGATAAAATTTGCTTACTATCAAACATATGTGTACATTTTGCGAGCTTATTAACGATGACAATTTTTTGTTCAGGTTTGAGTTAAAGCGCAGGGCTTCACATTATTTTGGAAGACGAAATAAACTTGTATATGTAAATGGGCGTTTGTTGAAGGTAACTTGATTAGAAAAAATGTTGGTATTTTACTATAACGTTATGTTCGTTTGTGTGTTTATTTGAGTTGCTAGATCGCAATTCATATTCTTATTTCTTGTTGCTTCGCTTATAACTCAAGAACGCCAAGACCTAGTTTGATGATATTTACTAACTCGAACTGGTCTCCAGCCAAAGAAGACAAAAATCTAACGAAATGCTTAAAATGTCTATCACATGGCATGGCTTGTTGGGTACACTAATTATTGAGTTTTTGTTTATTATTGTTCTGTTCAACAGGTAAATATGACAAAAAATTTGAACCCAAAGTCAAAATTTTAGACGGGCAAGCAAATCAAAAAACATATAATTCAAATCAAGCGAAATTTTAAAGGTTAGTGTTTCAACAAAAAAAAAGTCCAAAATGAGGTCCCTAATACTGACAGAGAAAATGATCTTAACATGGGTCAGGGTACACTTCAAAATTCTGTAAATAATAAAAAAAAAACAATTATTGTTTGGATAATGGAGTGCTTTGGGTTATGGTCAAAATTATGAACGTGCCAAAATTCGGATACCACAATTCTGTATTTTAAGATAAATTGAAAATTCTGTAAATAAAAAATTCTGAATTCCAAAAAAGATTTTTGATGTTTTCATTCGTACAACTTTGAACCCTTCAATTAATTTACATCAAAGGGAACGGTGGTGTCCAGCCAAATTGAGGGAACCTACAATATTTAACGCCGATTCCGAACGGCAAAGTTGAGAAGCACTTTTTCACGACAGATTGATACTCTCGGAAGTTTTGGCAGTTCTTCGCAAGAGGCAGTACCCGTGAAAGATGAGTAGGACTCGAACTCACGACGTTGGATGTTGACATTCAGAATTCTAATAGGTTATTGGATGAATATAAGGAAAAATATAAGCAGCATATTTTAGTTTCACTTAGAAGCGTGGTTTCCGCCCACTATCTTAAAACGATCACATGATGTTGAAAGTCGGATTTCTGTAAGGTTTTGGTTGAATGAAATGAAAAAAAAAAAAAAAATTGAATAAAATCTATTTCCATTTAGGGGCGCAGTATCCGCCTACTTTATCAAAATGGTCGAAAACGTTTAAATTCGAAATTTTGATTGGGTTTCGGTTGAGTGTAAGAGAAAATGTAAGTATAAAATTTTAGCTTCATTAGGTTAGGTTACGTAAGGTTAGGTTAAAGTGCCTGCGGGTACAGAATCCGCACACTTAGGCCAAAGGAAAAGGCCCATTGTGATACCACATGAATCTAGAGAATTCCTTGTTATTAGTCGAACCATTTTGAGCTTTTTATAAAGCGAAGAAGATATTTGGTATTCTTATTAGCTAGTTCACTGGTATTACCATAGAAGTATTCTCCCAGATGAAGTTTGCGTCTTAGTGAAGGAACAGGGCATGTGCAGGGAAGGTGAGAGATTGGTTCCTCTTCTTCCTCGTCCATACAGCTCCTGCAGAAGTCATTTGTGTGTCTGCCTATAAGACAGTGTCCGGCAAGAACACCTATTAGAGAGCTGATATGATATCTACTTTGAGTTAACAAGTCATTAGAGCACTTTAGGTCAAGTGACGGCCATATGAGCTTTGTGGCTGCGCACGTAGGTAAATTGTACCATCTAGACCTTGTTATCGTGAAGGCTGTTTCTTTTAGCAAAAGTGGTGAATATTAAATAGCTGCGCCATCTCCATAAGAGATGATCGATAATCGAAGGCCGTTTGAGAGTTATAGGTGAGACACCGTCGAGAGATTTAATAGCAGCTTGACTATCAGAGAAGATGCAGAAATCAGAAGTTATATACAGTTTTTTTCTAAGCCAGGAGTGAACCTCTTTGATCACTAAAATTTCCCATTGGAAGACGCTACAATGATTAGAGAGGCGGAATGAGAGGCTTAGATTAAGCATTTCTGAGTACACACCACTACCAACTCCATTATTTGTCTTGGATCGTGCATAAAAATGAATGCTTTTGTCATCCAGAAGTTTATTGCCTTCCCATTCATCTCTGGATGGAATGGATGTGTGGAAGTTTTTACCAAATTGGGGTTTTGGAATGGTGTAGTCTATGTACTTGGTATAGAATCGAAGAAGTTCAAAATGATGGAATTTCTCACATTATTGTTGGTCTATTTAGATGAGGCGTTGAGTCTTATAGCTGTACTCGCTGCCACTTTTTTGCTGAAGATGCCGAGGGCTGTCAGATGGAGGAGAGTGTCTAACGCTGCTAAGAGTGTGGTTCACAGTGCCCCGCTTATGCAAAGTCATGCAGAGCGTTGGACTCTGCTGAGTTTGTCGTAGTAAGTGACTTTCTTCAGTGGACTCCACCATACTGCTACCCCGTACATGAGGTTTGGTCGGATGACCGATGTATATAGCGAATAGGTTACACGAGGTTGAAAACCCCATTTGTTTCCTATGGCTTTCTTGCAAGAGAAAAGAGCTATTGCAGCTTTCTTAACTCTTTCCTGAATATAAGGTTTGCAACTCAATTTTTTGTCTAAAATCAGACCAAGATATTTGGCTTCATTGGTAAAAATTAGTGGTTAACCTTTTATTGAAGGTGGAACAATTACTGTAATTTTGTATTTCCGTGTAAAAAGAACGAGGTCGGTTTTTTTGAGGATTAATGTTAAGTCCACAGTGATCAGCCCACCTAGTGAGCATGTTTAGTGCGTTTTGGAGGTCTCTCACGGTATTAGGATGTTTTTTTGACGGCGGCGATGGCAATATCATCTGTAGCTTCATTAAAGGGGCGTGGTTGCCGACCATTTTCTTGAAATGGTCGTAGGATGTTGGAATTTAGAATTCCGATTTGTTTAAGTTGATAACACTTCCATGAGTAACGTTCTTTAGTTGTTTCACAATGGACCCTTTGGGACTAAATGAGTTAACAACATCTAGACAATCACTCTAACGTAACATACCTATTTGGTATTTATTTATAAATTGGTTATGTTGTTAAAGTTTGCAAATTGTAAGCTTATTTAGTTTCATACTTTTTAAACAGTTGTTCGCACATAAGAGGACTTGATCTTTTTTTCTACATGCCATGTTTTTGTTGTCGTATGGTTTACATAGCTAAAGTGTAGTGATATAAAATGAAGTCAGAATAATGGCCAATATTAAATTGTTAAGATCCAATGAAGGATAGGAGAAATTGTCTGTCGATGGTTTTATGTTATACAATGAAAAAGCAAATATTTAACTGGGCATGCGCTAAGCGATGTTGATACAGAATTTTATATTCAGATACAGAATTTTGAAAGAAAATAGTAGAGAAGCAAAGTGGCACTTAACATAATGGGGCCAAAATTCTTCGCAAATCAAAACATTGATCTGTCCTCAAAGTACAATGTATTCAATGCCACAGTCAACACTTGTATGTGCTACGGGGTGCAGGCATTTGGAGTAGACCCCTTTGAAGATTTCGAAACTGTACAGAGGTACTTTTTCAAGCGTTTATTCCGTCTACCAAACGCTACTCCTACCTACGCCACTCATGTGGAATCAGGTTTGCCACCCATTTATTTGCAAAATCTGAAAGCTCATTCTGGTTTTTTAATAAAAGTAATGAAGAGAAGTGAAAATAGTTTACATAGGGCAGTGTTAACTAGGCTTATGCTATTGGCAACAGCTGGCGTTATTTCATGATATCGATTTATCTTTATCGGAAAATAAAGTTAGCGAATGGCAAAATATGTTCGCAAGGGTCATAGCTAAAGAAGATGACAAAATATACGACCAGTTTTTAATTAGAGCTACCTCATCACCTTCCAGATTCATTTACCGCAACCTTAACCACCAAATGTTAACCATTGATAGCTATTTCAACCCAAAATTTTCGTCAAAAGTTATGAGCACCATATTCAGAGACAGAGAGTCGATCTTCAGCAAACTTGTGATCTATGTAACAGGAGAGAGTCTGAAAATATTTACCACTTCATTGCTGTATGCCCAATTCTACAAGAAATCCGAAGATTACATTTCCAAGAAAGTTTTCTGTCCGTAAATAGTCTTTACGAAATACTAAATGGTGCTCGTGGTTGGCTCACCTTGTATAAATATTGCAATCATGCTATGACTTATCGAAATAGTTTATTGATAAATTAGTTCTTACAAGAAGTCTCTATTCAATTCAATCCTTATTGGTCAAATCATAAAAATTGAAAATTAAAAATTTAATATTTAATACTCAAAAGTTAAAATTTTATGTAAATTTATTCCTCAAATATTAATATAAACTTTTGTCTAATATTTTGCATAGTATTTATTTTTGTAATTTATTATTTCAAATTTATTGTAAATCTTTTTGATACATCTTCTCTTTATATAATTTTATTTATTTTACTGAAATGTCATTTCGGCAGGCGGCAGCATTGTCATGGCCGTATTTCCAATAGAAAAAAATTGTAATTTATCTAATGAATAAAGGAATTTTGGAAGACAGAATAACGATCCGTTCCCAAGTATTTTTTTTTTCATTATCAAAACAATTATTCTTTAAACATTTACAGAATTTTGGAGTACAGAATTTTAAATCACAAAATTTTAAAATATAGAATTTTGGAATCAGAATTTCGACCCAAACAGAATGCAGCACAAAGGAGAACCGGCAAAAATGTATGGAAGCTGGCCTAGGAACCAATAACGACATGATATATATCAATAGAAAGGTTTTTTTGTCTACTTTAACATTTACTGTGACAGTAAGTCCCAAATTGCTGTGTGGAAAAAGTTATTGCACAATAAAGTGATTCACAAGCAATACAAATTTTCTTGTTATCATCTTGACCTTTGAACCAATAACGACATCAGGTATATCAATTGAAAGGTTTTTTTGTGGACACAGTGAGTGCATTAGGAAGACGAGAAGGGGTTGAAAAGGAGGTGTCGGTGTACATTGGTCTTAAATTCTTGAACATTGTAATGACTGGGAAAGACAGAGTGTGGAAGAGAGTTCCACATTCGCGTAGTACGGCTAAAAAATGATTCTCTATACTTAAGAGTACATCCGAAGTTGGGCTCGATGGTAAACTGATGGGCATTCCTAGAAGCGCGGGTATTACGGGCGAATTGTTTGAGGGGAGGAATGCAACTGGCTATTTCACTAGAGCAATTACCGTAAAAGTAGCGATAGAACAAGGAGAGACACGCTAAGTTACGACGGAGGTGAATGCGTCAGTGATCTCTCTATCAACAATCATTCTTACAGCTCTTTTTTGTATTTCATCCAAGAGGCTTAAGTAAGTAGCTGGAGCACCAGCCCAAAGGTGGGAATTGTACTCAAGCTTTGGACGGATATAGGTTTTATAAATAATAGCCAGATCAGCCGGGGAGAAAAATTTCTTGCACCGTCTTAAGAAACCCAAACATCTTGCGGCATTTTTAGCGACATCGCGTATGTGCTCGGACCACAAGAGGTGATCAGTGATGCACATACCGAGAATCTCGAGATGTTCGGTCTCATTGATGTAAGTGCCACTCATGGACAGTGGCAAGGGGGGTATGTCTCGCTTCAACGATACAAGACAGCATTGAGTTTTGGAAGCATTAAACTCTACGCGGTTATTAATTCCCAATTGTACAATGCTGTTTAGGTCAGAGGTTAATGAGCTTATCATATTTTGCCGTTTAAGTTCCACATACGAAGAGGAGGGGTGTGAGTCTGGAAACGAATAAGAAAAGCTAAAGATATTATCGTCAGCGAAACAATTTATTGGATTAGAAGTTACAGACAAGAGATCATTGATGAAGAGGGTCGGAGACAAAACGGAGCCCTGGGGCACACCAGCATTTATGTTGTGGGTTTCAGACTTGAATTCGTCCAAAACAACTTGTATTGAACGGTTCGAAAGAAAGTTTCTAATCCAACGAAGAAGGGATTCATCGATACCGAAGGCACGCATTTTCGATAAAAGAGCAAGATGCCAGACTTTATCAAATGCCTTTGAAATATCAAGTGCAACAATCTTACTTTCTCCAAAACGATGTAAAGATTTGTTCAACTGTTCGGTGAGATAAACCATCAAATCACCAGTGGACCTGTTGCTGCGAAAGCCGTACTGCCGGTCATTAAGAAGCTTTCGGTCTTCGAGATATTTCTTGAGCTGATAGTTTATCAGCGTTTCCATGACCTTAGAAAGAAGGGACGTAAGTGCAATCGGACGATAATTGGAGGGAGAAGAAGATTCGCGTTTTTTTGGGATTGGCTGGACAAATGCTGTTTTCCAACTGCTCGGAACGAGCCCAGAAGAATAGGATAGATGGAAAAGCTTCCGCAACGGTTTTGCCAGCGTGGAAGAACACCTCTTCAGAACAATAGCGGGGATACCATCCGGACCAGCGGATTTATGTATGTTGAGATTCTTTAGGACTCTCGCCACAGCACGAGTGCGGAAGAAGATTTGTCCCATGGAATCTTTGACGCACTCAAGAACAGGCGGAGCCATGACAATCTCTGGCAGCGATGAGTTAGCGGCGAACTGGCTAGCAAAAAGTCTAGCTTTCGAGAGAGAGATAACAACTGGAGTGTCATTGTCAACGTTCGTAGGGACCGAGGAAGAAGAAGAATTCTTCATATTTCTTACAAATGACCAAAAATTCTTACTGCCTTTGGGACATTGCAGTAATTTTTGGTCATGTAAAAATTTGGTCCGCCGAATATGGGCATTGCAGGCCTTCCTGGCTTGTTTAAACTTCTTCCTGTTTTCCTCAGTTGGGTTGGCTCTAAAACACCGGAACTTTACTTCTTTTTCCCTGATAACCTCTTTACAGCTTGAATCAAACCATGACTTTTTTTTGGGTTTGATGCTTTTAACCCTATTCGGGATAAAAGTTTTCATTCCCAAAATAATCATATTAGTAATCATATCTGCGCTGGAGTCTACGTCACTATCGAGGAAGCATAGTGACAAGGATCGGAACTGTAAAAAAAAGGAACCTCCTACACTTTCTCCGTCACTAGATAACAATACCCGAATAGGTTTCAATCTATTTCCAGATAAAACACATAAAACCAGATGCATCTACTTCACTGAAACTTAAAAAAAAAGAAAAAGAAAACCGAAATTCCATAAAAGGAAATTCAGTGCAAACCGTCAGCCACTTTCGTTAGCCTATAACCACCTCCAAGATAGCAGGAACGACTTTTCAGACATTCAATTTTATTTTTTTCAGCTTTTTTTCGTCTTCACTTTTCCATATCAGCAGCTCTGTTTTTTTTTGTGTCATGAATTTTGCACTCCTTTTTCAAACGAATTTTCTAACCCTAGGCAATATGGATTCTGTGGAACGATATGAAGCACTTTCTTTATCGCCTTAACCAATCCGTAGACTAACAATATATGCAGTCATCCATTTGAGGACACGATGCTGGCTGGTGCTCAGTTTTTTGTGTCTTGTCTTGCTGCACATACTCGTATATCCAAAGACAGAGCTTGAGCTGACACGATTCCAGTGTTGATGAAGCGAACATCAATATTCTGTTCGGTGATGGTGGTGGCGGCGTTCACTGTTCCACATACATATAGGTTTCCTAACGGTACTTGTGCGCGATTGTTTGATGATGTACGGATACCTGTTTCTGATTAGGAGACCCCCACCAAACCATATTGGGACTTTCGGGTTCCTATCGTTGAATTTATGTTTCTCATAAAGAATAGATCTTCTATCCTCGAGACCGACGACGACGCCACCATCACCAGCTTTATTTGACATTCAAGCTATAAATCAAGCCATGAACCTAGAGGACCACATTCTCTTTTCAAATCCTAGTGGGTGTTTTTGTTTGGTTTTGAAATATTTCGCCAGCTTGCGTCTCAGCCCAGCCTCGTGTAGTAAGAGACCAGCAGTTAAGACCCCAAACAATATGTGACGCTGAATAGGAACCTATACGTTTAAAGCGGATTCTTGGCGAAGAAAAAAAAACTTTTCAGAAGTATACGAGCTTATCTGCTTTTAGGATCGCTTTAGGCACTTTCATTTTTGAATTGTTTAAAGAAAGCCAGGAGCGGATTATCAGACAAAAGTGAGCGTTCAATTAGAAAAGTAGTTCAATCAATCAGTCAGGATTAGTATCGTCAAGCTCAAGTTGTCAATCGACGCAATTACAATGTAAGTGAAACAATTGAATGTTCGACTGAATAAAGGAACTGCCCCTTTTTTTAATTCAAAATGCGCTCATGTAAACTTAATTTATTGCAACTTGCAGACAAAGTTTAAAATTACGAATAAATGTTCATTAGGTGCATATTGCACAATTTAATGGCTTGGAATACATGAGCCTCACATCATAATGAAATTGCACATTCCAGGGGTATAACTACGAGCCTCTGGCAAGCCTACTGGTGCTGGCATGACAATTTAATACCAATTGCCTGGTTAAATTAAATTTAAAGCCTCATCATGCAGCATGGGGCGCCTAGCCTCGCCTTTTGGTTTACTTCAGGGGTCCGAAGTATAACACGATTTCAGTTTTGCGGTTCAGGTAATAATTTGAAGCGCACTGAACGCAATTATGCGGGTGCAAGTAAATTAGATTTCAGATCGCAGTCTGTGAATGTAATTCATAGTCTTTTGGTGTACCTATAATTTTGTTTACGTCTTTATTTTGATACAACCCCTGAATGGTGTCATGCAGTATTTTTGTTTTGTTTTTGTTCTGCTGTCAGATTGGTATTCTTACAATGAAACGGGTTGGGCTTGGATGAAGTCGTGTCGTCGACACTGCGATGCAGACGCTGACGAGTGGGGCATTCATCGTTTTTTGACGCCGCCACTTAAACCAATTTAAACGCATTCGAATGCAGAGCACACAAAAGTGCATTTGAAGAGTGCAAATAATAAAATTTAAAATACGTGTCAAAGTGGCGATAAGAGTAACGATTGGCGATTAGATCAATTTATGTATTCTTATAGATCATTTTGAACTCTTAAATAAGTTATTCCTGTCAGTTGACTATTAAGTAGGAAGCTTATAAGGAAAATTGTTTGATACGATATCGATTGATTGATAAATACAAATGTGATTCCGACATTCATAAAAGAACACTTTGAAGACCCACGCAAACAATATAAGAAAAACCGCTGGGCCATGCATCTAATGGCCTTCTATAAGTAATGCGGTGGAATGCTACATGGCAACAATAACTAAGCTATTGCAATACCGGGCAAGGCTGAAGAATTTAGTTTGAGTTTCAACTCTGTAAAAGAGAGCCTCACAACTTAACTTTACTGCTGCTGGTATTTCAGCACCACCAGGGGCCGTACTAGCACCTGCTGATCGAACAGAGCTATTGTCTGCTGTTTCAGTTCTACCGGAACCATTAACAACTGCTGTTTCATTGCTACCAGGCACCATAAGTTCTGCAGTTTGGCTTGCTACCAGGGGCCGTGATAGTCACTTCAGATCGACCAGAACTATTGCTTGCTGTTTCAGCGAGCAATAGGGTATTAATGACTGCGGTTTCTATGCCACCAGGAATTAAGTTCTACTGTTTCGCGTGGCACAAGGCAAGGCAATATGGCAAGTTTTTTTTTCCCGTGGAAATGTCAAACTAAATTGTAGTGCTTGATTTTTGGCTCCACATTAAATTCAAATTTAAGTTAGTAAAAATAATAATTAATTGTTAAAATTGTTTTTATTGTGCTTAAAACAACATAGTTTTTCAATTTCTCAAAAAGTTTTATAGAGACATTCATCATACTTTAATTAAAAGTGAAAAATAAAAAAATGTCTAATTCTAACCTTAAAACAAGTAAGAGGAATTTACGCTCAAATTTTGGTGATGTCTCCGGCTCTCCTCTGAGTTCTCCTTTAGGAGCACCTTCTTCGTCAAATCTCTGGGAAAAAATAGAGACTCGCTTAAACAAATTGACCAAAACACTGACCGATTCCATTCTATCGACTTTAAGGAATGA
>CAKKXW010000002.1:72703993-72997034 GCA_920937365.1 Sphaerophoria rueppellii | reverse complement strand
CTCAAGTCAAGAAAAATATCTAAGGGAGGGTGGTAATTATCTATTGTTGATAAAGCAGATGTAGATTCTACAACTGCAGTATTTACTGCGTCAGATGAGAATACTAGGTCTAGTATTCGATTCATTTTATTTTTGATACAGCTTACTTGCTGTAAATCGGAAGAAAAAATGTTATCCAACAATTGAAGCTCTAGCTGAGAAGAAACTGTAGTAGCTTCAAAATAGGAATCGTCTTCAGAGGGAACCCAATCAATAAAAGGAAGATTGAAATTTGGTAGGTAAGTTGTTTCATGTGCGTTTTATTGAAATTTTGGTGCGTTGTTTGACCTTAATTAGTATCTATGTCAAGCTTTCGCAATTTTTTCTTGAATTGTGAAAAGCAAACAGATTTTTTCGACGATTTAATGTAAAATGTTGTGTTTTATTTTTAACCAGGTTACAATTGAGTAAATTGACAGATAAGTTTTCTTTCGGTTTCTTGCTCAATTTGTTTTATCAGTTTTCGAATGATTTTTTTGTTTTATCGAACACACGTCCCAAATAAAATGGCTTTGACGTCACTTAGCTATCTAGGGTTGAATGAGAGACAGAAAACAATGACTGACACAAATGCGAAACGGCAGAAAGGCAAGAACAAAAAAATAAAGTTTCATTCAGAAAATAATGCACTATTAGGAAGAAAATGGAGTTTTCATGAGTTTTAGTATATTTCAGTTGCTTACAGTGAGGGGTGTAATATTTGAACTCGTCCCACTATCTTAACAGTATACAATAAAACTGGCAACATTTGCATTAAAGCAAAATGTCTCAGCATACTTACTGCAAAGAGAAATCGGTAGAAACAGCATTGCATACTCTGGTAAGAACTATCGAATACTCCCTAGAGCTAAAGGAATATACTATGGTTGCCTTCCTGGATATTAAGAGCTTCTGCTATGATGACCCTAAACGTCGAATACTCACTTTCTGAGCTGATTATTCTAATGCTTTAGCATTATTTATAGCAGGATCATCAACTCTAAGATGGGGGATTGATGTACGAAAAGGTGTGTCAGCAGAGGCACTCCGCAAGGTGGTGTTCTGTGCCCTCCCCTGTGGAATATTGTAGTTAACGAACTGCTAATATCCCTCGAAAAGGAAAGCTACAGAGTGATTGCATATACCGATGATGTTGTCATCGCCGTCACAGGAAAACATCCAAATACCCTTTGAGCCCTCCTTCAAAACGCACTTAATATGCTCACTAGCTGTTCACTGTGGTCACTGTGGACTTAATATTAATCCTCAAAAAACAGACCTCGTTCTTTTTACACGGAAATACAAAATTAAAGTAATTGTTCCTCCTTCAATAAAAGGTGTACCACTAATTTTTACCAATGAAGCTAAATATCTTGGTCTGATTTTAGACAAAAAAATTATGTTGGAAACCTAATATTCAGGAAAGAGTTAAGAGAGCTAAACAAATGGGGTTTTCCACCTCGTATAACCTATTGGCTATATACATCGGTACGGGGTTGCAGTTTGGTGGACTGCACTAGAGAAAGTCACTTACTACGACAAACTCAGCAGAGTCCAACGCACTGCATGTCTCTGCGTAAGTGGGGCACTGAGAACCACACACTCAGCAGCGTTAGACACTCTCCTCCAACTGACACCCGTCGACATCTTCAGCAAACAATAGTGTCAGCGAGTACAGCTATAAGACTCAACGCCTTATCTCAATGGACCAACAGTGTCTCAACTAACTCTCAAACGGCCCTCGATTGTCGATCATCTCTTATGGAGATGTCGCAGCAATTCAATATTCAACTCTGCTGGGTGCCGGGCCACAGCGAGATCACGGGAAATTTTAGAGCCGACGAACTCGCTAAAAATGGAACCGTCATACCTATCTCACCTGAAAAGGAAAAGATAGTTTACCGACAGCTACATGCAAACTTTGTAGTGTCCGTAGCTTAGTGATTAGGTGCGTTGGCTGCTAAGCAGAACGTCGTGGGTTCGAATCCTACTCGGGCCCAAAGTTTTTATTTCATCTTTCACGGACACTGCCTCTTGCGAAGAACTAACAAAACTTCCAAGAGTATTATCTGTCATGAAAAAGTGCTTCTCAACTTTGCCGTTCGGAATCGGTGTCAAATTGTAGGTCCCCTCAATTCTTCACGCGCACCTAGAGAATTGTTGATGAGAGTAAGCCACTTAGGCCTTGGCTCTTCAAGAGCTGTCGCGCCACTCTATTTATTTTAGTTTTTACATGCAAGTTTTTGCTAAAAGAAACAGCTTTCACGATAACAATTTACCTACGTGCGCAGCCACAAAGCTCATATGGCCGCGCTTGACCTAAAGCGCTCTAAGGACTTGTTATCTCAAAGCAGATTTCATATAAGCTCCCTAATAGGTGTTCTTACGAGACACTGTTTTATATGCAGATACGCAACACGACTTGGTGTAGCCTCAAATGACTTCTGCAGGACCTGTATGGACGAGGAAGAAGAGGAAACAGTCTCTCACCTTCTCTGCACATGCCCTGTTCTTTCACTAAGACGTAAACTTCATCTGAAGAATACTTTTATGATAATCCCAGTGAACAAGCTAATAAGGAAATCAAATATCTTCTTCACTTAATAATAAGCTCATAATGGTTCGACTAGTAAGAAGTAGTTCTCTAGATTCATGTGGTATCACAATGGGCCTTTTATTTTGGCACAAGTGTGCGGATACTGTATCCGCAGCCACTTTAACTTAACCTAGGTAACCTAAATATACTTTGCTAATTAACAAACTCTAAGCAATCATGGTTTACAAGTTTCATGACTTATCGTCATTAGGTTGAATTATCTGGACACCACTGTATCTCACTTGAATTTTTCCAATTAATATGCATTGCAAATAATTGCCCAAAGATTGTTGGCTGCAAAAAGGCACGACCGCTTTGACCAAACCAATCTCAATTGCGACGTCAACGCACGAGGAAACCTTTTAGTCATTGAACACCGGCAATATGCCTAATTTGTCGCGAAAAAAAAAAACCAAATAATAAAACCGGCTAGCTGGTTGACACTTTGTCTCCAATGCTCGACGCTTTACAATTTTGACAATTTAAGACTATTTCCATTGAATACAATAAAACAGCCAGCCAGCGCAACAATTCGATCGATTTTTTTCTAAGCACAAAAGATAAACGAATCATTTGGTCCATTTGGGGCACCGAAAGGGAAGAGCACGCAAAGAATTTTGCAAGCCGATTCTGGCCATTAGGATGTGGACCGTGTATGCAACAAGATTTCCATTCGATGCCTTAAAAGTCAAATGTAGAGCAGTGAGGAATGTTGTGCACCGACAGACAACCGACCGAAAGACGACGACGACGCGTGCATAGAAAACGGCATGGTGGGGAAATTGTGGTCCCAATTTGCAAATATTTATGCTGCACACTATGGAATGGGAAACAGCCTTGCAAGTCTCGTTTTTGATTTCATTTTGGTTTTGTTTTCGTTTCACTCTTATTTATTTTATTTTAATTAAAAACTCGAATCAAGTTACCACCTGGGAATTTCCTTTCATTCGGGGTGAGAGTTATTTGCTTTTTTGGTTTGCAGTTGTGGGTATTGATGACTTTCCTGGAAATATGATATTCTCAAATCGTTTTGTTTAATGGGAAAAATGCGTTCATTTGTGTGTGAGTAACGTTTACACAGTTTATTTAGGACAAATGGGAAATATGTTTTTCGGTATTTTGCTTCTATAAAGAAGTTATTTATTTTGACAAAGTCAATGGAATCCGATGTTAACTTGAAAAACAGGTGGGGCGATTCAGAGTACTTGTTTGTTTTCAATGAATATTTATAGTTCTTGGTATAATGACTTTTCACCATGAACAAATGATGTTATGTCCGACTTGCATTGTCCATTGAGAAATTGTTGGACTTCTTGTATTTTTTTCATATGCGTACTCTACATACTCTTAAGGAAATTTCTGTTTCCCAAGCTCTCGAAATAAGCGGGTGCAGTAGCTAGCTCGATGTTATTGGGGCTGCACGTAAGAGCTTTGCAGGAATACAGACAAGTCCAACTACTTCTTTTTTTTTCAATGCTTTGATGGCGGCAATGATTTCTTCTTCATGAGAGGACAAAGTGCGTATTCGCGAGATTGTTACTTCTGCCGGTTTATTTGGCATACTGCTCACTTTACTGGAGAAATCGCGATTTAAAACCGTAGAAAAGGTGATCCCCTTCCGAAACTAAAAGTAAATTATTTGTTTCTTTTACCAGGTGCTGTATAGAACTCTGGGCACCAGTGAGCTCTCTGTTAATTCTGTAGGCAGTCCTACTGTCACATCTACTAGCACCTTCTTCTGCTTCCATGGCCATTGCGTTGATGTAGTTACGCTTATCACGTCGTACACTACGTTGATTTCCCTCAACTTCATGCGGTACGCAGACTCAAGTTCGATTCTCCCTGCTGCTGGGGTAGTTTCGATGCGAAATTGAGGAGTTATTTATCTTCGACCCTTGCCCAAGTTTCTTCAGAAAGCCAAGCACTATTTCTTACTTTCAGCGCCGGATATGCACGCATTCTTCAAAGCACACCAATGGTTTTCGTTGAATGAGAGCTCCGTGCTGATTGAGTTCAATCCTTGTAAAAGGTGGTCCAATAGCTGTTGGCGGACCGCGGTATTCTTTAGTCTATCTGTATTAAACCTGGGCATACGTGTGTTTCCTTGTGAACTTTGGACTGAAACTGTACGTAATCTAACGGAAGCAAGTTAGCAACCATCAGATGAAGGTTGTTGGCCATTCCCATGTCTGCACCTATTCTGTTACGGACGTCCTGTAGGCTGCATTTGAAACGCCGACTGATCGCGAAGTGTTTTTTTTTTTAGTTAGAAGTTGCTTGTCTGCTAGTCAATACCCAACTGATTTTGTTATGCGGCTTATGTTCGAACATGGTTCCTCCAACAACAAGGCTGATGGCGTCACCAAAATCGATAAATCGTTCACCTTTTTCATTTTGGTCGCCAACACCATGTTTTCGCATAACATTTCTAATCCCAGTGTTTTCATTGCCAACATTGGCATTCAAGTCACTCAGCACCATGATATTTCCTCGCGGTGCGTGTGGTATAGAATAAGCAGGTTATAAAGGGCCTCCGTTTCTCATCAAAAGAGAGCAAAGTCTAAGGAAAACTACAGGACAGTGATACGACGTATTTTAGTCCCAATCCTGACTTTCAGGATCCTGTCACCTAAAGGCGCTCAGGAAATTAATCTTTTAAGAGTTGTTTTGGAATGCATCAATCCAACGCCAGATTCCGGAATAGAATAGTACAATATAACTAGTTGGTTTAACTCGTTACTAATTAATGTGCTACTGGCCATGGGCAAGTTCTGAGAAATCAATAGTTTCCCGATCAGGCACGATGTAGGTCTTGAGATAAGGATGGTGTAGAATTTTGTCAAGGGTTCTTCTGTATTGGGCACAGTTTAGAAATGTAAATAAAGTGGCGCGACAGCTCTTGAAGAACCAAGGCTTAAGTGGCTTACTCTCATCAACAATTCTCTAGGTGCGTGTGAAGAATTGAGGGGAATGAGAAGCACTTTTTCATGACAGATGATACTCTTGGAAGTTGTGTCAGTTCTTCGCAAGAGGCAGTGTCCGTGAAAGATGAAATAAAAACTTTGAGCCCGAATAGGATTCGAACCCACGACATTCTGCTTAACAGCCAAGGCACCTAACCACTGAGCTCCGGACACTACAGTTTAGATATGTGTGTTAGTTAAATATTAAATAGCAATCATATGTTTGTCTTTACAAACATCAAAGTTGAGTTTCACCTGAGCATCCCTTCGTTTCCGCCTCGAATCTTCCAAGCACGCCAAAATAAAGCTGTGTTCTCTTAATTATTTCAATGTTTTCGGAAGAAGATGAAAAGTCCTGGATTGTCTGTTCTTCTTAGCTTGTAGCAGCTAACACCGTGGAGCAATTTTGGTCCTTCTTCTTGGGTACGGCATTTGTACCTGTTGCTTGGAGACGTTGATATCGTTTCACTTCACTTAATATGACGACGAAGTGAAAAAGTGGTCTGATACCTTTCTTTCTATACGATTATTCGAAATTCGTCGCACGTATATCGTTTGCGTGAGTTGTCGTCAATTCAGCCGTATTCAAAGCGTGTGTATAAGGGGTTTTCCAATAAGAGGTGTTATTTTGATATTCAAAGAAAAATGGCATTTTTTGAGATAAATGATCGGATGTTTATTTCTTTATAAAGAGGAAGACATGCCGTTAATAATGGAACACAACATCAGCCAAATAGCCGCCACGACCACGCTTACAGGACCATGTCCTTTTCATGAAATTTTCCGTAACCAAATCGCAAAGTGGCTACCGTATGTCCTCGAAAGCCTCACGAATTCTATCTTTGAGGTCTTGAATCGACGATGGGCTGTTGGCGTAGACCTTATCTTTCACATGGTTCCAAAGGAAGAAGTCGCAAGGTGTTAAATCACAAGATCTCGATGGCCAATTGTGATCACCTCTTCGAGAGATAACAAGATCAATGGTTTCGTTGAAAGTAAACGTTGTCCAGATCAATACCATCCAATTCCGGAAATAAAAAATCATTAATCATCTCTCGATAGCGTAATCCATTGACCGTAACTGTTGCTTCAACCTCATTTTAGAAGAAGTAAGGTCCAATGACCCCGCCGGACCATAAACCGAACCAAACAGTCAGGCGTTGAGGATGGAGAGGCTTTTCAACAATAACTCTTGCCTTGCCCAAGCCTTAATGACTTAAGCCTTAAAACCCAAGTCTTTATGCAAAGTACGGTGTAATGACGTTTGTCGAATGCCTAATTCCAAAGAACGACTAGGAGTGGACAAACCTGGGTTTTCTTCAACACTTTGGGCTACAACAGCAATATTCTCAGTTGTTCTTGAGCGACGTGCACGGGTTTTATTCTTCACATCACTAACTTGTCGCAACAGCTCGAATTTGTCCACCAATTTCTGTATTGCGGTCCGACAAGGTGCTTCACGACGACCCAAAAATGTTTTAGTTTTACGAACCATCTCTGCCAAATTTTCACCATTTTTATAGTGAATTTAAATGATTTCAATTCGTTGTTGAAGCGTGTATCGTTCCATTTTTATTAATGGCGTAGTTTCTACTTGTCAAATGTCAAAAAATGACAGCTTCAAAAGTGACAGCTACCGAAATAGCGGGCTATTCAAAATAAAAACTCTTATAGGAAAACCCTCTACTTATTTGTTCTTTTGTTTATAGGAATGGAAAAAAATTGTCATATAAGTACCATTTTCAAACCCAGAATCAGATTTTCATTCAATCCAAACAATCCTTCTTCACAGAACACGAGATGCGAATCATATTATCAACTTGTCACTATAATGTTCTTCCAAGCAACACTTGTCGACAAAATTGTTTAAGGTCAATCAATTTCAAAACCAACCATGACTTTTGACACAATTCAATCTTAATCATAATCGAACGCACATCGAGGATAACATTCAACATTTTACATTTTCTTCCAAGTTTAATACCATAAAAGGATTTTCACATTCTTGGCAAATTGCTTCCGTTATCAACTAAAATTACTAACATGGTTTGAAAAATTTCCGACCGACCGACAAAACACAAAATAAACTTAACATTGAAACCTCTCGCATGCGAAAAAAAAATAAACGTTTTTGTTGACAACTTTTTTTTCTGGTTTTGCTTGCTTTTGAATGTGCGTCAACATGAATAAAAAAAAAAAACAAAAAAAAACAAGTACAGTACCTACTCAAGTTCTACTTGCTGCAATGTACACAAAAGAAGAGAACGACTGGGTCGTACGAACTTGCTCCTTTATTCCAAACTATAACTCATAAAAGACAAACAAAGCATAAAATTTTATCCAATCTGAAAAAAATTGATGTCATATGATTTCGTTAAAATTCTTGATTTTTAAAATTATAAAAAAAATTATAGGAGCGTTTTTTTTTTAATTAATTTTGTACATATAAAATTTTCGAAAATGTCCTAAAATCAATTTACATTTTATAAGTTAATTTCGATTTTTAATATTGATCATCTTTTGAGATACAGAATTTTGAAAAAAAAATTAAAATTTGTTTTTTAAAAATTCAAACAAATTTTTGAAATTTATTTAAAAACAAAATATTATTTGGGCAATGAATACGTACCTACTATCAGAAAAAAATACGCTGATCATACATTATTTTTCGAGAAAATCTTACAATAAAAAAACGGTTCTATGGGAGGTGCCGTTTTGGATCAATACAAAAACACTTTTTTCAAATAAAAAAATCAGTGTTTTAAATAAAAATGTTCAATTAAGTTTTTAAAAAATCGTAGGAGCCGTTTTTGAGAAAATTGGAACTTTTGGTTTTTGGCCAAAAAAAAATGTATGGTGGCTACCCTAAATTTTGATCTTAAGAAAACAATAAAAAAGAAATAAGGTATGGGTTTTTGCTCAAACCTCTAATTTTCAAGTTTGAAGTCAATCGGATCAGTGGTTAAGGCGCTGTACGTGCGTTTACACAGACAGACAGACAGACAAACGGAATCGCCGGACCCACTTTTTCGACTTCTCTATCATTGAAATGTCATATCTCATCAAAATCTCAACCTTTTTTTTTACGAATTCAATACTTGCCATTATTATATTCTAAATGTCGCAAGTAAAAATGAGAGATTCAAGGAAGAATGTAATTGTAAAGAGCATAAGACAAGAGTATCTCAGGTAAATATTTACTTTAATTAAGTTCACTTTTCGCTTAGTTCAAAGGGTAAGTGCGGTCGCTGAAATGATATTAAGCCAAGTGACTTGAGTTCATGAACTTAACGCAAGTAGAAATCCAACTTTGACAACCGGACTACTCTGTTTGCTCTTGATTTTGAATGTCAAACATTAAGCACATAAGAGCATTGAGAAAACCAATATCACTTAGTACCGCGGGTTCTTTTCTTTTTCGGTTCTTGAAATTCTAACGTCTAACACTGTTTTGATATGGTGACTGACACCTTTCTGCTGTGGGTTACATAAATAAGTTAACCGGTGCATGCAGTTTCCTCTCTTTATGCTGTCATGTCTCTTTCACTGTTTTGTTCAATTTTGTTGGTTTCTTTCATTTTTGTTTCAGTGCAGCGTTCCAAAAACGAACTAGCAAACGTATTTTATAGAAACATTTTGAAACACACAAAAGCCTCCTAAGCCACTAATGGAATACGAGAACGAAAACGGATACAAAAAGACAACACACATTGTTGTTGACTCACGACCGTGAAACATCGAATGGGAGTGACAAATGGCAGAAATGTATGTTCGTATTTGTATGGTAGCAGCAATATCGAGTTTTTGTCACTTTTTCAAAAAACTACAGACAAGTAAATGTTTTCTATAAGAATTTCACAATGCATATATTTTATCGGAAGGATATTTTTGCCATTTTCAGTTTTTTAAAAAAGTGTTTTCAATACCTTCTGAATGTGATTCCAAAATGTTCATTCAATTTGAATAATTTCAATGTCAATGGTGAAATTCACAAATTCCGTCAAGTTTGGAATGTTCCAATGATGCTCATGCTCAACTGGATGATGCTACTTTAAAGTTCGATTTTTTCTCTTTTTTACTATTTTGCAGAGTGACGGATGAGTACTTGAACTTGCCGCAAGTTCCTACCACTGACTGCAGGCACTGCTGCTGTTGAAATGGATGATAAATTCAAAAATAATTCTATGCAAATAGTTGACATCGTTCTTTTGGTTGTCAAGGATTGCAATGGATCTTGTTTGTACCGATGCAGCTGAATGCATCAGCTGCAAATAACGTTGATGTTTTTTTTTCTTTTTTACAGTTCTTTTCGGCATACTGCGAAACAGTGGTAGCAATTAAAAAATTGAACGAATGCCATAAGCAAGTGGGGGAATTATTTAAAACTCAACTGAAGCATGAAGAAACAATTTGGAGTAAAATAATGCCCCCCAAGGTTTAAAGCGATTTGAATGATTGCAAAAAAGACAAGAAATTGGCGTTAAGAGAATTTGAGGCATTCAGTTCAACAAAGATTTGTTTTCTATTTTAAGGTTACCGTGGCGGACTCGAAGCGGGTACTTAAATTATATGCGGTCCCATCGAGATAACCGTCGGACCGGAATTTTCTCTGATTTCCTCCGAATTTTGCTTCGAGGTAGTTCTCCGACAAGCAAAAGTCTGTGATTCGGAGGAAATCGGAGAAAATTCCGCTTCGACGACGGTAACCTCGATTGGGCCGATGGGCGTGTGTAGAATAAAAGTCAGCGCAAGCAGTAGGTAAATGTATGTATATTTGAATTTTACTGACTTTTGTTTACTGTCAATGATTCCTTGTACAGAAACGGTCTGAACTTTTCACTGTAGAAAGCGGCGAAATGTTTAATCTCGGATCTGTAGATTTTCGGATTATCCTCTCCAACGTACTGTGTGAGCGTCTAAAACCTTTCTTCAGTACTTCACGTCCCAGTGTGGCTTTAGGCCAGGCAGAAGAACGATAAAATAAAAACTCACACTGAAGCAAATCCTGGAAAAGACCATCGATTTCAGAGCTGCTTATGGTAGCATCCACTGCCAAGGCCTAATGATGGTGATGTCTGAATTCGGGATCCCGAACAAAGTGATTTCACTGTGCCGCATGACGCTAAACAATACGCAATCCGCAGTCCAGTGTGTGCAAATGGATAACAGCTCATCTGAGTTGTTTCAAGCATTCGCAGGGTTAAGACAAGAAGATGCGTTGTCATGTGACTTCTTCAACATTGTCCTGGAGCAGATTGGGTCCAAGGCAAGCATGGGGACGGTAAACACTATCTATAATAGATCCACCCAGCTCCTTGGCTATGTGGTCTTCCTCAAAAAGCTGTACTTGAGGTCTTCACAGCGATTGAAAAACAGGCGAAGCTCGTTGCTCTTGAAGTGAATGAGGATCAAACAAAGTACATGCTTTCAACGAACATCTGTTCATCGCCTACGGCAGAACGTCACTGTTGGTAGCAGTAATTTCGAGGCAGTTAAGGAGTTCACCTACCATGGAACAAACATCAATTACACAAATGACACCTTAGTTGAGATCCGAAAGAATTATCTTTGTGTTCCGCCGCCACTTCGGTTTGTCCAAATAACTAGGTTCAAAACTCCTCACTCAAAAGATCTGCTATAGAAAACTCTGATTTTACCAGTTTTACTCTACGGCAGACCTAATAAGTCTCATGCTTAAAAGCAGGGCAATAACTTCCAGCATGAGAAGTTTTACTACCACCAGAGCGGTGAATCGCGGTACTCCCCAAGGCGGGGTCCTTTCACCTCTTTTATTGAACATGGTAGTAAACGACCTGGTAACTTCAATGGAAGCAGAGGGTTTCAAGGTGATTGCCTATGCTGACGACTGGAAAACATCCTCAAGTTGTCTCGGAACTCCTCCAAAGTGCCCTAAACAGGCTGACAATTTGGGATAAACAGTGTGGCTTGGACGTCAATCCACATAAAACAGAACTAGTACTCTTTACAAGAAGGTAAAAAGTTCCTCAGACTAACCTACCGAACCAACGATTAAAGGAAGGAATAAAGCTTTTCCGACCAAGCCAAATATTAAGGGCTCGGTTTAGACAAAAAACTAAATTGGAAGGCAAATATTGATGAAAGAGTGAAAAAGGCTACTGTAGCACTTTTAACATTTAAAAAGGCTATAGGCTCAAAATGGGGCTTTTCCCCTAAAATAACCCACTGGCTATACACTTCGTTTATCATGGTGGATGGTAAATTTAAATAAACTTATCAAAGTTCAGCGGTCAGCAGATATGTGTTACACAGGACCACTTCGCTCAACACCAAGAGCAGCCTTGGAAGTGCTTTTAAACCTAACACCCCTTGACATCTTCTTTAAAATGGTGACAGCTAACTCATGCGTAAGGCTTAGAGCCACCTCTCAATGGATAACAACACTGGTCATACTACTATCTTAGACAACTTCAGATCTATCCCAGATCGCTTAGAATATACCACCCCAAAAATGGTTTTCGATAATAGCTTCCAAGTTTCAATCTTTTTGGCAAGAAGAGAGACCCCTGGAAGACAATATGGAATACGCTCTCAAATCTCTCGCGTCTGTCTCCACAAACTCTCAAATAGTCCACGACTGTCGATTATCTCTGAATGAGATGACGGAACATTCTAACATTCACCTCACTTGGGTGCCGGGCCAGAGACTTCCCGGGAAATTACAAAGCCGATGAGCTCGTCAAAAACGGAACACTTCTGCCTACCGTTAGACAAAGACATAACATAGGAACATCACTTGCTACATGCAAACATCTTCTCAAACAATATGCTCTAGAATCAAAAAATGCTAGATGGTCACAGGGTACCACCTGCCTAGCAACCAAACAATTATGGCCAAGCATAGACCTGAAACGGTCAAAAGGCTTGATTTCTCTAGGCAGACAAGATATAAGCTCTACAATATTGGAGTCATAACAGGACACTGCCTCATAGGTAGACATGCTTTGAAGCTAGGGGTTTACGCAAACGACTTCTGTAGAAGCTGCATGGACGAGAAGGAAGAGCAAACAGTGCAACACCTTCTGTGTACATGTCCGGCGCTCTCCAATAGAAGGCATAACTATATCGGACCCTTGAGGTCTAAGTGAGACAACCTAGACAACCACTCCAACCTACTCTGCGGCGGGCGCCGAGTGCTGGACGATATGTAAAAGAGGGAAAATGATACTGGGCCCTTTGAAATAAAAATTCTTCGACGGATAGTGACAAGGGCTAATGAAGACGACGGTTCAACCGCGAGCTGTACGAGCTGTACGAGGAAAGACGACTACATTGGCTCTGCCAAATCGAGCCAATGAATGACAACGCTCCAGGCATGAAAATCTTCTCTTAGAAGTCCCCAGGTTCGAGACGACCAGGAAGACCAACTCACTGCGGATACCAGAGCGCTTGGTTTTGAGGATTGGAGAATGCATACGATGGACCATTCCCGGTGGAAAACTGCTGTGTCTCAGACTGAGATCGTTCATAGATTGGCAGCTGGTTAAGTAAGTAAGATCTTTGCCGATTAAGTAAGTCAAATCTTTGATGCAATAAAAAAATCTCGAACAAACCATTCTGACTCATTAAAGATTTTCTCTCAAAGATGCATACCAATGAGAACCATTAATCGACTCTTTTTACTCTGAACATAATTTTTGTTTTACATATTCTACGCCAATTCATTTTAGCACAGTCTATTTATTTCATAACTGTCATTATCAAATTAACAAAAGCAAAAAAAATAGGGATAGGTACATCAAACAAAGAAATAAACTACGAATAAATTATTTGCATCATTATCAAGTCACAGAGAAAAAGGTCAGCTTAGAACGTCAACCTGAACAAAATGTATTCCTCACAGCAGTTCAGTTATGTTCGAATAATGAGATACAAAACAAAAACCTCACAAAGATAGTTTTCCGTTCAGCCTTGTGTACAAAAAAGTTTCGTGAACCGTTAAGCCATCGTTTGTCACTTTGCCGCTGCTGGTCACCATGATTTACAATTTATGGTTTTTTGTTGAGCACTAGGTTGTCATTTGTCACTGTGTTGCGGCAACGCTATGTCATTCTGAAATCGTCAATATGCTTTGACTCCACAAAGCGGGGTGAATTCAAAGAAAATTGTCAATCAGCGGAAAATTCCTAATTTTCATCACCATCAATACTAGACCGTGAAACAGAAAAGTGATGATGTTGACCATCATTCATCTTTCTCACTCGACGACTTTGTTTTGTAAAGTGAGATACAAATTTACATGAATTGAAATAGCTTGACGGCCAGCCGGCCGGTGCGCCGGGTAGACCAACCGGCTTTTGCAAGACGTGGACAAGCAGTCACCATACCGTGAAATGATTTCCGAGATTGTTTTGGTATTTTCTTGCCGCATCTTAGCTGCTGTAATTTAATTTCCTTGTTCTCTGAATCTTGATACACTTTTTCGCTGCCTTTCCACCTGTGGAGCTATATTTCAGCCTCAAAGAGCTGAGATCATCATCATGATGTTCTGCTTCTCGAGTTTTCAACTCAAAAAAAAAAAGTATCTACTCGACCAAGATGGTACTGGTGGTTTTCTTGCAAAATGAGTTTCTGTTTGTAGAAAATTAATTGCAGTGCCACCGAACGTAGCAACCGACAGCGACGGAGTGGCGAGACCGAGGGCAGAGGAGACGAACGAAATAATGTTGATGGTGATGGAGATGATGTTGATGTTGGCTAATGTACAGCAACACTCGGATGGAAGAAAACACAAGAGGTGAAGTGGCTCCTCTGTGGCCACTTTGTTTCAAATTGACTCATTTAAGTCGCAGATATCAGTTCGGGGCGCAGACAAAAGAAGAAGAATTGTCTGCGGAAAGAATTATGCAAAAATTATGTGAAGACAGGAGGTGGAGTTCAATGGCTTGCGTGACATCAGCACATATTCTCCCTGCATACGGGTTGTGGTTTGTGATATCAGCACACAAGTGGTTGGGCGCCACCTTCATATTGTCAAGTTTTATCGTGCATTTTGGCCGAGGACACTTTTGAATTTGTTTCTTTTCAAATTTTAATGTTTTCAGCTGAGGGCGTTTAAGGGGTACTTTTGATATGAGTGTTTCTCTGTATACACAAGTGACGCACGTGACGTCATTGTATTGCTGTTTTTTTTTTCTTTCTTTGTATCTCTCTTTCCAACATTTTTAATCGCATTTAAAATAATTAGAATCACATAAGAGTTCCACCCTCTAAATTAAGGCAGATTGTCACCTGGAAGAGAACCATGACGATTCCGAAAGTCAAGTTGGCAAAAATAATTGTCTTCTTTTTGTTTGTGGTTTTCTGTCTGAACAAGGAATTATTTATTTTATGTTTTCAAATTTCAGAAACAATTTGGAAAGAAAACAACAAAAATTATGACGAATTACTTAGTCTGCCTTTAGAGTTAATTTGGGTCAACAGAAATGTTGATTCAAGCGCAAGAATTATGATGTGAAAAGTTAATGACCTTTGGTAGAAGCTTTGAGTTTAAATATGAAAAAAAAAATATTTAAATTATCCAGATGATTAAAAGAGAGTAATGATTTTGGAATCCGGGATTCAGATTTGTGTACTTTTTTTTTGCCTTTTTTTCTAACGGAACATGGTTAAGAGTTAAATATTTTATGGAATAGAGTTTCTCAGAAAGTTATTTGTGATAGTTAATCAACTCAAAGAGTGTTGGTGCTATTTAAGTCTTTTTTTGCAAGCTTCTTCTTAATGGGAACAAAATTTGTTTACAAGAAAACTCACGCTTAATTCAAAATCTCTTGAAGTCAGTGTCCTAAGTATCATGCATTGACAGCGATAGAAAGCAGATTAAAATCAAGTTAACAAAATTTTGCAAAAAAAGAGCCAAGATCTCTTATGTGGGAACGACACTGTGTAAAATTTCAGCCACCAAAAGTAATGAGATCTAGAAGTACGCCAAGTTCTCACCTACATGGAAAAGTGTTATATTGATACTAGCAAAACCCCTGCCCGCTTCGCAGAGCTTCGACCCACAACGGTTCGGAAATTAGAGATTGGCAGGATGAAGAATACAGTAATCGATGGATAGGCAGAAATGAACAATATTCTTAGAAATCATGCCCGTATTTGCTAATCTGATGAATAATCTATTCGTTTTTCAATTCTTTTACATAATTTTTTTAGTTAATTTACCCATTAAACATATCTTCCCCAAATTTAGCTCCCTGAGAAGAGGTAAGGTAATTAGGATTTGACAGCAAGCCAGGTATAGGCATAAGTATGCTTTTAACCCTCTTCAGGATTGCACAATGTTAAAAATTTTCTTAAAACTAACAATTTTGGTATTATAAAGTGCTGCAATAAAAAATATATGACTAACGTAATAAAATGTATGGTTTTGTTTCAATGAGATTTATTGCTATGTTCATAAGTAAATAAGAAAACTTTATGTTCTTTACGCATTATTGAAAAAAAAAAAAAAAATATCTTAAAGTCAACACTTTGCTCGGGCAAGAAAAATTGAACACCACTTAAATACAAAGTTAGCCTTTTTTTAATCGTCAAAAAGTGATGAAAAGAAACTTTGTCTTAGAAGGATTATTTTCTAAGAATATGACCAAGAATCACATCCTAAAGTTATATGGCAGACAAATTACAGGATACCCTGTATAATTGACCATGAGGAAAAACAGAAATTTCTAAATCAAAACCACATATTTTTAAAGATTGACCTTGCGTCTTATTTATTTTTCAGGGAATTCAAGTCGAACAGGAAAACTAAAGACGTATGCCATTGACTTCTTCACGGCTAGTCTTGTAGTACTGTAAAGTTTAAGTTGATTGATGTCCCGAAACATAGTAATGCTCTATACCATCAGAGTTAAAAAATGTGGAGGCAGTCCTGGTACATAAATGCATAATGCAAAAATTCAAAAACTCCGTCTCGTTGTAAAATTTACTACATCGTTTTCATTTGTAATTGTGTCAAACCACTCAAACGACTTGTGGGCAAAAAATTATGCATTTATTTGTCTAGTTCAAAATAAATTGTTGCATCGATTTTAGAAAGACTTTAATCTGTACCAGCCATTATTGCACTTCAACTCAATGCTTCAATGCTTGGAAAGACATCTTGAATCAACTCATTCCGTGGATTTGCATTACAATAAAAATTGTTTGGAAGTGAAATTCGGCCTTCAGAATCAAGTGAAATTATTCCATTTCCAATGTCCAATAGTGCCGTGGCTTAGTGGTTAGGTGCGTTGGCTGCTAAGCAGAACGTCGTGGGTTCGAGACCTACTCGTGCCCAAAGTTTTTTATTTCATCTTTCTCGGGCATTGCCTTTTGCGAAGAACTGACAAAACTTCCAAGAGTATCAAGAGTATGAAAAAGTGCTTCTCAACTTTGCCGTTCGGAATCGGCGTTAAATTGTAGGTGCCCTAAATTCTTCACACGCACTCAGAGAATTATTGATGAGAGTAAGCCACTTAGGCCTTGGCTCTTCAAGATCTGTCGCGCCACTCTCTCTTTAATGTCCAATAATTGGCCAATGTAAGTTTCCTGAAATAGAAGTTTTTAAACGACTCCATTCGTCTGCAGCAGTTGACCGTGGTATAATCGACAAAGTTTGTCCTCAGCAACAAAAAGATTCAGAGCTCCAAATTCTTCAAGTTGCGGTTAAAGGCTTCAAGTAAATTTTTGTGCGCCATTGTGCTCTCATCCCACACAAATATTCGGCCATTACCAACTTTTTTGAAATATTGTAATGTCAGTTTTATGTCTAATAATGTGCTCACAACTCCAGAAGAAGAAAGAGCCAACTCTTTTTTTAATTTCAGATCATATTGATGCTAAAATTAATGATAACAAAAATGATTTCCCCATTCCACCGGGTGCATCACAAAAATATATACCACCACTCAGACTGATCACACCTTGCATATCTAATGGTGTCATACACATAGATACTTCTGTTGATCGTTTAACTTCGGCTCAATAGTTTGCGCAAATATTCTGAATGCAATGCAATTTTATTATTGTCCTTAACGTAGTATTGTTGTCGAGCAACCAATTCAATTGTGACAATGCTTTATTCGCTAAACGGTTTTTTCGTAAGCAACTGGCACATTTCAATTTGAAAGCATTCAATTTCCCATCAGATTGGCATTTGCAATGACTATTGACTCAAAGCTAAATAATGTCTGTTTGTGGCTTAAATTTGAGCACACCATGTTTTTCATTCAGACAATAATTATACGTGGAATACCTCCAGTTCGTTAGTGTTGATTAAATTTTATTAATGACACATTCCATCAACATTCAAAACGTTATAAATAACAAATAACAATATAATTAACAAATACGTACCCACTAAAAATAAATAAGATATACATACATATTTTCATACTCTAGAAATTTCATATATCAAAACAACGTTTGCGGGTCAGCTAGTTCAAATATAATTTCCTAGGTTCACTGACATTTTTTTTTTGTCGAAGAAAAATTATATTTGTCAAATATTTTTATTCTTCACTGACATTTTTTTTTTGATTTTTTTATTGAAAAAAAAATTAATTGACAAAATTTTCAAACTAAATTGAGTGTTCGTATATTGATTAGGTTTGTTTTGTAGTGCGAAATACAAAATTTTTAACATTTTTTAACAATTGAACCATTTGTTATTTGAAAAGTATACATTTTATTTTTGCTAAACCTTCTACCCTAAAACCTGTTGCATTTAGAGAAAAAGTTAGGAAAATCGGTCAACCAGTGTGCCCGGTTAGCGAACGAACACAAAAATTAGGCTGTTCTTTTATATACATACAGCCGTATTTATCAGATTCTCCTTATACACCAAAACGATGATCTACTACATTCGACAGACATTTGAATTTCAAAAAATTATTATTTCCTGTCAACACTTGATGTGTTTGAATAAAATTTGTTTCATATTTTTTTTTTTTAGAAAACTGATTTTTATTTCGAAATTCTTTTTGACAAATGCTCATTGGATAAAACCGTTTTTTATCAAGTTAAGGCCTTCGGGAGAGCGAATCTATGTCATTCACAACACTGGTAAATTGATATGGCATTTTTAGTTGCTGACAAGACTCACATAAATTTCAAATTTCTTGACAGATTATAATAAAAATTAATTAATTTTTGTTTTATTGACGTGTGATGTCTGACACAAACGTATTATAGTACCTTAAAATAAGCTTTATACAACCCTAAGCGATTGTATAGCTTATTCAATCCCTATGTAGGGTAGGCAAAACTTTATAAATAAGGATTTCCCTTATACAGGCATAATAAGTCTTATAATAACTCTATGTTAGGTTTATAAATAAGGCTGATAATATATAGATCTAAGAATTATTAGAACAATACGAAAGTAGAAAATAGTTTTGATGAAAATTTACAAGTTCACTGTTCATGTTTTAAAATGTTAGTAAAAAAAGAAAACTTGCACCAAAGGTCCATTGTGAAACCGCTAAGGAAAGTAACTCATGGGAGTGTTGAACTTAAGCAACCCAGAATTCTAAATTTCAACATGCTACGACCATATTAAGATAGTGGCCGGCAACCACGCTCTTTCAATTAAACCACAATTTTATGCTTATATTTTCTCTTATATTCAACCGAGACCCTATCAGAATTTCGAATTTAAACGTTTTCGACCATTTTGATAAAGTGGGCGGAAGCCACGCCCCAGATTGGAGTAGATATTATTCTCTTTTTTTCATGTCAATCCACCAAAAATTTATAAGAATTTCAAATTTCGACATCCTACGGCCGTTTTAAGAAAGTGGGCGGAAAACACGCCCCTAAATGAAACTTAAATATGTTACTTATAATTTGTTTTTGTGTTATTTAACACTGCAGTTAGGCTGCGTCCGTCAATTCCATTTATGTGTTTTTTGAACAACGATAGTAACTTAGAGGTGCTTCCACCAATGGCTTTATCCGTCAATTCCTTTATTTGGCTGGAGTTATAGCTATTTCACGGGTGCCAAGCCGATCATCAGACTCCTTTATTAGTGGTGCTGTCTAGTTGTTCTTTCATTTTAATCGTTACTTATATTTTTTCCTAATATTCTTCCGAATTTCAGCATCTTACGACCATTTTAAAAAAAATTGGGCGGATAACACTCCCTTAAACAAGCAAATTGAAATTTTCGATTTTTTCCTTTTATTTCAAGATTCTACTATTGTTAGAAGTGCTTCATAATTTTGATGAATCGTGCAGTGAGTCATTCACAGTTTTTTGAAATATTTACTGTTCAATCTCAGGAAGTAGTGGTTCAACAAAATAAATACATGAAATTAATACATAGTTCAAATTTGAAGCTTCTAACTCTATGGGTTCAAAAGTTATGGGGGGTTGAAAATGTGCTTGAGTTCGATCCTGTAAAAATGGAGTAGTGCTAGAACTTGACTGTGCATTACCGTGCGTGGTTCAGTGCTTCAACGTCGAAAAGCATCCAAAGTTTACATATTTTAAAATCTCGAAAGCGAAATTTTATTTCTCACAGATACAAAACTCTTTCTAGAACAAACAAGTCTGGGGTTCCATGGAAGAAAGTTCGACTTAAGATGAATTATTTTTTTAAATTAACGTTTTTATCGATTTTTTATTGAGGTGACTTATGAAGCTAGGTTAGGTGGCTGACAAGAACAAGTCAATAGGGCCAGAGATAGGGCCATTGTGATACCATTAGAATATTTCGAATGATTCTCTACATCCTCATCGTAGAAACAGCTCCTGTAGAAATAACTTGAGAATTTATCAAGCCGAAAAGCCTTTGATAACACTTTTCACTAGTCCGAATGCAATAGGAAAATTCAAATAATTTTTTTTTTTCAAATAATTTCTTTACCATATACATCAGGGCTACCTGATGTAGCTCACCGGAGCCGAAGAACAAAGACGTAGGTAGTTTAGGCCCATTTGCGGATTTGGAACATACATTTTTGTTCTACATAAAGTTCATTTTTAGTATGGGGATTTTATGTAAAACTTAAATTTTTGTTTCGAATTGAGGAACGTTCCATATAAAAATGAAAATTTATATAAATAAATAAACTTATATTTCGAATGAGCAAACTGGCCCTTGGTACACTTTACACCAATTCCTTCTTGTACGCTTTATCAGTACTTAGAGAGAGGCAGTCGCTATGAAAGATAAATTAAAATATTTAAGACGCTAGACGTATTCGAACCCATGCCTTCTATGTTACTGGTCAACGACCATTACTATTACGCGACGAGTATTACAGTTGTCCGCATTGATAATGATTTACAATCCATCTGATGAGAAGGGATGTGAGCCTGGGAAAGAATATCAAAAGTGGGGCACTCCAGCATTTATGCTGTGGGTTCCAGTCTTGAATCTGTCCTATACAGTTTGTATATAATGGGTTGATCAAAAGGTTTTGACGTTTTTCAACGTTGGTATTAACGCATTTTCGATAAAAGAGCCTAGTGCCAAACGCTACCAAATATCTTTGACATATCAAGTGTAATAATTTTACTTCTTTCAAGACGATTTAAGGATTTGCTCCACTTTTCAGCGAGAAAGATCATCCAATTACCAGTGGACATATTGCCACTGGCAGTACGAAAGCCGTACTGCCGGTCAAAAAGAAGCTTGGTTTGTTCTACACTTTACTTAAGGCTTTTCCATGACCTAAGAAAGAAAGGACGTAAGTGTAATCGGTCGATAATTAGAGGGAGAGGTAAATTCGTCTTTTTTGGTTATAGGCTTGACAAATACAGTGCCTTGCATAAGTATAACCGCACCCGAAAAAATGCATTTAAAAGAAAACCTACAATAGGAGTGACTTCTTACTATTTTTTTTATTGAGTTACATCATTGATAAAGCAAATTGAGAAGAAAATAAAGTACCGTTATTTCTTTTTTTGGTGTTTAAAAATAAAAAACAGATATACATCAAGTATTGCAAAAATACAACCGCACAGTGCAAATCTCTTTGAAGCTGCATTCAGTCAAGTGCTTTCAAATAAAAAACAACAATGCCACGCGGTACGCATTTAAGCGAAATTGAAAAAGGCAAAATCTTGGCTTAGGGCTATTGCAAGACGAATTTCACGATTGGATCGTGTCGTTCGAAATTTTTTAAAACATCCAGAATCTTATGGGAAAAAAATAAGACCCGGGCGTCCGCAGAAGCTGACACGTCGCGACAAGAGGCGTTTTCGTAACGAATTGGGTTTAGGAGTTTCGGTTTCAATCGTTTCTCGTGCTTTAAAAACCAGTGGAGTGATTGTTCGGGGAAAAATGGTGCCAGCTCCAAATTTAACAGCAGCCCACAAACAAAAAAGATTGGAATTTGCCCGCCAAAACATAAACCGGGATTGGAAAACTGTAAGTGAATTTCTATTAATCTACACTAAAATCTCGTTATTCCAAATGGCATACTGGAATGAATGTTTTTTATCAGGTTATTTTTAGTGATGGAAAAAGTTTAATTTCGATGGACCAGATGATTTAAGCGGATATTGGCACGATTTGAGGAAAGAGAAAAAGTTTTTTTTCCAAGAGGAACTTTGGTGGTGGCAGCTGTATGGTTTTTGGGGGCCTTTTGCGAGCGTGGTAAGGTTGCACTTGCCTTCACTCGCAAAATGTATGCCCATAATAAGCAATTTGCTAGTGTTGCTGAGCGGCGAGAGGCAGTTGTGACAGAATGGAACGCTTTAGACGACTCTATATTGGAAAATCTAGTTAATAGTATGCCAAAAAGAATTCTAAAATTGGAGGAAAATAGAGGCAACAAAATTGCATATTAATTTTTTGTTAAAATGAACTTAAAACAAAGAAAAAACAAAAACCAATAAACGCGGTTATATTTTTGCAATACATTAAAGTCTGTTTTTATTTTTTAAACACCAGGAGAGGAAATAACGGTACTTACTTATGCAAGGCACTGTACTGTTTTCCAACTACTTGGAACGAGCCAAGAAGAATATATAGAATAGATGGTAAACCATACGTAATGGTCATGTAGAAATTTGGTCTGTTGAGTATTCGCATTGCAGGCGTTCCTGGCTTGTTTGAAACTTATTCTGGTTTTCCTCAGTAGGGTTGGCTTTGTAATTGTATTTGAAACAACGGGCCAGTTTTTACTTGCGACATATAGGTAGAATATATGGCAAGTATTGAATTCGTAAAAAAAAAAAAATTGAGATGAGGATGAGATATGATATTACGATGATAGAGAAGTCGAAAAAAGTGGGTCCGGCGATTCCGTCTGTCTGTCTGTCGGAAAGTTTACAGGCATCTACAGGCTTAACTACTGGTCCGATTGACTTCAAATTTGAAAATTAGAGGTTTGAGCAAAAACTCATATCCCAATTTTTTTATTTTTGTTTTAAGATCAAAATTTAGGGTAGCCACCATACGATTTTTTTCGCCAAAAACCAAAACTTTTTTTTCACAAAAACGGCCCGAACGATTTTTTTTAAACTTCTTCGAGTTTAATTTTTTTTAAACATTCATGTGTTTTATGTAAAAAAATGATTTTTGTATTGCTCCAAAACGGTACCTCCCATAGAACCGTTTTTTTGTTATTAGATTTTCTCGAAAACTGAAAGTCCGATCAGCGTAAGTTTTTTTTTGAAAGTACATATGTATATATTGTTCAAATAATATTTTGTATTCAAAAATATTTCAAATTTTTTATTGGATTTTTAAAAAATATTTGTAACTTTTTTTTTTTCAAAAATCTGTATCTCAAAAACGGATCAATTTTAAAAATCCAAATTGGAGTATAATATGTATATTTACATGGTCTTAAAAACTGCATACCCAAATTAATTTTAAGATATTTTTGAAAAATTTTATACATAAAAAATTAATTTAAAAAAAAAAAACGGCTCCGACGATTTTCAAAAAAAAAAATTCAATAAATCAAGAATAAGAATTGAATTTGTTCGGCATTTAAATTTTTGGAATGAAATGTATATACGAGGTACATTTCCAAGTTTTGATTTTTTGAATAAATTCTAATTATTTTTATAAATATTTTTTTTTTTTTTTTGAGTTAAGTGTAAGCTGGAAGTAAGTAAGTATCTCTTATTTTAACACTACCTTTTGCAATTTAAGTAATCATAAATATTTAGATTTAGCATGCAGGAGCTAGTTCCCCAAGTAACAATTTATCTTGTATAAGGTCCGATTCCTGAATATTCAGAAGCAATAGCTTCTATAGTGTTATTTTAAGACTTATTTAAGGAAGATTGTTTTTATTTTGCTTGAATAAGACCTTTTGTAATTTACTTATAACAGTCTGCAATTCGATAACACAGATAAGGCCTCCTTGTGCAAATTATAATAAACTGCTTGCACGAGATTGATTTACCGAAATCACATAAGGCCTTTTCGTGAAAGCGCATTTAAAATAGCTAGTATAAGGCCTTATTTTTGTTTACTTACAACAGTCTGCAATTTGATAGCACAGATAAGGCCTCCTTGTGCAAATTATAATAAACTGCTTGCGCAAGATTGATTTACCGAAATCCCATAAGGCCTTTTCGTGAAAGCGCATTTAAAATAGCTAGTATAAGGCCTTATTTTTGTTTACTTACAACAGTCTGCAATTTGATAGCACAATTAAGGCCTCCTTGTGCAAATTATAACAACCTTCTTGCGCAAGATTGATTTACCGAAATCCCATAAGGCCTTTTCGTGAAAGCGCATTTAAAATAGCTAGTATAAGGCCTTATTTTTGTTTACTTACAACAGTCTGCAATTTGATAGCACAGATAAGGCCTCCTTGTGCAAATTATAACATACTGCTTGCGCAAGATTGATTTACCGAAATCCCATAAGGCCTTTTCGTGAAAGCGCATTTAAAATAGCTAGTATAAGGCCTTATTTTTGTTTACGTACAACAGTCTGCAATTTGATAGCACAAATAAGGCCTCCTTGTGCAAATTATAACAAACTGCTTGCGCAAGATTGATTTACCGAAATCCCATAAGGCCTTTTCGTGAAAGCGCATTTAAAATAGCTAGTATAAGGCCTTATTTTTGTTTACTTACAACAGTCTGCAATTTGATAGCACAGATAAGGCCTCCTTGTGCAAATTATAACAAACTGCTTGCGCAAGATTGATTTACCGAAATCCCATAAGGCCTTTTCGTGAAAGCGCATTTAAAATAGCTAGTATAAGGCCTTATTTTTGTTTACTTACAACAGTCTGCAATTTGATAGCACAGATAAGGCCTCCTTGTGCAAATTATAACAAACTGCTTGCGCAAGATTGATTTACCGAAATCCCATAAGGCCTTTTCGTGAAAGCGCATTTAAAATAGCTAGTATAAGGCCTTATTTTTGTTTACTTACAACAGTCTGCAATTTGATAGCACAGATAAGACCTCCTTGTGCAAATTATATAGTTATAGCTCTCTTAAAAAGGTTGACACTTTAAGGAATGTCGGACTACCCCAGTTCAAAACCCATGTTTTTTGTGTCTTCTTTTTTTATTGAATGGAAAAACTAGTATTCCATGTCCATCGTTATTTGAATAAAAATGTTGGTGTATCGTTATTACCTGAGCTTGTACTGTAATTAATCTGTATTTTTTTTTTTGAGAAATAAATTAATTTATTTTCTGAAGGTTTTCTTAGTAAGCTCTTACAATAAAAAGATAGATTCCCTTAAATCCCAAACTTTTTTCCTACGTTGTTCAAAGATCTTATTCATACTTCTATGCGTATACCACACATATTTTAATTCAGTTTTAATGCTGCCAACTTAACCAACTTAACGAAAAGCTTTGTTCATCATCAATCTGAACATAATTAAACAATTTTATTCATTAATATGTCAATTGTTTCATTACTCTTAAAGTTTGACATGAAACAACTAGTTTTAAATGTGCTATCCCTTACGTACAAGTTACTTTAGCACAATGGATGAATGGTCGACTGACACGCTGAGGGTCCCAAGTTCAAATCCGGTAGGAAGTCTGTAATGTTTCTTTCACATATTCTGTATAATCGAGATACGCTCAACATCTACACAATTTTCAGGAAGCAGAAAAACAAAATAGTCGGATACATAAAAATAGGAAAAAAACAAAAACAAATTCATAAATTTAATTTTTCCTTGTTTCTTCGAATAACTTCCGTAAGACTTTACAATAACCTTTTTGAGAAAACATATGAGAAACTATTGCTTGTTTAAATAAATTGATGTAAGACCTTATTTATATACCCTTTGAGAAGCTATTGCTTCTTTAAATTAATTGTTATAAGACCTTGTAGAGATTTCATCCGAGAAGCTATTACTTCCTTAAATAAATTGATATAAGGCCTTGTCATAATTGATTTAAGGAAACAATGGCTTGCATAACTTGCGCCAAACGTATTTGTGTAAGGTTTTATACAAGCCATATACAAATCAAGAAATAGCTTCGCTTAAGCCTTATACAAGTTAAATTATTACTTGGGTCGTACGACCCAGACGTGCACATTTTTCATTGAAGTATTTGAACTAACAAATTTTCGTTCAAGAGAACTTTTAGACTTCAACACACAAGCTATTTGGATAAACCCTCTCGTACAATGATTTTAACCAATTGCTGTATGTTTGACTTAGCTTAACTAGTCAACATGCCATGCCATTGAACTTAATTGCTTCTTTTTTTTTTTTCAAAGACAATTTGACATTTTGCTAGTATTTCACAATACTATGAATATAGAACGTACCACCTTTTTTTTCAACACTTCACAAACCTTTGTATTAACCTCACTTTCTTGTTTACAAGAAATTTCTACACATTAAATAATTTATTATTAATAAAAATACAAGACAAATAGAGGTAGGTAAGGAAGGATAGGTTTCAATACCCATGTTGTTCGGGAATAGTCATGTTTTTGTATTTGAAAATATCTTCAATAACAACGATGAAGTCGTGTATCCTTTTCCTTTAATATTTCACTGGAAATGCCTCCTTAAGGATATAATGTCTCTCATGTCTTTGGATAGCAGCTTAATACTTGGATACGAAGGTACATTAACATTCGTATATTTTTTTATTCCCTTACGAGATTGTCGATTATCGTGAAAAAAAGGTGCTACGAGCTGCTCATACTTTATCGATTTCATATTTAATGCCATTTCAGTATAATGTATATTTGGGTTAGCAAATAAAATAAAGTTAAGGGTTTCGTTTATGAGCTCGTTATTTGGACTCATAATCTTTCTTCATGGATTTGGTTGGTTTTGTTATTCTTGAATTTACATTTTGTAAAACTCTTTGAAAAATGCTCCATGATTAATTGCAGAACTAAATAACTATTATCTTTTAAGGCAACGGTATGAGGAATAGATTAAAGGGAACATAAATAAATCAAGATTAAATGCCCTACTGGCTTAATGTCAACTGGCAAATAAGCATTTTTAACATCGGCACTTTTCTGATGCTCAGTTAGAGATAATCCTTTTTTTCTACATAACCTGCAACGAGGTTATCTCTTGATGCTAAACTCCGCAGTAGGAGTCATCTGACACGGTATTTGTTTAATGCAAATATGTGTACAATCTGATGTAGACCTAAAGCAATTATACCAGAGGAATGAGTGTCGGCGGAATTCTGCAGAAAACCTGCGCTAGGTTCAAACATGATTTTGCTTCCCTGCTATTTAGCTTTTAACTGCTAGACACAATTGAGTGAATTTATGACACTTTTTAAAGAGCAACCGTTTAAGGGGCTATCAAGATTGAATTTGAAGAAAAATTGAAGGATCGTTAAAGGGAAAAAGGCTTCAAGACCTTTTAGAACTGAATAAGGATAAGAACAACCTCATTAGTTGTTTTAATTGAGAGAAACATTGGTTTAAGGTTAAAGCTTTGACTACATGACTGGGTCAAGGTAAAAAAAGAAATTAGGTGTTTTTCTCTACACCCGTAGGCACCCATTTACCTAGGGATAATTCGTTTTCTATTACTGATACGGGAAAAAATAAATGAAGACAAAACATTTTACTGAAATCTTCTAATTACAGTTTTCATCTGTTTTCTTTTTCAATATGATTAAAATGCCAAAGATGAAATTGCAAAGAAAACAAAATGCTTGTTAAGTCTTGTGATATGAGATCCAAGTAACAAGAAACAAGAAACAAAACGAGCAAACAAAGAATTGAATCTTAAAACAAGACACACCTCAGGCGCGACGAAGGCATTCGCTGAACGCAATCCATGGCTTTGATAGCCTGTGAGAAGGTTATTCAATATCAAAATTCACAATGTGGCCAGAGAATGAGGAATGTCAAGACGAGCTCTCTCGTAGTCGTATCGTCTTCCCTTTTGATATGAAAGGAAAGATGACTTTGAGCCATCATCACATTGACAATTGACTTGACTCCAAGGAATATTTTGTATAGAAAGTTTCAAGTTTACAACCATTCAGAGGTATAGAGACAAATAAGAAATACAATAATCATAATTTACCTCGTTATGGGGCCGAAGGAGAGTTTGGCGTCGATCAAATAGTCGAGTGTGGAAAATGTCTATTCTTTAATATTTTTTTATGATAATTGTGATGTGAAAGAAAATGTTCACATTGCTATTGTCGGATGGACCTGGTTTGTATTGTATTTTCCCCCTTGAAGCTTATGTGTGCGATGTGACAGAGACACACTCGCTATGGAGTATTGGCTTACACTTGATGGTATCGAAAGACATCTTCACTATGTTGACATTTTTGTGTCATCGTAATCGATATGTAGGTTGTTAGAAAAGTTGTCCGTTCTTGACAACAAATAAAAGAAGCGCCATGCTACTTTTTTGGTATTTTATTTATGTTTTTATATCACAATATTAACTTACTTTTGATACTCACGTTGCAATCAAAACCTGTACGGTGAGGCATAGAACTTCTTCTTGGCTGAATGGCGATATCGTTGCAGTCATGGAACAGCGCGATGCCGCCTACCGTCAATGGAGGAGATTCAAAGTAGAGGTTTTGCATCAGAACTACTGCAGTCTGCAAAACAAAGTCGTAAAAATGATAAGATTGGCCAAAATGAACTTTTACCAGCAAAAGCTCAGAACTTTGACCTCTAGGAAAGTAATTTGAAAAGGCTAGAGAGAAATAGGTATTGGAAGGAAAACTGACGACATCTCAACTGACATTGATTGCGATGTCTTAAATAATAAATTCACGTCTTTGCCTTCTTTATCAAATGATGCGTCCCAAAGTGATCCTCTCAGTGAAGAAGTTCATTTGACAAGTAGCTCTTTCTGTTTTGACAGGTTAACTTAAGAAGATGTTGTAGAGGCTATAATCTCAATCAAATCGAATGCTATTGGACTTGATCTAATAAATCCAAAATTTATAAAACTGATGCTCGCTTACATCTTGCGTTTCATTACACACATACTAAAGAGCATCATATCAACATCGGAATTTCCAATGGAATGGAAGAAGGTCAAAATAATCCCTCTTAGGAAAAGAACAGCACTGGTATGGTTAAAAAGTTTCGGCCTATAGCTATTTTATCATTTTTGTCGAAAGTTTTCGAAAAAGCAATTTCCAAAAAGATAAAAAACTATCTGTCTTCTAATAACCTACTTACCGACGAAATAAGGGTTGCTTTAGATAAAGATAATTTTGCATTGCTCGCCCTCCTTGATTTTTCTAAGGCTTTCGACACTGTGAACCATTCTTTACTTTGTGGTAGACTACAACATAGCTTTGGTTTTACATCGGAAGCTTGCAAGTTAATAAGGTCTTATCTTGATTGCAGACAACAATGTGTAGTGGCAAAAGGAAAATTGTCCAACTTTGTAAATGTCCGGCATGGTGTCCCCCAAGGATCAATACTTGGACCTATTTTCTTTTCAATCTGCATAAACAGCCTACCGCTTAAAGTTGAACATTGCTCTATTCATTTGTATTTAGACGATGTGCAACTTCTGATCTGTCGACCTCTACTTGCGAAAGATGAGGCTGTCTCCAAGATGAATGAGGACCTGCTTAGTATTTCACGTTGGTCTTGAATCAATAATCTTCATCTTAACCCAATCAGGTCAAAAACGTTGCCTATCTTACTTACTTACTTAAGGACTTAAGGTGGCGCTACAGTCCGTTGTGGACTTGGGCCTCAATCAACAGTCTCCGCCAGCTAGCTCGATCCTAAGCTAGTCGTCTCCAGTTTTGCACACCAAGTTGATTGAGGTCCTCCTCCACTTGAGTGCACCACCTGAGTCGCGGTCTTACTCTCCTCCTACATCCCTCGGGAATAGTGTCGAAGGCTTTCCGGGCCGGAGCATTGGTGTCCATTCGCTCTAAATGACCGAGCCATATGAGTCTCTGGACGTTGACCCTTCTGGCTAGGTCCATGTCGTTGTACAACCCGTAAAGTTCGCTGTTGTATCTTCTTCGCCATTCCCCCTCAATGCACACGGGGCCAAAGATAACCCGAAGAACTTTCCTCTCGAAACAGCCTAAGGCACTTTAATCCGATTTTGTCAGGGCCCATGCTTCTGCACCATACAGCAGGACTGGGATGATGAGTGTGTTGTACAGTTTTACCTTAGTTGCTCGAGAGAGGGCTTTTCCACTCAATTGCTTTCTTAGCCCAAAGAAACAGCGATTAGCAAGAGTTATTCTTCGTCTGATCTCGGCGCTGGTGTTATTGCCCGTGTTTATAGCGGAGCCTAGGTAGACAAACTCCTCTACTACCTCGAAGTTATACGCGTCTATTGTGACGTTTTGCCCGAGCCGTCGGTGTTGGGTGTCCTTCCTCGAAGACAGCATATACTTCGTTTTTCCCTCATTTACCGCTAAACCCATTTTTTCCGCTTCTGTCTCAATTCTCACAAAGGCGCCATTGACATCACGCTGTGTTCTTCCCATTACATCAATATCATCGGCGTACGCGAGAAGTTGAACAGATTTTTGGAAGATAGTGCCTCTGGTGTTGACGATGGAGTTCTGCACTATATTCTCAAGAACGATGTTAAAGAAATCGCATGACAGTGCATCGCCTTGTCTGAATCCTTTTTTGACGTCGAAAGATTCCGTAAGCTCGTTGCCAACCTTTATGGAGCAGCGTGAGTTCTCCATCGTCATTTTGCACAAGCGAACGAGCTTGACAGGGACGCCAAAACTAGACATAGCTTTCTACAGTTCGTCTCTGTAGATGCTGTCATACGAGGCCTTAAAATCGATGAAAGGTGGTGGGTATCGATTTGGAGTTCATAGGTCCTTTCCAGGATCTGCCGCAACGTGAAATTTGGTCGATGGTTGACTTTCCTGGCCTGAAGCCACATTGAAAAGGACCAATCAGATTGTTGACGAAAGGCTTCAGACGTTCACATATTACGACAGAGAGGATCTTGTAGGCGATGTTTAGGCTTATTCCTCTATAGTTGGCGCAGTTTAGAGGATCTCCCTTTTTCAGGATCGGGAAAACAATGCTGAGGTTCAATTCATCGGGCATATTCCTCCTACCAAATCTTACAGATGATTTGGTGCATGCTCCTATCTAGCTCGTCGCCTGCTGCTTTGAACAACTCAGCAGCTAGTCCATCTGCCCCAGCGGCTTTGTTGGATTTCAGCCGTGATATTGCGGTTTTCACTTCTTCTAGGTCATGTTCACGGAATTGTTGGCTATCATCGTGTCCGATGAAAGGCTCCTGTCTGACGGCGGTATTTTGTTCGTCGTCGCCGTTATACAATCTACAGAAGTGGTCTTTCCAAATCCCCAGCATTGACTGCGATTCTACTATGATATTCCCTTGTTTATCTCTGTAGGCATATCGGTTCTTGCTCGATGACCTTGAGCCAGCTGTTTAACCTTTCGGTAAAACCTCCGAACTTCATTCCTGCTGTTGGCTCTCTCAACATCCTCGCATCTGACGCTTCTCATGCTCTCTCTTTTTCCTCCTGAGAAGCCGGCGTTCCTCTCTCCTCTTTTGCTCGTAGAGCTCACGAGCAGCTCTTGTCCTTCTATGCCGCGCCGCTTTGTATGCCTTCTGCTTGGCTGTATGGGCCTGCCTGCATTCTTCGTCAAACCAGGGCTTTCGTTTTGGTGGCTGTGTGAAACCCAGCACATTGGAGGCAGCATCTCTAACTGCTCTCTGGAAATGTTGCCACTGGTCTTCGATACTTGATGTTGGCGGCATAGGACTCCTTAAGAGGTTACTTGACACTCGATCAGAGAAGGATTTGGCGATCTCTTGCGATTGTAGCCGTCCGACATCGAATTTTCTTGCAGCATTTCCTTGTTTTGGCCGTTGTCGGGATATTCGTAGCACTACCTTGGCTACGACGAGGTAGTGGTCCGAGTCGATGTCAGCTCCTCGGAAAGTTCGAACATCTAAGATGCTGGACAAGTGCCTTCCGTCGACCGCAATGTGATCAATCTGGTTGACGGTTGATTGATCAGGAGATCTCCACGTACCTTTATGGATGTTGAGATAAGGGAACCAGGTGCTTGCTACCACAACATTTCGCCCCGCAGCATAATCGATCAGCCTGAATCCGTTATCGGAAGTGGTGTCGTGTAGGCTGTGCTTTCCGACTGTTCCACCAAAGATGTCCTCTTTTTCCAGCTTTGCGTTAAAATCGCCGAGGACAATTTTAATGTCATTACTAGGACATTGCTCGTATTTTTTGTCAAGGAGCTCGTAGAACTCGTCTTTGGTGTCATCCTTTTTCTCTTCTGTGGGGGCATGCGCACATATTAGGCTGATGTTGCCGAATTTAGCCTTGATTCAGATTGTTGTGATGCATTCGCTCCCACGACGAATCCGCATCCAAAGAGTCGCTGTTGTTGCTCTCGGTAACAATTACCATAGTAGATGTCGCAGTTTCTCATCCTCCTTGCCTATCTATCGGAAGATATTTGACTCATAGAATTTACGCCCCCTATGCATCGAAAATGAAATGATTGGTTGTGTGATTGTTGCAAAGTATTTAGTAACTTAGACTCAGTGACATCGCATAGACTTAATGTTGTGTTCAACAAAATTGCACGTTTCGTGTATAACCTTCGTTCTTTTGATCACGTCTCTTTGTATTCTAAACACCTATGTGGTTGTAGTTTAGATAATTTTCTAAAATTGTTTAAAATACTTCAAATTTGTTTTCTTTGTTTTCTTTTTCATTTGATTTTAATATGTATTATTTATTTATATTATCTTATTTATTTAATTTATTTTTTTTGTTACTTCTAACATTAAACGTAAAGATTTTGAGCTCTTTAATATTTTTCAAGGCTTGCAATAACTCACAAGATGTATTATCTTACTTTGTAAGCGATTTTAATAAATAAATATGTAATAATAATAATAATAATTTGTCTTCTTATCAACGTGGTGTACCGAAGCACATAATAATTCATGTCCCAAAACAAATTTATTAAATTACGCGTCGTGGGCTATTATTGCCTACGCTACGACGCAACGCGATGATTCTAAATAAAACAAAGAACAATTTGAAGTTAAATTTATCAAACAAAGTCATAAGCATGTTATTATTCTGAAATTTGAAGTTTTTTTCTTTAAAAAAAAAAAAGTTTGCAAATTTTTGCTTTTCAACACAGAAAGGAAAAAAAAATCAGAAAACTTTATCACCACCAAACTACTCCATAAAATTTCCAGACATTTTTTTTTTCTGGAAAGTTAAACTTAGTTTTCAATTTGGTGAGACACACAAAATAAAACAAATTTAATAATAAATGTTCTCACGACAAGCAACCAAGTGAATGGAAAACTTTATTTCGAGATAATTTCCTTTATTCAAATGAGTTGCATTATTCTTCTTCTTTGGAGCGTTGTTTCTGTTAGAAGACAAAAGGGTAGTAGTGTTAATCGCTACAGAGGCAGTAGACCAGAAATTATCGAAGGACTTTCGAGTTTAAATGTTTATTTATGAGGTTGTATAGAATAATGAATTGATTTATCACCGGAGATAGATTGAAATTAAAGTTTTAAAAAGAATTTTACTTTAAAAGAAGTTATAAAAGTTCAATTCTCTTACTTGCTTTTATGCGTTCACAATTGGTTCCTTAACCCTCTATTCATCAATTCCAATCAACATACAAAATAACCAAATGAAATTTTATATAGTCAAGGTTTATGACAGTCATGCAGTCATGCTCTCTTGGCACCAATCACTTAAGGAGTGAATATATGTTTATTGTGTTTAAACCTTTCAACAAAAGTGTGTAGCAGGATTCCATTCCTGATGAGATTGAACGTTTCATACATCTCTGCCTAATCAGAATTCTAATAAGGGAATAATGTAGGTACTTTAGGACAACAACATCTGTGAAACACGAGGTGCAAATATGAAAATTGGCAATTTCGAGAGGAAGATGAAATATACCAGTATTATTAATTAGATTTGTTCGTCAAACAAAGCAAATGAATTAGTTAAGTATTTTCAAAATACACAAAGCATGACTTAACTGCTTGATGCTAGGTCTAGGTAACGTTTAAGGAACAGAATTGTTTGTTCATGGAATTTTTCTTCTTAAATGGACATCTGTATAATCAAGGGTTCTCCAAGAGATGGATAAACGAAGCGTAATTCAGCCAAGTCAAAATTTTGTGAGAAGGAGGTAGAGTCTATTGTCTATGTATGATCAAACTCTGAAGGAGTTTGCATGCTTTGTAAGACCCCAATCCCCGGTGGAGAATACCCATTCTTGGTTAACCTTTCTATACTCGCGCATTGGTCTCTCAGACCGACAAATCATTAATTCTTACTTTACTTGAAACATAAAATCGCTGTTTCTTTGAAATTCTGAGTAGCTTCTTGAATAAGTATTCTCTTTCGATTAGATGGGTGCAAGCACACCTATTAGGTAGACTTATTGTATTTTTTGTTAATTTTCGGTCTGGCAGAACAACGCACAGTGCGGCGACTAGTGGAAAAATATAAAAAAAATTGTTTTCCAAAAATGTGTAAAAACTGTGCCAAATACAAGGTAATCAGTCTAAATGAATGAACCTACAGTTTATTTTTGATACAGTTCAATTTTATGATGCCAGAGATCTTCAAAAGATGAACAAAGTTATTAATAATGAGAATAAGATTTGAAGGCACTGGTTTAAGGACCGTTTACTGAAGAATAGAGAAGAACTTACGATTTTTTTTTTTCGCTATGCTCATATTCAGGAGAGAAAATATGCAAATTTTTCTTTGCTTTAGGGGTGTTTATATGTTGCATATGCTTATGTGTATGTCTATACTAAATATAGACAGATCATGTTCCTTCATCTTTTGTCGACATACCAGGCTATAATTTATTTAGAAATGATCGCATCGAACGTCCTGGAGGAGGAGTTGCCATATATTTTAGAGATACATTGAAAACTAAGGTTGTGAGTGTGTCTAAGGAAAGTCCGATGGAGTTTATATGCCTTGAAGTAAACTCTTGTAGTGATAAATGTATTATCTCGGCTGTTTATATTCCACCAAAATTATTCAAACTAGAGTCAAGATAACCGAATCGTATGAAAATGTTATTGTTGGAGGAGATTTCAATGTTGATCTCCTTCTGAATAATCCTAACTCTAATAAATTATTAGATTTCTTACAAACTATCCATTTGTGCAAATTAAATTCCCTACCTACTTATTTCCGTTCATCTTCTCCTTCTCTACTTGACTTGGCCCTCGTGTCTGAGTGTGGTAAAGTAAATCTTTTAGATCAGATAACTCCGCCAAGCAACAATGATCAATGACTTATTGTTTCTCAATTATTCATTTTCTTTTGTAACTGAGGCATCAAACACCGAATACTCTTATCGTGATTTTCGAAATATAAACTTTAGCGCTCTTCAAGATGAATGTAGATCGTTAAATTGGGATTCAATTTTTCAATCATTTTGTGCTAATACACAAGTTGAAATTTTTACGTTTTTTACTAAATATCTGTTTGAGAAATTTGTTCCAGTCAGAACAGTAAAGAAAAAAAAAACTACGGATGTGAATGGATAACCCCGAGGTTGAAGTCTCTTATTGCTGAACGTGAGTATCTTTATGCACGCCAAAGGCATTTGAAAACTGCTGAAAGGCGTAGACTTTTCAAAGTTTCTCGGAACAAAGTGAAACTTGAGATGCGTTTAGCAAAAATGGACTTCTTTCGGTTGAAAATTAATCTGAATCTCCAGCATCGCACCCTTTGGCGGAATCTCAGAGAAGTTGGTGTGCATGGGAAAACTAGGGTTGAATGTCCATTTACTTCGGATGATATGAATTCATATTTTGTAAATTCTACTCCTACTTTTACTGATGGTCCTACACATCCAATTCGTTTCATTTCACCTTCCACTTCGTCTGACTTGTTTTCTTTTCGTAGCATAAACCTTACTGAGCTAGAGTTCATCTTCTTCTCAATAAAATCAAACTCTGTTGGCTCTGATGACCTTTCACCCAAATTTTTAAAATTCATTTTTCCTTTAGTGAAAAATTATGTACTATTCATTATAAATACGTGTCTCACAAAATCGGTTTTTCCATTCAAATGGAAAGAAGCAATTGTGTTACCTTTACCCAAAAAAGCCTCACCTGAAAAATTGTGTGATTTTCGTGCTAAGCTTCTCGAAAAAAATAATGTACATTCAAATACTGGAACATCAATCCTATCTATTTGAATGGATCTTCTCTGCCAGTTGTTATTTAGGCCAAAAATTAAGGTATCGTAATAAACTCTGGCTTGAAGTGCTGTGACCATGTAAAGCTAATGATAAGTAGGATTTACAGTGGGTTACGAACTTTAAGATTAACTGCGTACCTTATTCCCCCTGATTTGAAACTTAGATTATTTAAAACACTTCTACTTCCATTTTTCACATTAGGACGTTTAATATACCCTAAACTCGATTATGAATGCAATCGCCGAATGAATGTTGCCTTTAATGATTGTGTTCGGTACGTTTTTGGATTGTCGAGGTTTAGTCATGTTTCTCAATGCAAATTAAGATTTCTTGGTTGTACATTAGATGAGTATGTGGATTACAGATCACTTATATTTTTCTTTAAGTTATCCTTGTTAAAAAAAACCATCTTATCTATATGAGTTTTTTCATCGTACATCCATATTAAGAAATTAAAATTTCTTGATTCCTCAATGGAACCGAGCAGTAATGGAGAATTCTTTTCCTGTTCAGATGGTAAAAATGTGGAAGTCACTTCCACCTAATGTTCAGGTGTTACCTACTGTATCAATGTTCAAAAGTCGTATTTGTCGTCAAATAAACGTGTAGTTTCAACTTTCTTAATTGGATTCATTCTGTTAAACTGTTTTTAAGTATAGTAAGCTAATGACTAGTTAAGTTAAAAATGGTATTGAAATTTAGTGATTTTTCAATTTTTGCTACTGCTTACAATGATTCTTATAAATCAAATTGAAGTATGTAACTATTTTTTCTTGCTCTTATTCTTGTTTCAAAATATATAGGTATGTCTATTTCTTATCCAGGCTCTTCCAAAAAAAATCTGTACAATATAGGATTAAGTATCTTGTGTACATTTACCATACAATAAAATGAATTGAATTGAATTGAATATGTGCAAATATATGTTTTACATTTATAACATTTCTAGGAACCGTTTTGAATTGGTTTTTAGAGCATGCACTCACGGTATGTTCAAATTGCTACGCCTTGCAAAATTATGAAAACTAATTCTCTTTTTATACTTTTGTATAATGATTGTTATTTGTTGTCAATGAATTAAAAAGTTTTTTTTTGTTTTTTGTTGAGAAAAATATTTATATTTATTTTATGAGTCAAGGTAAAAAAAAACTGCACTTCTTGAGAGGCTTGCATAAAATGTAATTGCTACCGAATAAAGTTTAAAGTAGCTATGTTTTTTTATTTGTTTCATTTAAATACATTACTTTCTTTAAAAAAAAAACGCAAAACCACTTGGAAAGAGTATAAGAAAGGTTAAAAGCCAAAATGGATTTTCAGAAATTCAAACGTCGAGGCCAGCTCAGAACTCCTTTCTCTTAGTGATAATCGCAATGGTGTGCAAGCATCAGAATCAGACTAATCAATATTTACTGTATGTATTCTTAGTACGGTAGGGTATGAGCTCCGAATTAACCCCGAAATTTCACTCTTACTTGATAATTTTTGTGAATTATATCACAACGAAGTTTTTTTTTTCCAAAATTAATTTTTTATTCAATTCACTTAAGGTGAACTTAAATATTTAACTTCTGGCCCCAAACGGGCGCACTAAGGAATTCATGATTTTCTTAAAAGTAATGCCTTTCGGCCTATACTTACCGCAAATAATTTTGAAAAAACTGGTTTAAGTTGATATTGGAAACGTGAAATTACCTGAAAGAGATAAAAAGTTAAAATATTAAATAATAAATAAAATAACTGGAGAAATGTTAAAATTAAATTGAAAAATTCGAAAACCCGACATAAATTCAGTATTCACTTTTTTCTATTGAACTCTTAGAAGAATCGAAACATAGCAAAATTAGGGCTCTGTCACATTCAATTATAAATCAAACAAATAAATAGAGTGGCGCAATAACTTCTGAAGAGCAAGGCCGAAGTGGCTTACACACATCAACAATTCTCTGAGGGCGTGTGAAGAATTGAGGGGATCTACAATTAAACGCCGATTCCGAACCGCAAAGTTGAGACAGGTGATACTCTTGGAAGTGTTGTCAGTTCTACGCACGAACCAGTATCCGTAAAAGATGAAATAAAAACTTTATGGGTACGAACAGGATTCTAACCCACGCCTTCTGCCTAGCACTCGGCACAAGCGATGGGCACTATGATAATTCAAATAATAAAAATGAAAAATAGACAAATATGAAACAACGTCCATGGATGAAGCCATTACTTTAAAGTTGACATTGTCGGCAATGATGGTTTAAATTTATGCCACACTACTCAATTCGAAATTGTAAGTCCAAAATTCGTAAAATATCGTCAAACATGTTAAAAGACGAACATACACAAATCTGACATAAAACCATAGTAAGAAACTGTAATGAAACATTCATTAAAAATAATAAATATCCAACTCCACCATCGACGATTGCCGACAAATAGCAGCAGCGCATAGTCACCAAACAACAGCTGCACACATACCTACAACCAAAACCAAGTAAGACGTTTCTTACAATCAGCCAACAGCCAAATAAGCTGTGTATCAGGGAGATACAAAATGTATGGAATCATTTCGTTTGCCAAGTATAATTCACATTCATGTTTTGGCACGAAATTGACTAAAAGAGGTGAAATTTGATGGCAAAAGGATTGAACAATATACAAGCGGTTAAGTACACGGTTGCCGTTTTAGCGACATTGGCACTATAATTAGCGGAATTTTCAGAAGTACAGCGACAAAAAAATATTTTTTGTCGCTAGATAATTCTAGCTACTTTTTCTAGCGACTTTTTGCAAAAAATATATTTTGTGCAAATATTACGCCCCTGGTGATGTTACATCCATGGTATTCGCGTTTGTCACTTTATGAAATGAAATTCTAGATGACGATAGTATTTTAGAACTTCTTTCTGAAAGAAGACCAAACCGAGTGTGACATAGGTGACAATATTGGCGCTTTTCTTTTTTACTTGTGAGGAGATCTCGGATGTGTCAAAGCGAAGCTCTGATCAGATCGTATTCAATGTCCTCCAATTTAATTGAAAAAAAAAAAACAAACCTAAAATCTTATTAATTAATTAATTAATTGATTTTTTAATAATTTTTTATGTACCTACAGTAGATGCGCGATTTTCTTTACAATCAGTTCTTAACTTTGTGTTTAAAATCCAAAAAAAAAAAACAAGTGGAGTTGTCTTCGCTCAGCTATCTGCTCTATTTGCTCGGTCATTTTATCCTGAGAAAATAGATTTAGCTTAGAGCATGAAAATGTATAGCTCCGATATATCTAAGCTAAAAAAGAAGCACAGATTTTCTTTTTGACAGGTTAAAAAGAAAAGGCCATATGATAGTGATTGCGAGTAAATACGGTTTTAGTTAAGAGTTTAGGTTTTGATGAAGTCATCGACAAAATTTTGAAACAATGGAACAATATAAATTTTTAATCATTGCGAAGGGGTGCATGATAGCACTAAATTTTGGGGTGAAATATCTAGATACAAGGATGCAGCGGGTTTCAATTTATTCAAATAATAATTTGAACTCCAAAAACTATAATGTCACTTCCATGTAAAAAATAAGCTCAGCCATAAAATGTCAACAAAAACTCTAAATTCTATATTTTTTTTATATTGTATTTATTTTTCTTAATGTTGATTGCTGCCCATGTTTACACACGAACTTGACCATATTATGTCCCAAATAGTAAATGTCAAATAATGTCAACTCTAATTGTATTTGTAAACATACTTGTAAAATTGAATATATAAAAGAATTCATAGAGGTTAAGTAAAAGTCACACTAAAATTAAAATTGTGTTAAAATAAAAAACTTTTCAATTACTGTTTTAACAGACATCAAAGAAGCAAGTTGTTTTATTTGCCGAGATTTCACCCGCCCCATTTTGAACCCAGTTTTTTGAACCCAATTTAAGAATCCATTTTGATCGAACACTTAACTTTATGAAACTACAGCCATATTAATACGAAACGCCTAGTCCACTCTTAATCCACAGTCTAACTGGTCCATAGACTAAGCGTTAGTCCATGGCCTAAAATTTCTCATTAATAAAAATAAAATGAACCCAGAATAGTAGAGTGACGTTGATATTTGACAGCCAATTTGAAAATTAAAAAAAAATTAACCATCAAATTTCTCTGTTTGCTTGAATTGAAAGCAATATAAATAAAAATGCAAGACAATCATTGAGGACAAACAAAAAAAGGAGAAGTGGAAAGCTTTTGGTGTGATTTCAGAAATATACCGATTCTCCAATGGACAACTTTATGCGAAAAAGAACTACAATACTGCCCATATCAATCTAGCTCCGCCAGAAAAGTAGAAAATACTTGGCCCATCGATGAGGCGGCAAGTTCTCTTCTAACAATCACAGTTAGGCTGTGGATTAAGAGTGGATAAGCCATTTATGTATTTAAAAAAAAAAAAGAAATATCAATAATTTATTTTCACACAGACATTTATTTTTTTTTCACAATTGACATATTTCTTACTTAGTCCTTTGCTTATCCACCTCTAAACTGGACTAAGTTAGTAAACGTCACTTAAGAGACATTTTATTTTATTTATAGCATTTTTTACTAGTCCACAGACTAAGCGTTAGTCCTTCAGTAGTCTATGTTTATTAATTTGGCTGCTAGAAACTAGAGACTGAATAAATATTTTTAAACTAACAGTAAAGTATTTCCGAGGAAACGTATTTATTTTTTCCTTTTTTGTTTTATTCCTGATAATAAGGAGATAGAAGTATGAATTTATTTATTTTATTGTTGTTTTTCAGAAAAAAATAAAAAATGTGAAAGAAAATATTTTTTTTTTTACTGTTTTGCAATTTTTCTAGCGCCTTTTTTTCTCTGAAAATTTAGCCAATCTTACGACTTTTATAGGTGAGGCTAGCGACTTTTATAGATGAGACTAGCGACTTTTTATTTCAGCTTGCGGCAACACTCGTTAAGTACCAGACTTGTTGTACTAGAAGGTCCTCTCGTAAATTTTGATAGACTGTGAATTTCGTTCACTGGGTCTTAAAAAGTGGCGTATGCTTGGAATAACCAGTGGCCTCTGCTTTCAGACTTAAATAACCAGTGGCGTCTGCTTTCGGAATGTAATAATCAGTGGTGTAAGTGAAGACTGTAATAATCAGTTGCGTCTACTTTCAGAATGTAATAATCAGTGGCTTCTGCGTGCAGACTGTTATAATCAAGTGGCATCTGCTTTTTCACTCTGTAATAACCAGTGTCGTCTGCTTTCAGACTGTAATAATCAGTGGCGTCTGCATGCAGACTGTAACACTAGTGGCGCCTGCTATTTTAAGTTGTAGTTAGTAGTTATCTTAGAGTGAACCGTATTTATAAGACCATATACGGGGTGATTCAGGAGCTAGAGCGTGTAGATTGAGTAGAGACAAGAAAAAAGTCGTATGGGAGGGGGGTCTATTCCCCCCGTTTGGCTGGGAGGGGCAATTTTCTGAAAAATTGACTTATTTTATAAAAACAAAATTTTAAAATCAACGAATATTTTAAAAAATATTAATTTTTAAATTTTTCGTTAAAACAATTTAATTTAAAAACGACATGAAAGAAGATGTTTCTGGCTTTCCAAAAAGGTACAACACGGTGTTGTAAACGAAGCCGTTGATTTTTAATATTATAAACGGGGCGAATAGCTTTTTGGCACAACGCTCGTGAATCACCCTGTATATTACACTATAAAAATGGTTTTAAACTCGTAATAACAAATATTGTAGTCATTATTCTATTTGGAATAAAATAAAGGAATTGTATGAACTCTCAAAGAGCTAAAATTATGTTATGTCTTCAGCTAGACCCTGCGTAAGCCGCTGAGTTCTATCTCAGCCTTGGATAAAAAAATAACCCGTCTTACAAAACTCAAAGTTTACCACCACAGATAGCTTGAAATGAACTTAAAAAATCAATAAAATAAATAATGGAAATGGAAGCACAAAATACTGGCAAAAATGTACATAGAACTAGAAATATTAATTACTTTAATTCCAACAAAGATAGTCCCTAAAAATCAACCAAAACACTTATATTGCACTCATTTCAGCGACCTACTCCCAGATGTTGGTCAAGTGTGTGTGTGCTTTAACAAAATGGCATTACTCAATCTTGTTATTATGTTCACCTCAATAATTTACTAGCTATGATATCTACTCAAACAGATATTCAATATTCATATACATATTCGTAGACCCATCGAGGCGACCTTAATTTATGAGCCAAATAACAACCTCTTTAAAAGCTTTCGCCTCTGTCCTTGAAAATTAATCAAGTTATGTTTACTACCCTACCAATCTTGTCTTGTTTTATCAATTAAATAATAATTTCTATCTTCAAAATCGAGAGAGAGATTGTATCTGTTTCAGTTGGTGTTCAAGATGAGACATTTGTAAAGCTTAGCAAACAATAAATCGTTTTTATTCTCTTCATTCCCCAAAATCAGAGATGACCCCAATTTTAGTCGGTTCTTTATGTAAACGAGGAAAATTATGTCACCATCACCACTAACAATTGCTGTAGACAGTTACTAGAGTACATCGGTTCTGAGAACCCCCGCCCCGTGTCGATTAATTTTTTTTAATTTTATTTCTTATCTTATCGGTTAATGATTCATCAGTTCAATAGCACACGTCTATTATTTATCGTCTTCGATTGACAAAGTGCCAGCCCAGCGAAATTGTGAATTTTGTTTAGATATCTGTTCAAATAGCTGCTCACCTCAAAACAGCAAACAGGTGATTCAGGGTGATTGAGTTTGACAGTTACTAGAGCAAAATATATACAAGTACGTTCCTACTTTTAGAATTGTTTACATTTGATATTGTTGCTCTATTCGGTTGCATCACTCGGGCTTGTGCCCCCCGGTATCGATTGTCGACTTTTAATTAGCTATCGATTTTCGGTTTTAAGCTTGTTAGAATTTTATGGCAAATTGAACATATGGGCAAGAGCCGGGGAAAGAGGTTGAGGGAAAATATTTGTAGAGGGCGTTTTTCGCGTGTTTTGTCTTTTTGTCTTCTAACCACTGACCGTCTGCACTTCAAGTGCCACAGAAAGTACCTGTTGACCTACATAATGGGGAAATAATAAGTATACGAGCGCAGAGTGTAGGAAAGCAATGTGTAAAAGTAAGCAAGAAGGAAAAAACCTGCAGAGACCATGTAGTGTTATATCTTCACGTACGTTAAAGTAATGTGAAATCGTGTAATCTACACGTTCATAGTTTTTAAGTGCTTCTACTTTAAGCTTTTGTCGGGTTAATGCTTAATGTCGACTTGTACACAGTAAGCTGGTGATGCTGGTATTTGGATCGAACGATACGTAGGATCCTTTCTGTTTGAATTTATAATCTAGCTACTTTTGTGGTGACAAGTTCTTGAAAAACTATTTTCAAACATAAAGCAAGGAACAGTTTAAGAGAAGGAAACGATGTTATACAGAGTCGTGTTCTTGAAAAAAAAAATTCTTTTGAAGGTGAATGCAACGATACTCTAAGATTTTGTAATCGAGGTTATTAAAACATGAGGTACACAAGAACTTGTAAGAATTTTTGTATTTCATAATGTAAGCCAATGCTAAACCTCCTTTTTTTGGTTGCGTCTGAAGGTTGTTGAACATAAACAATCTTACGCTAAGGTCAACTAGAGAGCTAAATTCAAAAATATTCATTTGTTGCTTGCGACACCTATGTAAGCATTATAGGGCAAGAAGTACATTCAGTTGATTCCCGTTAAATATTTCTAGCGTAAATGAGCTTTACAAAACGATTACGTTAAAAGCTGAAAATGCTTTAAGAACTCATTTGCTGACTTATTTTTGTACTGAGACCTGTTATTTGTAGAGAAAATCTTTTTCAGAATTTATTGCAAGGGTAGAATTTGTTTTAATGTGTAGTAGTTAAGTAGCGCTACAGTCCACTACAGTAAGTTTGGGATTCAACCAACAGTCTCCGCAAGCTAGCTCAGTCCCTAGCTTGCACTCCAACTTGCTGAGGTCATTTTGCGCCACATGAGTCGCAGTCTTCCTCTATTTTCTACATTCCATCCGCTCCGTATGACCGAGCCATCTGAGTCACTGGACCTTGACTCTTCTGGCATTCTCCATCAAAACAAGGGGTAATAGACAATCCGAAGAACTTTCCTCTCGAAACATCCTAAGACACATATCCGATTTGCTGTTTCCAGGCTTCTGCACCAAACAACAGGACTGGAATAGTTTTACCTTAGTTGATCGAGAGAGGGCTTTACCACTCAATTGATTTCTTAGTCCAAGGAAACAGCCATTAGCAAGAGTTACGCTTCGTCTGTTCTCGGCGCTGGTGTTATTGCCCGTGCTGATAGCGAAGCCAAGGTAAATAAACCCCTTCTTCCTCGAAGTTATATGCGTCTATTGTAACGTTCCGTCCGAGCCGTCAGTGTTATGTGTCCTTCTTCGAAGGCAGCATATAGTTCTTTTTGACCTCATTTACCGATTACCGCTAACCCCATTTAAGCCGTCTTTGTCTCAATTCTCATAAAGGCACCATTGACATCACGCTGTGTTCTTCCCATTATGTCAATATCATTGGCGTACGCGAGAAGTTAAAGAGACCTTTGGGAGAAAGTGCCTCTGGTATCGACGGTGGAGCACGATTTTTAAGAAATTGCATGATATATGCATCGCCTTATCTGCATATACGTAGGTATCTATCTATCGCCTAGGACAAACGTCATTACAAAGTTTCTGCCATCATCTGCCACATAATCGCGCCTTCTTTGGCAATTTCTTCCACGTATCCCGGTTGTCCTACAGGTTCCGCACCCAAGGCTTGAGATGTCCTTGCCTTAGCCATCCTTCGAGCCCAAATTCGGTCTACAACACTGTTTTCTACCATGAATTTTACTAAAAACTCAAAGATACCTATTCGACTGGAGGCCGCTCTTTCTCGTCTCAGGCTGAGATCTCTGATGGATTGGAATAAGCAAGTGATTGTTGAATAAAGCACGCTCGTGATTGTGTTTTCTCATTGATAAAGTTATAAGAAGGTCTTACCAAATATTGCAATTGCTCACGGAGAGAAAATTCATTCGTAGCTTACCATCATTTTAAGGAGTGTACAATTTAAGCCTTAAGACTTAATCGTGAAGCACTATTTTTTGAGTCAGATTGATGCTATTGAATGTTTGTCAGTTTTTCCAAAGAAAGAGCATACTCGAGAGATGTGAGGAAAATAATTGCTTTCTGGCTTCTGGGAAACCCACATAACCACCCAATATTAAGGCGCATTTAGCTTTTTTTCTTTCTACCCAAAAACTGCAGATTGGACATCCTGGATCCAAGTATGCCTTTCCGTAAAGGAATACCTACTTGAAGAAGTGCTTCAGTTGCTACTACTTTCTTAGGTACCATGTCTGTTTTTAATAGAACAAATACTAAGACTGAGTAACCCTAAGGAAAAGACAAGAAATGTCGACATGAAACATACATTCAGTAGTAGTTCTACTTTATATACAGTGCCTTGCATAAGTATAACCGCACCCGGAAAAATGCGTTTAAAAGAAAACATACAAAAGGAGTGACTCCTTACTACATTTTTATTGGGTTGCATCACTAATCAAGCAAATTGAGAAGAAAATAAAGTACCGTTATTTCCTCTCCTGGTGTTTAAAAATTAAAATCAGATTTTGATGTATTGCAAAAATATAACCGCATAATGCAAATCTCTTTGAAGCTGCATTCAGTCAAGTGCTTTCAAATAAAAAACAACAATGCCACGCGGTACGCATTTAAGCGAAATTGAAAAAGGCAAAATCTTGGCTTTTCAATCAAGCGGCCTAAGTCTTAGGGCTATTGGAAGACGAATTTCACGATCGAATCGTGTCGTTCGAAATTTTTTAAAACATCCAGAATTTTATGGGACAAAAATGAGACCTGGGCGTCCGCAGAAGCTGACACGTCGCGACAAGAGGCGTTTAATCAATGCTGCATCCAATTCGGTGCATTCTTTGCCGGAATTTCGTAACGAATTGGGTTTAGGAGTTTCGGTTTCAACCGTTTCTCGTGCTTTAAAAAACAGTGGAGTGATTGTTCGGGGGAAAATGGTGCCAGCTCCAAATTTAACAGCAGCCCACAAACAAAAAAGATTGAATTTGCCCGTCAAAACATAAACCGGGATTGGAAAACTGTAAGTGATTTTCTATTAATCTACACTAAAATCTCGTTATTCCAAATGGCATACTGGAATGAATGTTTTTTATTAGGTTATTTTTAGTGATGAAAAAAAGTTTAATCTCGATGGACCAGATGGTTTTAGCGGATATTGGCACGATTTGAGGGAAGAGAAAAAGTTTTTTTCCAAGAGGAACTTTTGTGGTGGCAGCTGTATGGTTTGGGGGGCCTTCTGCGAGCGTGGTAAGGTGGCACTTGCCTTCACCTCTACCAGAATGAACAGTTCTGACTACACTTCCGTCCTTGAGGAGAATTTGGTACCTTATTTAAGATGATTTCGCCGAGTTCAGCATGTCTTCCAGCAAGATAATGCCCCAATTCATGTAAGTCGTTCAAGAGTGTGTTCGGATTGCGCTTCGAACTCGGAGGCGAAGAAAACATTAATTTGATGGAGTGGCCGCCACATTCTCCAGATTGCAACCCCATCGAAAATCTTTGGGGAATTTAAACTCGCAGAATTTATGCCTATAATAAGCAATTTGCTAGTGTTGCTGAGCTGCGAGAGGCAGTTGTGACAGAATGGAACGCTTTAGACGACTCCATATTAAAAAATCTAGTTAATAGTATGCCAAAAAGAATTCTAAGATTGGTGGAAAATAGAGGCAACAAAATTGCATATTATTTTTTTGTTAAAAATGAACTTAAAGCAAAGAAAAAATACAAAAGAATACATGCGGTTATATTTTTGCGGTTATATTTTTCATTTTAATTTTTAAACACCAGGAGAGGAAATAACGGTACTTTATTTTCTTCTCAATTTGTTTGATCAGTGATGCAACTCAATAAAAAAAATAGTAAGGATTCACTCCTATTGTAGGTTTTCTTTTAAATGCATTTTTCCGGGTGCGGTTATACTTATGCAAGGCACTGTATATCTATAGTTTGAAAGAAAACTAAAAGAAAAAGTTAAAATGTGGAGGGCTTCGCGATTTATTTGATGTCGAGTGTAGTTTAAATTTTAGATGTTTACAATACTATTCTCATCTAAAAGAAATGCAAAACATGGATTTCAAAACTTGTCAAAACAAGAAATCTTTAAAACGACACATCATAATTATACTGTTTTTGAATAGATAATGTTCCCCTTTAGCCATAATCTGAAAACGTGCCATTTAAAGAGAAGACTTTGGACATTATCAAGAAAATGTCTCATTTAAATATAAACGTATTCATTTTCCAGCAACATTTTTATGACAACACTTTGTGACACGTGCTCAAAACAAAAAAGAAACAAATTTCTTTCAAAGGGAAAGACCAAGCCAATCATCATCAACACACCACAAGATGCCTTCAACTCGTATATGTTTGCAAAAGCTATTAGCATAAATTTCTAGCAAATTTATTTATGGCAGAAAACGTGTTAAAATACCGTAATATTAACTCTACCAAACGCAACCAACCAACCGAACCGGTAGACATATTGACAGAGACTTCTCATATGCAAAATCACGAACCCACCTAAGATCATGTAAACAAGACAGCCACAAACAATAACAACAAAAGAACCTATCATGTGGAAAAACTTCCTTTGCATTTTCCATCTATACGTAAACTCATACTGGTACCCCATCTAAGCAACATCCATTTCGATTTTTGAACAAAAAAAGAAAAAAAAACAATGAAAACCGAAACCTAGAAATGCAACGCAAAAGTGCTGTCAGTATGCTAATGAACTATAATATTGTTCGACACGCTTCACAAATTGCTTTACAACTTTTTCATGCCTTTTCATTTGCAGTTATTACTTTATTTCTATGCTGGGTGAGAAAATTGCTTTTCATTTTTTGAACATCATAACATTTTTCACTTTACACTCATTAAGTCCGATTAAATGATCCTTCCTTTTTGCATAAATTCCATAAAACAGGAGTGGAAAGCAGTATGATGTGTTGTTTCAAGGGGCCGACCGGCAGTACCACTCCCACGACGGAAAATGCCGGCTCACATTAATCAGTCGTTCTGATAAACATCATGGCTGGCACGAAAGTGAGATTGATTTGGGAAAATCAATTTTTTTTTCTAGCAAACATGCACATTTACATTCTACACTTCTTCGGTGTGGCATGGGTATGTGGGGCATTTTCAATTTTCAACGCCAAAAGCTACATAGAACCGACAGAAAAAAAAAACAAGAAAAGAAAATTAAATAAAATAGAGAGGAAAATTAAATGAAACGAAACATGAACCAAAGAGCTTAGATTGGTAGGTGAAGTGAGTTAATTTCATTAAACTCTCCGTCGATTTGAGTTAATGTTTGCATATGCAGTGGAAGGCAGACTCGTGTTTTTTTTCGAATGTGTTCATTTGATTTGATAGTTTCCATTTTTGCATACGAAAATGAACGTGAAATTGAATGGTATACGAAAGTGGAGTAGACCAAATTGACCGGCTGTGTGGGCGCTAAGTGAATAGTAGAGTTGTTGTCTTTACAACTTGACTGAAAAGAAAATTTCAAACGTAAAAAATTAGAGTATGGAAATGAAAATGTTTCAGTTCATTGGATAGGGCAGGATAGCAACTGCTGCAGAGCAACTCATGCATGACTTGAATACGAAACATTTATTGGTCAGATAAATTCATGGTTTTTTGAAAATCATTTATTATTTTACTATAAACATCTCCGGATGGTCGAACCGCCCAACCAAATCGTCCATGTGCTGATCGGTGACATTTTAAACGTGTGTACTTTCTGAGGAGCAAATGTCGACTCTGAGACTCTGACCAGTTTTTGGTAAAGGGTTTTTCAATAGGGACGGTTTTGGATATCAATGAAATTCTTTATTCCTGTGGAAGTACATTTAATGGCATTATGTATGGAACTCGGTTCGATTTCTTTTGCATGGCCACCACGGGCACGCTTGCAGAAGTCCAGACGCTGAACCCAATTTTCGGCGGTTTTTAAGCATTAATCGGCCGATACTGCATAAACCATAGATTTGACGTAGCCCCACAGGAAATAGTCTAACGGCGTTAAATCGCATGAACGAGGCGGCCAATTCACAGGTCCATTTCTGGAGATAATGCGCTCATCGAACTTCGTTCTCAATAATTCGATTGTTTGGCCCGCTGTGTGACATGTGGCACCGCCCTGTTGAAACCACATATCGTCCAAGTCTATATCATCCAATTCATTCCAAAAATAATCGGTTAGCATTGAGCGGTAGCGATTCCCATTCACAGTAACGTGCCGGTCTTGATCATCACGGAAGAAGTACGGCCCAATGACACCACCAGCATGTAAACCGCACCAAACAGTGATTTTTTCGGGATGTAATGGTGCCTCGTGAAGCACATGTGGATTGCTGCCTGACCAATAACGCATATTTTGCTTATTGACGAAGCCATCCAGCCAGAAATGAGCCTCATCGCTGAAGATGATTTTTCGATGAAAATCCGGATCATTTTCAAGTTGTTGCTCAGCCCAATTCACGAACATACGACGCTTCTGGTGATCAAGCGGCTTCAGTTCTTGCGTCAATTTGATCTTGTAAGGATGTAGGCCAAGATCTTTTCGCGAAATTCGCCACAACGACGTCACAGAGATGCCCAACGCTTGAGAACGACGTGTGAGAGACTGATTTGGGTCTTCCGCAATTGATGCGCTAGCGGCAGCAATATTCTCGACACTACGGGCACTTCTTTGTCTCACTGGCACGGGAACATTTTGTACTGAGCCTGTGGATTCAAATTTTTCCACTAGACGCTCAAATGTTGATCTGGCAGGACGATTATGACGACCATAAATTGTACGTAGCGCTCTTAAAGTGTTGACCACTGACTCCGAATTTCGGTAGTAAATTTTAATAATTTCGACTCGTTGTTGGATCGTATACCTTTCCATGATGAAATGGCAAACCTTACTGAAGAGAAATGTCAAGAGAGCGGTGTACTATCGGTCTACTTTTGTAGCGTCCCTATTGAAAAACCCTTTAGTAGCAAAGTTTAGACCTCGAGGACAAGAAAACACGTGCTGCCCAAAGACAAAAGTTCAAATGCCACCGACGCGACGCACGTCAACACGAAAAATATTTTTCAGCCAGCTTCGAAAAAGAAACCGTAATATGATGATTAATGCGCGATATTGAAAAGAGAAACGGAAATGCACGATTGCAGATGCTGCAACAGAAAACAAGAGCAGCAAGAGAAGAGTACCGAACAAAAAGGAGAAAAAAGATTCTGCGAGGGAAGAAAAGAGCATTCGTTATCTCAGCTCAAGGATCTAAAGGGGTCACGTGCCAAGAACAACACCCGACAATTCTTTGGGTTGAAGTAAATAGCTTCTGGTTTCAGAACCGGGTCACAGGCTTTTCGAAACAGTGAAGGAAACCTAGTCACCGAAGCGCAGGGATTTGTAGATGTTTTCAAGCAGCACTTTCAACAGCTGCTGAATGTGCAAAATGTCAAGTGAGCCAATGACAAAAGAGAAGCAAGACCAGTCAATGAAGACCCAGTCCCAGCCCCCAGCACAGAGGAGGTAGAAAAAGCCATCCAAAAGCCAAAAAATAACAAGTCCACCGGGTCGGATGGCATACCTGCGAAGCTTTTCAAATATGGTGCAGGTGTTTTGATGAACCGCATGCACCAGGCCATCAACAAAGTGTGGAAGGAAGATTTCATACCCGTTGGCTTGTCTATAAGCTCCAAATGTCCCACATCTACAAAAGAGGCGATCCTGTCATGCAATAACTACCGAGACATGTTCCTGCTTATTGTTGCATACAAAATCCTATACAACGTACTGTGTGAACGTCTTAAACCGTTCTGCAACACAATAATCGGCAGTGCCAGTGTGGACAGGCAGAACAACGATAGATCAAATATTCACTCTGAAGCAGATCCTGGAAAAGACCAACCATGTTCAAGACTAAACCCACAATTTTTTTATCGACTTCAAAGCTGCTTATGATAGCATCCAAGAATCTATGGTGGCGATGTCTGAATTCGGGATCTCGAACAAACTGATCCAGCTATGCCGCATGACGCTGAACAAGACGTAATTCAGTGTGTAAATGGGTAAAAGCTAATCTGAATTGTTTCAAGGAATTTAGACAAGGAGATGCGCTGTTATGTGACTTCTTCAACATAATTCTGGAACAAGGCAGGTGTGAGTGAGCACGGAACACACTATCTTCAAATCCACCCAGCTCCTAGGCTATGGAGACGACATAGACATCATCGGTCGATTGAACAGGCGGAGCTCGTTAGTCTTGAAGTGAATGAGGACAAACAAAAAAAGATCTGTCTATCGTGTGGGCCAAAACGCTACTTTTGGTAGTAGAAATTTGAAGGTAGTAAGGTGCCTCGGAACAAACATCAACTCCAAAAACGATACCTTTGTGGAGATCCGACGATGGTTTGGCCAAACAACTGGGTTTAAAATATCTCACTTGAACGACAATAAGAGTCTTCTATACAAGACAAGACAACACACTCATCATCCCAGTCCTGCTGTATGGTGCGGAAGCATGGACCCTGACAAAATCGGATGAAAGTGCCTTAGGCTGTTTCGAGAGGAAAGTTCTTCGGGTCATCTTTGGCCCCGTGTGCATTGAAGGGGAATGGCGGAGAAGATACAACAGCGAACTTTACGGGTTGTACAACGACATGGACCTAGCCAGAAGGCTCAAGGGCCAGAGACTCAGATGGCTCGGTCATTTAGAGAGAATGGACAACAATGCTCCGGCCCGGAAAGCCTTCGACACTATTCCCGAGGGACGTAGGAGGAGAGGAAGACCGCGACTCAGGTGGCGCACTCAAGTGGAAGAGGACCTCAATCAACTTGGAGTGCAAAACTGGAGACGACTAGCTAAGGACCGAGCTAGCTTGCGGAGACTGTTGATTGAGGCCCAAGTCCACAACGGATTGTAGCGCAACCATAAGTAAGTAAGTAAGTATACAAGACTTTGGTTTTATTGAAATGATGGCAGCTGACAAAATGGCCCCTAGTTAAAAAAGTGTTGCCGGATTCTATTCTATATCTCTAAAAGAACAACCAGTCATAATAATAGCTAAAAATTGTGTTTCGCATATGACTTTGGAGATGATTGAAACTCCAGTATCAATTTACAAAAGAAGAAACGGTTTATTTAAAGATTTAAGTGGGTATAATGAACAGCAAGTTATTCGAATCCCACTTTATTAATACCTTACTATAGGGCTTCACGATACGATATGATACCGATATTTTTCGATTGTATCGGTATCGTATCGAATAACAAATTATTTTATCGTATCGTATCGATATCGGCGATAATTTTAAGACAAATTTATCGTATCGTTATCGAATTCGATACGACACCGATACGATACTCGATAAAAAATCGAAATAAGAAAAAAATGTTCATTACTATTAAAGCGCGGCAAAAAGTGAAACACAAGCTATTCAAAATTTGTTTTATTTGATTATAGACTATCCGAACCCCCAATTTTAAATTGACATTTGTTGAAAGCACACAATCCCATCACCGATCTAAGAGAAAAATATAGAACGGTGTACCTTTTCGCGTAATTTGTTTTTCTGGTTTAGACTTGATATTCCAACCCCTAACAGACTTTATTTTTATAGGTGCATTTATATATATATGACTATAGATGAAGACAACCTTTCAACCACCTATTATATGAAATGATAATCAACCGGTTACTAACATGTCTCGAAAACAAATGACGCGTTTCGTTCTAGTATTGATGTTCATCGGGTTCTTACAAAAGACGATCGACAATGAAAGCACGAGCGAACGCGTAAGAAAACAATCAAATTATTACTGCAAGTAAACTACTATTAGTAAATGCTATTGAAAGAAAATTCGAATTTTGCGCACGCAGTGTCGAAAATAGAATTCTTTCAGTCGATACGATATATTCGATAATTATCGGCCAGTGCTTATTGGCGATACGATAATATCGACAATTTTATAAACACATTTATCGTATCGATATCGGTATCGCAGGTACTGCATATCGTGTCGATTATCGTATCGATTTGCGATACGATACCGATATTTTTATCGAATATCGTGAAGCCCACCTTACTACAACCAGAAAAACCATAAAACGACGATTCATGGGTCGGCTAGTTAAATAGTATTTGTCTGTGGTTGCCAAATTTGGCTCGTGGCCTTGGAAATTTTTTTCGTCTGTCATAATATTGCTTTTCAAACCCATCAAGACAGAATAATAACGAGTCCAGTAAAATAAGCAAACAACTCCAGTGTGCAACACTGTTTACCCTCAATTCAGGTGTAATTAGGGTGTGTCCACTACATAATTTTATTTGTATATGTCTGTCTGTAGTCTGAACCTACTTTATTGTAGTTCTTACGTTCGAAGTTTTGTTGTTCCACATATGTTAATTTAGATCGTTCGTTTTTTTGTCGGCAGTTGTTATTACAATTTTTATTGTGCTTAAACATGGAACACTTGCCATTAGGTTGGTTGCATCGAGTAGATACTGACAATAACAATAAATTGTTAAAATTTTTATGTTGATGTTAGCTTGTGGGGCAAATGACCAGGTATGTTAATGGACAGTCTGTGTAACAAGAAAGGGATTGTATTCGTTTTGGACGTTTAAAGTTTAAATGAAGGTATGAGAAGTCGGATTTAAAGTAACTTTTATAAGCCTTACAAGTTCTTTCCATACCTTTAACTGCACCCATTATCAATAGAACAAGGGTTCGCAAACGAGTAAACAAAGTTAGTAAGAAAACAATGCAAACCTTGTAAAATATGCTTCAGAGCTTTTCCTTGTAAAATGTAAATTATGGGATTTTCTTTCCAGCCCCATTGTAATTCTCGTAGTTATTAATTTCGAATGCGCATCTTTTGCTTCCGACATGCATTTGAAATAGTTTTATGAATGTGTTTCATATGGAATTCAGAGTAAGTTCTACCAGTCCCAGCCAGCACAGCGTCGCCGCCAGACATACTTAAATGGAATTACACCTTTACCAACCCGAATGAGTCAGTGAGTCATTGAGAGGCCAAACACCTTTTAGGTATATGTCAACAACAACATACTCGTCTACGACTAAAGGTAAACAAATATGTCGGCGGCGCGGCGGCGGCGACACAGGGCGTGTTACACATTACACTATAACCACGAGAAGCCATCAGCCAGCCAGACCTTGTCAAAGTGTGGGGGAGCATCTGCACACGTAAATTGGAATTTTATTCGAAATATACTTGACTGGCTTTGTCTCTAGGAAGCTCGAGGTTCTATTTGGTTGTTACCTCAGTTGTTGTGTGTACCTTATGAATTCTTGTACGATTGTAAATTCAGTTCGAAGTGCATTGCCTTATGGTTTTGCCTGAAAGCTAGTTTTCTCTACTGGGACTCGTAATGTGACCATCCCATGTGGAATGTAATGCATTTTCATTCATTGGCTGGAGAGGACGAAACTTCGTGTCTGGAATGTCTGTTTTTATGACAATTAGAGGGTGAGAGAAAAAAAGTTTGTTGGTTGATTTATGAACTGCTGCAAGGGTAAGTGACACGTTGGTGAGTTCTTGTTGGATTCGGCGAATTTAAAAATAAGAAACTTCAACAAAATGTGGGTTGGTAGATAGAAGGATACACTTTTTTTCAAGTTTGAATTTTCTTTTACGTTTATTTTTGTCTGGTAGCGAATGCAAGTGAACAAAGCTGATTAATCTATTGGGCCAAGTTTGTGTAAGTCTGTGCAAGAAGTTTACATTCAGTCATAAAGAAAATGAGCGGAAAAGGAAGGGCACGACTGGGACGGTCAGGCGAGGAAATTGAGTTTCACTGTTTTACAACTGGTATATTAGGGAGATCATTTTTGAAATGGGTGTAGCTTCAAACTAGCTGTCATATTGGATTTATTTTCTGACGTTTATGAACAGCTTTTGTCTGGGCTAATGTGAGGAATAGGAAGGGCTTCAGGATATGACCAGATTATAATTAAAATGCGATTTTCTTTAAAGCAATGACTCAGAAAATCAGAAGCGAGATTAAAGATCTTAACTGAACAATTTGAATATAGAAAACTCAAGGCGCTTAGTCCATTTCAAAACAAGAGAAAAGTCAAATTGTTGAAAAATTTGGAAAAAACAAACAGATTTTATTTTGTTAAAGATTGTGATATTTTGATCAAACATTAAGATCTTAGGGATTTCTTTTCTATCGTCGCTCGAGCTTGCTCATGTATTCCAAAAAACATTAAAAACTAAAACCATGTAATCAAAATTCATATTCATCTTGGTACAGCTCGTACAGTTCTCGGTTGAACCTTTTCTCCATTCGCCATCGTTGCATACGGGAATGAAAATCCGTCGAAGAATTTTTCTTTTGAAAAGGCCCAGTATCAACTCCCCTTTTTTACTTATCGTCTAGCACTCGGCGCAGTAGAGTAGGACTGGTAAAATCAAAGCAGACACTTTGTCTTTCGAGTGAGAAGTTTTGAACCCAGTTGTATTTCCAAACCGAAGCAGCAGCGGTTCGCTTGGTTCCTAGGCAGTGGACAAATGTTACATTGTTTTGTCCTCATTCACTTCAAGACCAACGAGTTTCGCCTGTTTTTCAATCGCTGTGAACGCCTCAAGCACAGCTCTCTTGGATCGACCGATGGTTTCAAAATCGTCCGCATAGCTCTATTGTTAAGTGTTTTCCATGCTCACACTCGCCTTGTGCACTATCTGCTCCAGGCCTATATTCAAGAAGTCGCATTTCCTTGCCTAACCTTGCGCATGTTTGAAACAAATCGGATGAGCTGTTACCCATTTCCAAACTGCATTGCGTAATGTTTAGCATCATGCGGCACAGCTGGATCAGTTTGTTCGGGATCTCGAATTCAGACATCGCAATCATAAGCTCTTGGCTGTGGATGCTATCAAGCAGCTTTGAAGTCGATGAAAAGACGGTGGGTTTTAACTTGAAATTTGTTGGTCATTTCCAGGATTTGCCTCAGTTATTAATCGATTTATGGGTGTTCTGTCAAGTCTGAAGCCACACTGGAACGTGTCGATTATTGTGTTGCAGAACGATTTAAGACGCTCACACAGTACGTTGGATAGGATTTTGTGTGGAACATTATGATCGCCTTTTTTGTAGATGGATTGATGGATGGATGGAGCTTATCGACCAGTCAGAGGGCATGCTTTTTGATTACCTGGTGCATGCGGTTCATCAACACACCTCATAAATATTTAGAGAGCTCCGCAGGTTTTTTTTTTATAATATGCACGCACTCAAGGGTTTTTTCTGTTTTTATGCCAAAGCACAGTGCGAGCGAAAGTGGGATAGACGGAGAGGGTTAAGGATGAGGTGTCGGTTAACATTGGTCTTGAATTCCTGAACATTGCAGTGCCTGGGGAAGACAGAGTGTGGAAGCGGGTTCCACATTCGCGTAGTACGGTTAAAGAACGGTTCTCTGAACATGACCGTGCGTCCGAAGTTGGTATCGAGGGTGAACTGATGGGCATTCCTGGAGGAGCGGGTATTACGGTTGAATATGTCATCCGATCCAGCGGACTTGTTATTTTTTACCTTTTGGATGGCTCTTTCTACCTCTTCTGCGTTGGGGGCAGGGACTGGGTCTTCATTGGCTGGTCTTGCTTCTCTTTCGTCATTAGCTCACTCGACATTTTGCACATTTAGCAGCTGTTGGAAGTGACGCTTGAAAACATCTACAATTCCCGTGCTTCGGTGACTAGGTTTCCTTCACTGTTTCGAAGAGCCTGTGTCCTGGTTCTGAAACCAGAAGCTAATTGCTTCGACCTTTTAAAGAAACGCCGGGTGTTGTTCTTGGCCCGAGACTCTTTGAGCTGAGAAACTGCGGATGCTCTTTTCTTCTTCGCAGGGTCTTTTTCTAATTTCTCCTTTTTGTTCGGTACTCTTCTCTTGCTGCTCTTGTTTTCTGTTGCAGCATTTGCAAACGTGCATTTTCCGTCTCTCTTTTCAATAACGCGCACATCATCATCATATTACGGGTTCTTTTTCTGGGTTGGCTGGTAACCTATGTTGACATCTGTGGTATTTGGAGGGACGGCGGAAAGTCTATCACTCAGTATGTAACACTGCATTATTCTGTCATGCAAGCTGACAAACCGTATGTTGCATAGCTTACTTGCAGGCTACCTTATGTTTTTTCGCGTGTTGATTGAGTGTGAATTCTACTTCGCAAACAGTAAAATTGTAAGTGAATGAGCGAAAGATCGTGTCGGCTATTGTTGTTGATGATATTCCTGGGCGATTATAACGGTTGCCATATACAATCTTATTCCGATTCCAAACGATTAAGTTGAAAAGAATTTTTCAGATTCAAATATTACTTTGGTCAGTTTGATTTACGTGTGTATACAATTATTTAGGCAAAAACTACGTTCGTCTCGAAAGTGTACCTACTGTTAGGTTAGGTCGTAAGGATATCTCAGTAAAGCAATCTTTTCTGTCAAATGTGTTCAAAGACTTTAAAGAATGATTTTATCAAACTGAAGAGAATTGAAGAAAAACTTATGTACAGCTTGATTTTTTAATCGTTTTTTCATCAATTATGTATGAATAATTCGAAAAGTACTGGACTTTCTTTTCTTTTTTGAGGAAACAAAATTAAACGTGAACATAATTTAAAAAGGACAACTTCACAAAATTATAAAAAAATAAAAAAAAACTACTGTAGGGCCCCGCAGACTTTTATCGCGATTTTAGTCGGTTGGGAAAGTGCGCAGACTATCCAACAGCCGGCCGACTATTCTCGAATTAGTTTGCAACTGACTGTTGAAGCGGTCGCACAATGAAAATATTGTCCAGAAAAATTATTGCTCTCCGGAAAATGAAGAAGAGATTCCGAGAGTATTGGGTGCATCCCATTCTCAGTGATAGATTAGTTAGGGGAAAATTGTACACTATGCATTCCAAATTACTTCTTCAATCAACTTTTCGACGGAACTTTCTACAATCAACAATTCAACAATTGTGATTTGGGTGACACCATATTCAAAATACACGCACACGACGCCAAATCACAGAGCGAAGTGAACTATCGGCCGACTAAATTATCGTCACATACAAGGGTCGTCCCAGAAGTACCTAGCCTAACGCATAGGTGGCGCTACTAGGTTCAAAACACCGAGCGCGTTCGACAACACGCATCTTAGCAAGCATACATGACAAATTTGAACACGTTCGGTCGTTTAGTATTAGAAAAGTAACGATTTTCAGTGAACGTGTTGAGCGTATTCATAATAATGGGAAAAGTTGGGCATCGTTACGTGATACACATACAATATTTTCATTTGAAAAGGTTAAATCCAACTAATATTAAAACCGAGCTAGATAGTACTTTGGGAGAGTCTGCTCCATCGTTTGCGACTATAAAATATTGGGTGGCTGAATTTAAACGAGGTCGAAAGAGTTGCGAAGATGAACAGCGCAGTGGTCGTCCAAGTGAGGTCTCAACGCCAGAAATGATCGAAAAGGTCCACAAAATAGTACTCGAGGACCGCCGATTAAAGGTACGTGAGATATCAGACATGGTAGGCATTTCAAATAGTGCGGTACATCGCATTTTGGACGAAGATTAGGAAATGAAAAAGCTATGCGCGAGATGGGTGCCGCGTTTGCTAACGGCAGAACAAAAACAGAGTCGTGAAGATGTTTCAAATCAGTGTTTATCGAAGTTTCGAAGGAATAAAACCGAATTTTTGCGCCGATTCGTCACAATGGACGAAACGTGAGTCCACCACTATACGCCTGAGACCAAGGAGCAATCAAGGCAGTGGACTGGGAAGGGGGAATCAGCTCTGAAGAAGGCGAAGACGGTTCCATCTGCAGGCAAAGTCATGGCGTCAGTTTTTTGGGATGCGAAGGGCATTATCTTCATTGATTATCTTCCACCAGGAAAAACAATCAACGGTCAATATTATGCGAACTTATTGCAACGTTTGAGCGCAGAAATAAAAATGTCACACGTCCGCTGTCGCGATGGCCAAAATCAACGAGTTGAAGTTCGAACTGCTACCCTACGCACCTTATTCTCCAGATTTGGCCCCCTCAGACTTTTTTCTCTTTCCAAACCTCATAAAATGGTTGGGTGGGCGAAGATTTTCGAATAATGAAGAAGTGAAAGCGGCGGTTGATGGTTATTTTGCGGAGCTTGACGGATCGTACTACAAGCAAGGGATCGAAGCATTCGAACATCGCTGGACATACACTTGGTCCAGCGATGAAATGAAACTATGTAGAGAAATAAAACCGATTTTTGCCAAAATTTATGTTTTTTCATTGTTAGGCTAGGTACTTTTGGGAAGACCCTCGTATGGTGTATGCCTGTATGCGCCAATACTGATTAAACAGTCGGCCGATAGTTGGCCGACAGATTAGTTTGAATGTAATCGGGTGGCCCATTAAACTTTTTTATCGGCCGATACTGGATCGCTGTAGTGTGCGCATATGCATTCCTCTCCATACTGATTAAGAAGCCGACCAAACTATCGGCCGATAAAAAGTCTGCAGTCTGCGGGGGCCCTAAATCAACACTAAAACCACAAAAAACAATTTATCCTTGACTTGGGAGTTATTGGACGTAGACAAAATTACATTATGACTATCAATTTCAATAACGCTAAATTTGATTAAACACAAAATAAATATGAAATATGTCGGTTAAAGTCGATGGCATGGTGAAATAATTGAAAAATCAACGACTTTAACGAGAATAATAAAAAAGTAGTGCAACATAAATTATGAAAATGCATTTTTTGCGTTCATTCAATTTCTGGCACATCCGTGTGCCTTTATTTTAATTCAAAGTTTTATGAATGGAAATTAATATGTTAATCAGTGCAGATAATATTATGATCGACAACAAAAACGATTGAAATAAATCTCTGTCTGGTGGCGCACCTCAATTGTTTATAAAGCCAACACACAAAGTATACCTCAAAGTTGTCATACTATCAGTTTGTTTGGGATTAACTGGCTCTTGGCTTCGTTACTGACTGACTGACGTTGAAGTTAAACTGAAAATTTTGGTTTTATGTGTGTTTTGGTGTAAACAAAGTTTCATTTATGCACAACATCAAGTTGGCGGATGACAAACGTAAGCTGGGGAATACTTATTATGTCAGCGATGTCGCTCAGACAGTTGGATTTACCTTATGATACGGACTGCAATGGAAGGGATTTTGTGGTAGCTTTATGTGAAGCCGTTTTTATTTAAGTATTTAGAGGAGGTATTTTAACGTTGACACAGCTTGATGGCTATCTTTTTGATGATAGGTTTTTTTTTACTGAAAAATTGCGAACAAGTTGATTTTGAACATATTCCTTGACAACTTTGGCAAACAATTTAAAAACAAAACGACTTACGATGAGATAAACGTTTATTTGCTTGCTTAGGCAAAATACTTAACTAATTCTGACTAATGTCCTTTGTAAAGGAATAAGCCAAGCCCAGATAGAAAAATTGCAAAAAGTACCTAACATCTAATTTAAAATCACAAAAAGTCTCGAACTTAATTGGTTTGCTTAATGAGACCGAGTCCCAACCGTCACTCGAAATAAGTTAAATTCAATCTAGTTAGCTATCCTCAATCAACTGCTAGCTTACTTTGTCATTGTCATCATTAAAGTCACATCCAATAAACTAAAGAGAAATGCCTTTATCTCCTGACAACAGTGAGAGAGACTCGTGCTTTATTAGATTTGCCTATCTCACAATATCCAATTACAACGATCAGCTTTCAAACGACAATTACAATCTTAATTAAAACTTTTAATCCTGTATCCACTGAACGAATGACCGACCTATACAAAAGCTTTTTTCTTGCTTCTTATGTTAAGAGTCTATTGTCAACATTGAGTGACAATAGTTTCGTTCATTTAATCTAAACTTATCTGCTTTCTTCTCGGTTTTCATACAAAATATGTATTGCAACGGCCTGCATGAATTAAAAATATCCATTCGAAGGACCCGAAATCCCAAACGAGATTGAATTTATATATTTTGTATGAAAATTGAAAGACAAGAACCCTCTTCAGAGTTGATTGAATTGGGTTGGTTCCAGAGCTGAGCCAAGTGTCAACGACTATCCTTCGGTTTCTTGATATTAATTTCAAATTAAAATTCTCAGTTTTTTGTTTCTTTCAAGGACGTGTATTTTTTGTTTGCACTCTGCAGATGCGCTGGGAGTTCATATGACATGAAAATTATCGCACAGAGGTTGCTAAGAGGGTTCAAAAGTTCATAGCAAACGAGACGGAGTTTAAGATTGATCATTGATGGGTGTATCTGGGTTAAAAAGTTAAATTAATATCTATGTTTCTGTTATACTTTATTCGGAGCAATTTTGATATTCAGTTTAATTTTCTTTTCAGAAAGATTGGGAAAAAACAGAAAATCTAAAACTGCAATTTGATATTTTTATGAAAAAGAGGTCAAACATCAAATCAGTTTTCTTCTTTTGTTTTGACACCCTGTTTAACAAACTATCATCGACTTCAACGCAATTAGTGAAAGTACACTTTTGGCATGCAAGGCGAATTTAGGAGCCTCATAAACCTTTACGGACCCACTGAGGTGTGAGATGAGTAGTAACCTACGTCCTCAATGCCTGCCTAAGATATGAAGTTAAAATCATCCTTGATTATTTCACTGCAAAATAGATGGGGAGGCAGTATTCAGGCAATAAATTATTTGCATTGTAACGAAGCGTTACACTTCACAGCTCTCCGACCGACCAACCATAAGAAAAACTCTGTACACCCGGGCTATTATAAAACAATCCACCGTACCGCCCGGATTATACAACTACAAGCAACCCTAATGCCCAGACTATAAATTATGTCAATAAAACAGCACCATAGAGTATTATGTATTTTTGTATCCCCTTGCAGTTTTGTAATAATACAATTCACATCTAGTTTTTACATAATAGTTATCAAGTAGAAGGTAAGAGTTGTATGTAATTCGAGAAGCATTTTATTTTGTTTGTTTTGATATGCGTTGGCTGCTAAGCAGAACGTCGTGGGTTCGAATCCTACTCGGGCCCAAAGTTTTTATTTCATCTTTCACGGACATGCCTCTTGCGAAGAACTGACAAAACTTCCAAGAGTCATGAAAAAGTGCTTCTCAACTTTGCCGTTCGGAATCGGCGTTAAAATTGTAGGTCCCCTCAATTCTTCACACGCTCCTAGAGAATTGGTTGAAGAGAGTAAGCCACTTAGGCTTTGGCTCTTCAAGAGCTGTCGCGCCACTCTATTTTAAATATTCGTGAAATTATATTGAGCTTAGTTTCCCTCCTTCCGAGGAATCCCCCTCACTACGAGGCCGTGCGATAGATTGTAGTTTTAGTTTCCCTCCTTCTTAGAATTCCCCTCATTCTGAGACTGTGGCAAAATTACCTCCTTCCGAGGTATTCCCCCTCACTTCGAGGCTGTGGTGACAGGTTATATTTTGTTTCTCCTTCCGAGAGTCCCCCTCCTTTGAGGGCCGTGACACTAGCGTATTTATAAGGCTAATTTTAAGAGTTAAATCTAATTGGAGAGAGTTTGGTGTTTTCTTTGCTGAGTTTTCGTGCTTTCCTCAGACGGACCTTGGACTCCGGCGACGGCGAGTATACCCCAGCCCGAGTAAATTAAGCATCACAGCATGAAAACACAAACGACAATTATCCATTGTTGCGTGTTCTTTAAATAGCAGCATCGAAGAACATGGTCTTTGGGAAAACCAGATTCTTCCGTAAAGAATAAGGATATCCACAAAGTCACTTTACTATTAGTGCGCGAGTATTAGGAAAACAGGGATAGATGAGAAGGGTTTAAGATGAGTGTCAAGGGCTCATGCATTCCGTATTTTGTCCGATGTCTAGGTTACTCCTTGAAAGTTGTAACCTCCTATATGGTTAAAAAAATATGAGCTAGAAGTCCGGAGCGTCAGTAACACCCTTTAAACACATTAACTAACGGTCAACAACTGGATCAAGAAATGCGGTCTTAAAATAAACCCTCTGAAAACAGAACTGGTACTTTTCACCAATAGAAGAAAAATCCCTTCTTTCGAGATGCCAAAAATCGACAATACCCACACTTAAACTCTCAGAAATAAGCGAGATATCTTGGAGTTATCCTAGATAAGAAACTCAACTGGAGTCCAAACATACAAGAAAGATAACAAGAAAGCCATGATTGCACTCTAGTCATGTAATAGGATTCTATCTATCCCAAGATCATCATGTGGATGTATACAGCCCATTCTACTTTATGATGTTTTGGTTTGGTGGCAAGCTCTGGGAGAAATCCACGAACTTAAAAACATAACCAAAGTACAAGAATAGCATGCATTAGCACTACAGGGGCGATGAAGACTACCCCAACTGCGGGTCTTGAAGTGAGCCTAAAATCTCAACCCCTAGACATTATTTGTACAAGAATCAGCAGCAAAAAGCGCTCCTCGACTTAGTCAGACCAATATTTGGAGATCTAGTCAACATGGCCATACTACTGATCCTTACAAAATGCGTTGGTTATAACGTTTGTAGTGATTACATGACCCCTTATTAGACTTCAATAAAAACATTACTATCAGCTTCCAATAGGAAAGATTGGGAAAACAGTGTACCCTACACTAATGAAATTGAACTTTACCATCTTTACCGATGGTTCGAAAATGATAACTGGAGTAGGAACAGGTTTCTACTCAGAAAATCTTAGCCTTGCCAGTTCATTCAGACATTCCCGATCATAGCAGTGTCTTCCAAGCCGAGATCTTTGGCAGTGAAAAACGCTGCTAATCAAATATCCATGATGGCGATATCACACGCTGATATCACCTTTTTTCATTGATACCCAAGCCAGCAATAAAGCGATCTCTGCCACGCAAATCAAATCAAAGCTTGGTTTCTTGCTTTTGCGAAGATCTAAGGGTTCTTGGTATGCAGCACAACGTAAGACCAAAGACCATATAACAAGCAAAGATGTCGCACGTAGAACAAAAATCTGTGCCTGCTTTTTTCCACCATCCCTTTTTTACAATGGGTCCAAAACATGAGTCTAGGAATTAGAAACATTTCACATGTTGTGGATACACACTGTGCGAAAAAGAGCGTTGCTATTTATACTGAAAAGGTAGAGGGAGAAACAATGTATTTCATGTTTATGAGTAGAAAAAACAACAACAAAACCTATGCCTTTTCAATGGGTCCAAAACATTGTTGCTAGATTTGTAATAATTTTATGAAGCAGAAGAGAGAAAAATGATTTTTTTTGTCATATGCACAAGCAAGTTAGGTTGATCGTTGATGATCGAGTTAAATGAAAGAAGGGTGAGTTGATGTCCTACACATGTAATGTGTGTATATTCATATTGCGTTAGGGATTTTGTTTTTGTAAGCTGCGTAGAAAAATGCGAACGAGTTTTATTTATTTTTTTTTTCTTGAAGGTTAAAAAACCTTGAAAAGTGAGTTTTGATTATGTTCGTGAATAATGAGTTGTGGTAGTTTGAATATATTGGGTATGGGTTTTGCTTTTGTTTTGTTTTTACTTCTTGGGGTTGGTTGTGATTTGGAAATCGTATTCAATCACATAATTAATTTTAAATGTAGGTCAAGAAAAGATTGACTTATTGATGTGAGGATTTATTTATGCGTAAATTAAGTATTTTTGTAAATTTTTGATCTCTTAGTAAAGTCTTTTGGTTCTTTTTGGTTCGTAACTATTGAAGTCGGTAATGGATCAATTCAATGAGGAAAATAGGTGATAGGTACATTTCATTTAATTTTTACTTGCGGATATGGCAAGTAATGAATTCGTAAGAAAAAAGTTGAGATTTTGACAAATATGACATAACGATTTAAGAGAAGTCAAGAGAAGTGGATCCGCCGATTCCGTCAGTCTGTCTGTAAACGCACCAACAGCCTTAACCACTGGTCCGATTGACTTCAAACTTGAAAATTAGAGGTTTCAGGGAATTCGCGAGTGTCATTTTTTATTTTTTTTAATGCCAAAATTTAGGGCAGCCATTATACAATTTTCTCAAAAAACAGCTCCTACGATTTTTTTTTAAACATGCTCGAAATTTTTTTTCAAAACAAGAGATCAATATTAAAATTCGAAATTTGCTTATAAAATTTATATTTACATATTCTTGAATACTGCATACCCAAATTAATTTTAAAGCATTTTCGAAAAATTGTAGGTATATATAAAAAATTAATTAAAAAAAAAACCGCTCCAAGGATTTATTAGAAACAAATTTAAAAATCAACTATTTCTTAAGAAATTTTATAACATCGATTTCTTTCAGAATGAATCTATTTTTGAGGTACATATTTCATATTTCAATTTAAATTTTTATTCGTGAATTTTAACCGCATGTTTTTGTTTTTTAATGTTTTTTATGAGTTATAATTTACAACCCAGTTGTGCACATATATTTATCTCTCAAATACAAAACTAATATAATTTTAACACAATGCAGTATGTAAATAGTTGCAAAAAATAGGAATATAATGTAGCCTTGAACTAAAATTCCAAGTCTTCAAAATGTTCAGATAAGCTGTAATTCGAGAAAATAATTTTGAATGTTGTAAAAGTGGTGATTTTTTGCCAATCGCTGATCAAGTACTGAATACTTGGCGACATATAGATATATGGCAAGTACCTATTGAATTCGAAAAAAAAAATTGAGATGATGATGAGAAATTAAATTACGATGATAGAGAAGTCGAAAAAAAGTGGGTACGGCGATTCCGTCTGCTACTGTCTGGAAGTTTACAGGCATCTACAGCCCTTAACGACTGGTCCGATTGACTTCAAATTTGAAAATTAGATGTTTGAGCAAAACCTGATATCCCAGTTTTTTATTTATTTTTGTTTTAAGATAAAAATTTAGGGTAGCCACCATACGATTTGTTTGGCTAAAAACCAAAACTTACAATTTTCTCCAAAACGGCTCCTACGATAGAACGGTTTTTTGTTATTAGATTTTCTCGAAAAATGATAGATCAGCGTTAGTTTTTTTTTTTGAAAGTACGTATACATTGTTCAAATAATACTTATGCAAGTATTCAAAAAACAAATATTGTAAACAACAATATACGATGAAAAAAATAAAGAATTTATCTATCTATCTATCTATCTTTTCGAAAAAAAATTGGATTTTAAAAAGTACATTTTTTACATTTTGAAAATTTTTTAGTTTTAATCTAAAAGCTCCATTTAAATCGTCTATTTTCTTGCAACCATTACATACAGATAGATATTATGTTGGTTTGTATGTATGTATTTGAAAATAAAAAGTGAAATAAATACTACTACCCAATCCCCTGTCTTCCTCATTAAATTGATCCATTGCCGAGATCTATGGTAATCAAAGTCAAATGACCTTATTGAGATCAAAAAATTAAAAAATTTAACATATACATATAAATCAATCCTCACAAATCACAACAACAGTGTCAATCTTTTTTTGACCTACATTGAAAATTATGGGAATGAATATGATTTTCAAATCACAATTCACAACCAACCCAAGAAGCAAAAACAAAAACAAAAGCAAAACTACAACTATGTCATTGTCCAAGAACATTCATCAATTCGATCAAAACTCACTTTTCAAGTTTTTTTATCCTTCAAGAAAAAAAAATAAACAAAACTCGTTCGCAATTTTTCTACGAAGTTTAAAAAAAAAAATCACCTAGACGCAATATGATATAGGAATTATGAATACACATACAGGTGTAGGACATCAATCGCACCCTTCTTTCATTTAACTCGATCATCAACGATCAAATCCTAACTTGCTTGTGCAGTGCATATGACAAAAAAAAATCATTTTTTCTCTCTTCTGCTTCATAAAATTATTACAAATCTAGCTACAATGTTTTGGACCCATTGAAAAGCATAGGATTTGTGTTGTTTTTTTCTACTCATAAACATGAAATACATTGTTTCTCCCTCTACCTTTTCAGTATAAATAGCAACGCTCTTTTTCGCACAGTGTGTATTACACACATGTGAAATGTTTCTAATTCCTAGACTCATGTTTTGGACCCATTGTAAAAAAGGATGGTGGAAAAAAGCAGGCACAGATTTTTGTTCTACGTGCGACATCTTGCTTGTTCTATGGTCTTTGGTAAGACTCTGCTGGGTTCCCGGTAACAGTGCTGTGCCAGGAAATGAAAAAGTGGATGAGCTTGCAAGAGAAGGCTCGGTACTTGATCCCTCTCTCATAGACCATGACATCAGAATCCCTCAATGCGATTTAAAAAGAAACATTAGAAATAATATCATTCAGAAAGCAAATGATAGATGGAGGCTACTAGAAACCCGCGGTAACACCAGGAAACTCTGGCCTCATTGTGACATGAAAAGATCCGATAAGATATTACTTCTCAAAAAACCCTAAGATCCCTCATAAGTGTTAAAACGGGATATAACCTACTTGGCTACCACGAAAAGAAGATGGGGCTTAGTACAGACGACATATTATGCAGAGGCTGCGGCGCGGCGATGAGGAAGAACATGAAAACACAGCTCACTTCGTATGCCACTGTCCAGCACTCTGCCGCACTAGATTAAAAATTTTAGGCAACTATTTCTTTAATGAACTAGAAGAACTATCTGAACTCCAGGCAATCGCCTACTGAACTTTGTCAGGTCCACAAATGGCTCGACCAACCATAGAATTCATAGGTTAAATCACTTTTTCAGAAGTTACAACACTTCAGGGTATCACAAGGGATCTACATTGATCTAAGTGTAACGGTAACAACATCAACTGTCAGCCCATATAACCTAACCTAACCTAATCTTATCTAACCTAACACCCTTTATAATTGTATGGAAAAATACAATGTCATTGTTGGTTCTTCTTTGTGGCAATATTTCTAACTGAAGACTTGACAAACGATACCTATTCATAAGGAGGCATGTTTATGGAAATTGATGGCTTTTAAATGCAAACCTATAATCAAATTCCGTCGAACGGATTCCAACCTCTCGATATGAATGTCGTTAAAGTGACCAACATCTTTGTACTTTAAGCTAAGTACCTATTTTTTTCACACCACAACTAGAAACTGTTTATGTCGTCCTGCAGAAGAATTCTATCATTCATTGAAGATATGTACATTGCAAAAATGGGAATTTCGCAGTTTTGAACTCATGGCACCATGGCGGGGAATCGTTAATAGCCAATATAAAAAGAAAGGGTCCTAAATGACTATGTTGAGGGACAACGGATGGCGGATGTAGCATTAAATTAATCAGAAACATGATGTCTTAATTTCTTCTGTCTGTCTTCTAGATATGTGGACATCCAATTAATGAAAAAAGGGGAAAGCCACGTGCGTTCAATTAAAACATTATATCGTGTAAGAAAACTTGTCGAAAGCTTTTGAGAAGTCAGTATTTAGACACAATCTATTTTCTGATCAAACTCTTAAGAGTTTGAGGAAGCATTTATTCACAAAGACAAGAACGTCTGTGACTTTTCTGCATCCAAATTAAATGACGGCTCTCTTAATTAAAGGGTTTTTCAAAAGGGACGCTACAAAAGTAGACCGATAGGGACAGCAAACGACGCCATATTTTTTCCCGACATTTCTCTTCAGTTAAGTCTGCCATTTTCATCATGGAAAGGTATACGATCCAACAACGAGTCGGAATTATTAAAATTTATTACCGAATCTCGGAGTCAGTGGTCAACACTTTAAGAGCGCTACGTACAATTTATGGTCGTCATAATCGTCCTGCCAGATCAACAATTGAGCGTCTAGTGGAAAAATTTGAATCCACAGGCTCAGTACAAAATGTTCCCGTGCCAGTGAGACAAAGAAGTGCCCGTAGTGTCGAGAATATTGCTGCCGCTAGCGCATCAATTGCGGAAGACCGAAATCAGTCTCTCACACGTCGTTCTCAAGCGTTGGGCATCTCTGTGAAGTCGTTGTGGCGAATTTCGCGAAAAGATCTTGGCCTACATCCTTACAAGATCAAATTGACGCAAGAACTGAGAAGCGTCGTATGTTCGTGAATTGGGCTGAGCAACAACTTGAAAATGATCCGGATTTTCATCGAAAAATCATCTTCAGCGATGAGGCTCATTTCTGGCTGGATGGCTTCGTCAATAAGCAAAATATGCGTTATTGGTCAGGCAGCAATCCACATGTGCTTCACGAGGCACCATTACATCCCGAAAAAATCACTGTTTGGTGCGGTTTACATGCTGGTGGTGTCATTGGGCCGTACTTCTTCCGTGATGATCAAGACCAGCACGTTACTGTGAATGGGAATCGCTACCGCTCAATGCTAACCGATTATTTTTGGAATGAATTGGATGATATGGACTTGGACGATATGTGGTTTCAACAGGACGGTGCCACATGTCACACAGCGGGCCAAACAATCGAATTATTGAGAACGAAGTTCGATGAGCGCATTATCTCCAGAAATGGACATGTGAATTGGCGCCTCGTTCATGCGATTTAACGCCGTTAGACTATTTCCTGTGGGGCTACGTCAAATCTATGGTTTATGCCAACAAGCCAGCGACGACTGATGAACTTCGTACGAATATTGAACGTGAAATTGCAGCAGTATCGGCCGATTTATGCTTGAAAACCGTCAAAAATTGGGTTCAGCATCTGGACTTCTGCAAGTGTGCCCGTGGTGGCCATGCAAAAGAAATCGAGTTCCATATATAATGGCATCAAATATACTTCCACAGGAATAAATAATTTCATTGATATCCAAAACCGTTTTTGTTTTATTGAAAAACCCTTTACTCTACAATCTCATGTTGGAGCTAGCAAATATTGAGGAATTAAAAAAACTAAGACATATTTGTCCGAAATACTTACTACCTCGTTCTTCAGACCCAAAACTAGACTATAAATATAGAAGCTTTACTAAACGGTTGGTTACCTGCAAAATAAAAAGAAAAAACAAATTATTACTTGTCAACATTTAATAACATTTTTTTCATAAATAATCTTAATCTATTAATTCGAAACTAAAAGCCAATAAAACGATTTACCCGCACTACTTTGACTCAAGTAACACAACTAACCTCTCAAATTAACGACCCTCATAATGGTTACCTTCTCTTGTCGGCATGCAAAAGACCTAATTTATTTATCTTCGTTTAGGTTCAAACTTCATCGCCTTGAATTTTGTATGTTATTCAACACGCTAACGATATTCAAAGTACCTACTTGGTGTAATCTGAATAATTGACGTTTATCGCTAGTTTTTGGTAATTTGTTTTGCCGACTGACCTTGCTTTTCTGATTGATGGCAACATGTTGAGTCAGAAAATAATATTTAAATGAAGTGGAGCAATTGCGTGGGTTTATTTATAAAAAAACACAATAAATATAGTAGAGCATAAAAAAAGGTACCAATGCTTTCTTGAAATTCTTTAGGAAATGATTATTTTTGAATTCTCTTTGATCTGTAATTTCCCATCATGCTCATTTCCTAAAATGGTTCCAAATCAATGTTGAATTGAGGCGTGACGATTTATTGTAAACATTGAAAGCACCACACCTTCCTGACTTGGGCTGGAACCTCGTTAAACAATTAAATTGAGATCGGTAAGTCACATTCTTTTGTTCAACATTTGCAAAAGTAAGCTAATCAAGGAGAACCTAGCATCATCAATTTTAATACCCTTTCTTGCTCCAATAACTTTTGCTGTGACCAATAAATCTTCGTAACGCCCGAAAAAATATGAATTTTCTTGTAATAGAAAATTGCTCGAAATGCACAAAAGGAGTGGCAATTTGGAATCGATTCCAGTGGCACCAATGAACTCATTTTTGAATTTATCACAACGCAACTGTTTGAAATTCAACATTTCCAGCATCTATTTGTGGGTTAGTGAACTCATAACTCATTTTAATCGATTTTTGTTTCTTTTTTGCAGTTAGGTACGAATTAATTATTCTGCTGAAGGGAAACACATTTCCTGTTCATTTAGACACACCATGCTCCATGAATGAAGCGACAGGAGCAATGGACAACATAAGAAATTGGATACCTGATTTTAATGTTGGAACTGACTAGGAGACGACCATATTTCAAACTTAGACTAAAGATGTTAATTTGCGATGCAAATTATAATCTTCATATTTCTTTTTCTGCTCTACTGAAGTGGTTAAATGCAGTAGTTGCTGTATGCTTTAGTCGTTTGTCGCGTCTCTTCTTTTTGATTAAATTTAAGACACTAGAAGAGGACGACGTTAAAAACATGAAGAGTACATTATATTATTGCGTGCAAAAAAGTAGACAGATTCATTTATGGACTTATGTATGGTGAAGGTATTGTAGTGAAAGTAGGTGGCTATTTGTTTGCTAAAACAGATAAAAAGACGTTTAAAAGCTTTTGAAAATCAATAAGACACGACCGGTACAGTAGTCACGAAAAATGCAAATGCAAACTTCATGATGTAAAATTTTGATTTTAAGTCAGATAAAGCGTACAGCTTTCTGTCTGCATTAATGGAGAATGGAGACGAAGATTCAACCAAGAACTGTACGAGCTGTACAGCGACACTGACCTAGCCAGAAAAGTTAAGGTCCAACGACTTAGATGGTTGAGTCAAGTTGAGGGAACAAAAAAAAAAAAATGCTCCGGCTCGTAGAGTCTTCGAATCCAACCCGGAATGACGTCGCAGAAGAGGAAAACCGCGACTCAGGTTGGCGTGCGAAACGGAGACAGCTAGAGCTGGCTGGAGAATTTTGTTGGGTGAGGCCCTGGTTCGACCTGGACTGTAGCGCCACCATAAGTAAGTAAAGCTTGTACACTATCAGAAATTATCGAAGAGAGCTAAAGCAAGCTTCAGAGCCAGCTGAGGAGACAATGTTTTACCACCGTTTAGATTATAACTTGCTGGTTTCGTTTCAACGGCACTCTAGAGAGGGAAATTCTTTCGAGTGTCGTAACCTCACCAAACAGCAGGAACTTAACCAATATTTAAGTCGATCAATATCGACATGAGGCGGTTAAAACTATGCAATGAGCAATACCCAAGCACTAAGAAAATTACGACAGCAACGTCTACAGAGACGCGACATAGACGATCCTCACTGACATAAGCGTGGTCCATTGACAAAGCTTAGGATCCGTGCGAGAATACTGGTTAAAAGAGCCTTTAAAGTCTAAAGAAGATTCTATTGACAGCCTCCCACATATATCATCTTTCATGTTGTTGCTACCACTGGCCCAAGGTTATTGAAGGATATGAAGAAGATGAAGTTCAGTCCATCCCATAATAGAAGTCTATTGAAAATGTTTACAGATCTGGAGAGCAATTGAAACGTTGGTCTACAGTCTTATCACTTTATTTGGTAGTTATATTCTCTTACGGCTTTGCAAAGTTCTACAGTAGGCGGCTTTAGATTCTATAAACATCAGGCGGATGTTACAGCCATATCAAAGGGCACGGTAGTGCCCAGCCAAGTTCTAACACTACTCCCTTTTTACAGGATCGAACTCAAGCACATTTTTAACCCCTTATAACTTATACTTTGTAAGTAGTGTCCGTAGCTTAGTGGTTAGGTGCGTTGGCTGCTAACGTTTGAACGTCGTGGGTTCGATTCCTACTCGGGCCCAAAGTTTTTATTTCATCTTTCACGGACACTGCCTCTTGCGAAGAACCGACAAAACTTCCAAGAGTATTATCTGTCATGAAAAAATGCTTCTTAACTTTGCCGTTCGCAATCGGCAGTAAACTTTAGGTCCCCTCAATTCTTTACACGCACCTAGAGAATTGTTGATGAGAGTAAGCCACTTAGGCCTTAGCTCTTCAAGACTGTCGCGCCACTCTATTTTTATAACTTTTGAATCCATTGAGTTAGAAGCTTCAAATTTGAATTACAAAGTAACTTCAATGACACAAAGGCGCTTATAAAAAATAGAACCACTACTTCGTGAGATATTGAACAGTAAGCAATTCAAAAACCGTAATTGACTCACTGACTGACTCACTGATTTTCAAAATTATGAAGCACTTCTAACAATAGCAGAATCTTGAAATTTGGTACAAAGATAGGTTTTCGCGTGTATACAAAGGAAAAAAATTCCAATTTGCTCATTCAGGGGGCGTGGTATCCGCCCACTTTCTAAAACTGGTCGAAGGATTTTGAAATTCGGAATTCTAATAGGTTTTTGGTTGAATATAAGGTGTAAAATACGTAAAATATTTTGGTTTCATAAAGGGGCGTGGTTTCCGCCTACTATCTTAAAACGGTCGTAGGATGTTGAAATTTGGAATCCTTGTAAGATTTTTGTTGAATAGCATGAAAAATAAGAAAAAAATTCTATCTCCATTAAGGGGCGTGGTATCCGCCCATTTTATCAATGGTCGAAAACGATTAAATTCGAAATTCGTATAGGGTTTCGGTTGAATATAAGAGAGTTTAGAGGTTCCTTATTTTAGTGGTGGTGTGAGCGTATTTTGTACGAAAACCGTGCCGATGAATGAAAGGCTGGGGGATAAACCAGCCATTAACGAGCTCTTTCGGACGCCGCCGTAGTAAGGTCCGGCATATTTCTGCATTGCCCCGGCAAAAAGATGTGAAATCAGAACAAAAACATAAAATGTAAAAATGTGTAAAAAGTCAGCCACCAAAAGTAATGAGATCTACGGCCAAGTTTAAACAAGTAAAAGTGTTATATTGAATATTTTAAATCATAGAAGATAATAGAACAATATTAAACGAAAATAGAACTGAGCCCAAAGTTAATTTGAATGAAAATTTACAAGTTCACTTGGCTGGCAAGTTTTCATTTGATGCGTGATTACTATGACATTAAAAAACTTGAAACTGACAATTGATTTGTTGCTGTCATAGCTTTGGTGCCATCGAATGTGTTGACACAGACGCAGTTTTTTTTACATTGTCACCCACCACATTAAATCACCCACCACGGTGAACGTCAGTTAGGGAAATTTTAATTTATTAACAGCGTTTTTTACTTAGTCAACAGCATAAGGTGTAATCCTTCGTTATTCTGTATTCATTGATTTTGCTGTTAAATTGCAGAAATTTTTTGGGTGAAACCCCATTGATATTTTGTCGAATACGGTTTCCATAATATATGAGGCTCTCCGATCTTAAAGGATGTACGCAACAATTTTAATGCTAAATCCTATCTCTATTCTACTTTTCTGTAGTTTTGAAGCATTTCTTTTTGTTCCTAAATTGCAGTGATGATCCTCCAAGTTTGATCATCTCTTTTACTTGCCCATAGGAATTTCTAGGAAATATATACGTAACATACTTAACAGACTAGCACACACACCAAGAAATAATTGAACATTTTTTAATTAATAATTTAATTAATTTTCAAAAATGCAGTTACCTTGTTCTACTAGCAGGTATCTATAATTTAATTCTCACAAAAACTTAATTTCAATATACGTGCACACGACAGGTTGATAAAATCTGTCATCCCATCCCTCGATTTCTTTTACCATCGACTGTTGTAGGTAGAAACTTGTATCTACTCGGAAAGTTCTGCATAGTACAGAAACTAAAGAAACAGGACATGATTTTCCCTATCCTCCTTCCCCTCAGCAAAAACATAACTAAATACATTCGCAGATTCGAGAAAATCCTTCATTATTATTCAATTCAAATAAGATAAAAAGGAAAACTTAACTTTTGTTCATTAGAGCAAGCTTAAGGCATGCAATTTCAGTTGAATGAACATGTAAGATTTTCCTATTGAAATTGTATGGTCAGAGCAAATAGGATCTGTTTTCTTATATTCCTGAGGCGTATACCTATTTATTTTTAGTTCCATGATTATGAGTTGATGCGAACTAAACGTGAAATTTAGCTACACAATGTTTTGACCCATTTGCCTGCCAGAAAAGTTCATGTTGATTGAAGTTAGGTACAGCACACTTTTTCAAAAAGCGTTAATTTTAATTTAAGGGGGTTTAAGTAAATTGTTTTTGCTAAAGCTGATATTTGGAGTTGAATAAAAATAAAAAAATTTGCACGACGTACGAACTTCGTCCTATATTCCAAAACTGAACTCACAAAAAAATATTGAAAAATTAAAAAAATGCATTTAAACATTCATAAATAATCGATCAAAATCTCAACTTTTTTTTACGAATCCAAAACTTGTGAACTGTCCCTCGCATGTACTCTCCAAGACGTCGAAACCAAGCGCTTTGGCATCTGCAATTACTTGGTCCTTGTACTCATTGTGATGATTTGTTAAGCAAAATCATCATGTAGATGAAAGCAATCATCATATTTATGAATGATTTATTAATCTTATTGACAAACGCTTTCATCATATACATGAATGATTTTTTACCAGTTAAATCATCATATCAATGAATATATTTATCAAACTTATGAAAAACTTATCTACATTCAGAACATCATATTTGCGAACGTATTTATCATATTTATGAACGATTTCATATCATTTAGTCCATCATATTTATTATTCATCAATTTGGAAAATATGTTTAGTCAAATTGATGAAAGCGAGCATCAATATGACGAATTTAGTCATTATGTTGAAGAAATTTGTTCATCATATTGATGAAGATATTCATCACTTTAATGAATGCGAATATCAATATGATGAATTTAGTCATCAGATTGAAGAAATATTGTCATAGTTTTGAAGAAATGTTGTTCATCATGTTGATGAGTCTTTCATTAAATTGAAAATTCTTCATCACGTTGATGAATAAATGCATTATTTTTGTAAGACAACTTTTCAAAAAAAAAATCATCATATTTATGAACGCTGTAGTCAACATGAAGAACATGAAGGGGAAATTTTTGTTCGTCATATTGACGAAACAAATTGATGAATGATGTACAAGATTCATCAGTTAAAATTGTCATCATAATGATGAACTCTTGTTCATCTTTTACATGAAAAGGTTCAATGGACTAAAATTGAAGATTTTATCATCATATTGACGACGTTTTTCATCTCTATTACCTACCGATTTGGTTCAGTGTACAGTGCTCGGTTGAACCACCTTCGAAAATACGTCCTTTACAAATTCAAAATTGCTGATACCAACAGTGGCGTTTTGTCCTTGGCTTGTTTTCTGATAGCATATGTTTTGTTCTGTCGTCATTCACTTCAAGACCATCGAATTTTACCTGTTCTTCAATTGCTGTGAAGGTCTGAAGCACAGCTCTCTTGGATCGACCGATGATGTCTATGTCGTCCGCATAGCCTAGGAGCTGGGTGAATTTGTTGAAGATAGTGTTTTCCGTGCTCACACCCGCCTGGCGCACTTTCTGCTTCAGGACTATGTTGAAGAAATCACATGATAGCGCATCTCCTTGTCTAAAACCTTGGCATGTTTGAAACAACTCGGATGAGCTGTTACGCATTCCCACATTGCAGTGCGTATTTTTTTAGCGTCATGCTGCACAGCTAGATCAGTTTGTTCGGGATCCCGAATCGCCATCATAAGCTCTTGACGGCGGATGCTATCACAAGCAGCTTTGAAGTCGATGAAAAGATGGTGGGTTTCGAATTGAAATTCGTTGGTCTTTTCCAGGATCTAATTCGGTGTGAATATTTGCATTTTTCCTTTCACACTTTGTTGATGGCCTCATTCCACAGGTATGTCATCCGACCCGGCGGACTTGTTATTTTTTAGCTTTTGAGTGGCTTTTTCTACCTCTTCGGTGCTGGGGGCTGGGACTGGGTATTCACTGACTGGTCTTGCTTCTCTTTCATCATTAGCTCACTCGACAATCAGCAGCTGATAGAAGTGCTGTTTGAAAACATCTACAATTCCCTGTGCTTCAGTGGTTTCCTTCACTGTTACGAAGAGCCTGTGTCCCGGTTCTGAAACCAGAAGCTAATTGCTTCGACCTTTTAAAGAAACGCCGGGTGTTGTTCTTAGCCCGAGACTCTTCGAGATCTTTGAGCTGAGAAACTGCGGGTGCTCTTTTCTTCCTTCGCAGCGTCTATTCAACTGTTTCTTATTACCTCATGTTTTAGGTTAGGCATGTTTTCCATTTGATCTAGAAATTTTTATCCATTTATTTGTCTGTCCGATGTATTCAAAAGCATTTGAATTTGGAAAAACTTACGTAAATTTAGAGAACTCGTTTGGTTTATTTTATTTTTAGACCAAAACCTCACGACTTCTGAGTGATGCAACTCCCTGGAATTGTAAAAATAGCCCACGCTTCCACTAATACGCGATAAAGAAAGTGTTGGTTCTATTCGTCTGACCACCATCGGACAATTTCCATAATCATGAAAAAAAATGAGAGTTTAAAGTATAAGAGATGTACTTAGTCATTAAATTGTGGAACAAAATTCAGTCAAAACAACACACGTCTTCTGCAGCTCTCAATAAAGATACCTATACAATTTCGTAATCTCATAAAATTTCAGCAAAACGCCTAGAGCAAGAGAAACGTTTAAATCAATATCGGTACAAAAAGCAAACAAATGACAGTACCCACCCTCTATCGTCCAAGAAAAATTGGGGGAGTAATGTAGTCAAAAATTAAACCAGCAAAACTATCCCGTGTTTGTGGTGAGATTTCAATTTTAAAGAAAAAGAAGTACAACCTCCTACGCTGAGTAGAAGAAACTTTTATCCGCTTTGTCTGAAACTTTCGAACTTATCTTTACATTTTTCTTAAGCAACCAGAAGTTCAGCTATAGGTACATTGAATCTTGTTTTATGTTAGTTCTGTATATGCTTAAAACTTTTTATGGTGAAAACTTTTATTTTTATTTAAACTTCAACACCGCAATTGCCATATCGTTCAAGAGAAGTTGACCTTTCGAGAGAAGGAGAGATAAAATAATTGATATCCATTTTAATTTTTAAACCGTTTGTTATAAGGTTTGTTTGTTTTTGAGACTTTATTATTAGAATTTGTTATCAAGAAATTCCTTCACGAAGGAGACTACACAAGCGAGAACAGCTACACAATACCAGACTGAATCCGCTCAATCAACACGACAAACTTGCTTTTCCTCAAAATAGACATCATCAAATTACAAACCAAAAAAACAAGAGGATACAAAAATCAATGCAAGGTCATTCTCATTAACGATGTCTTAAAATAGAAAAATATATATTCATCCTTGCAGACATCATTTTATTGATTGCAAGTGTTTACGTATGAAAGAGATTTGAATCCGATTGCAATAATTGCAATTAAGGGACTAGCTAGAGATTAATGACGGAATCCTTAACTTTTCATTGCATGCCAAGGTGAAATAAAATTGAGCAAAAAAAAAAGAAATTGCAATTGCCTGTGTTATCTCAAAGCATGGACTTTCATGATTTTTGCGTTTTATTGGTTGAAAGAAAGTTGAAAGGTGTATAAGTTCGCAAAAAGGTAATGAAAAAGATATTCAAAGGAATCAGATGAAGAAGGCATTGAGGATAAATTCGCCTTTATGAGGTTTCTTGTTTTGAACATTTATTATCTAAAGAAGGGTTCATTAGGTTAAGTGTTTTCAACCATTTTATTTATGCAAATTTTTCGAATTAAACAGACTTCTTTGAACAAAGGATGGCCTCATTTTGAATAAAGAATAATTTTCATAAAAGAAAATTTCAAATCCTTAATGTTCTTTCTTCTTTTTTTTTTAGGAGAGAAATATGGTTAGTAGTTTCTTAGTAGTTATGGGTTTTGCGTTTGGAAACTGTTAGATAGTAGAGGAGTTGAGGAACCGTTATATAAAAGGTAATTTAAATCCTCAGGATTCTGTTTCTTCTACTAATCTGTCTTCCGATGTCCTTCGATTTTGGTGGTTAAGAAAATTTGGGTCTTTTTAAATCAGAAAAAAATATATGTATAATGCACCTGCTCTAAACGTAGAGCTAAATCAAAGGTTTCGGAAAATGATGGTTAAAGAACGACCAAAGGGGATTCACCGTAAGGTTCGATTTATGTGTAAAATCGATACCTGGGTTATTAAAAATTACATCATGAACATTTTAGCCGCACGAATAACCTTTTCGAAGGTTCAATTTTGGTCATCTCGTCCGACTATATCGACTGGTATTACGCAACAATACGATAGTCATAGTGCAGTACATAATACACTGACTATAATAATGTTAATGTCTTTAAGAATGGAGTTTGAACATAACTATGCCTACTCAGAGATAATAGTCCAAAGATCAAAAGTTCCAAGGACATCGCACGATCTAGGTGGCCGATTAAGTGTTCTCAACTAGTGCATTGTTTCACGTACTGAATGGATCGTAGTGTCGTCTTGTAAGCAGAGCTTACCGAGACCATGAGCTTAAATTTTAGGGAGCACATTATCCTATAACATGGTGCTATAACTGTTACACTGACGGTTGTATTGTGATTAGTGATGGGCGCATTCGAATGATTTAATCGATTATAATTGATTTAGACAATCATTCGATTATTGAAATCATTCGAATGATTTCTCCAACCTTCTACTACCGGTACAACTGCTAATCTTCCAAGTCCAAATCTCAAATCAAATTCGATTGAAAAAATATCCAATGACGATTGTTAATTAAAGGGTTTTCCAATATGAGGTGTTACTTTGATATACAAAGAAAAATGGCATTTTTTGAGATAAATGATCGGATGTTTGTTTCATTATAAAGAGGGAGGTATGCCGTTAATAATGGAACACAACATCGGCCAAATGGCCGTTACGACCACGCTTACAGGACCATATCCTTTTCATGAAATTTTCCATAACCAAATCGCAAAGTGGCTGCCCTATGTCCTCGATAGCCTCACGAATTCCATCTTTGAGGTCTTGAATCGACGCTGGGCTGTTGGCGTAGACCTTATCTTTCACGTGGCCCCAAAGGAAGAAGTCGCAAGGTGTTAAATCACAAGATCTCGGTGGCCAATTGTGATCACCTCTTCGAGAGATAACACGGTCCGGAAACTTTTCCCGTAAAAGATCGATGGTTTCATTGCTTGTGTGGCACGTAGCGCCGTCTTGTTGAAAGTAAACGTTGTCCAGATCAATACCATCCAATTCCGGCCATAAAAAATCATTAATCATCTCTCGATAGCGCAATCCATTGACCGTAACTGTTGCTCCAGCCTCATTTTCGAAAAAGTAAGGTCCAATGACCCGCCGGACCATAAACCGCACCAAACAGTCACGCGTTGAGGATGGAGAGGCTTTTCAACAATAACTCTTGGGTTTTCCGAGCCCCAGATGCGACAGTTTTGCTTGTTGACGTAGCCTCCGAGGTGGAAATGGGCCTCATCAGTCAAGATGATTTTTCGATGAAATTCCGGATCATTTTCATGCATTTCAAGGACCCAATCAGCAAAGACACGACGTTGTTGATGATCAGCCGGCTTGAGTTCTTGTGTTAACTGAACTTTATAAGCCTTAAGACCCAAGTCTTTATGCAAAATACGGTGTAATGACGTTTGTGAATGCCTAATTCCAAAGAACGACGAGGAATGGACAAACCTGGGTTTTCTTCAACACTTTGGGCTACAACAGCAATATTCTCAGTTGTTCTTGAGCGACGTGCACGGGTTTTATTCTTCACATCACTAACTTTTCCCAACAGCTCGAATTTGTCCACCAATTTCTGTATTGCGGTCCGACAAGGTGCTTCACGACGACCCAAAAATGTTTTAGTTTTACGAACCGTCTCTGCCAAATTTTCATCATTTTTATAGTGAATTTTAATAATTTCAATGCGTTGTTGAAGCGTGTATCCATTTTTATTAATGGCGTAGTTTCTACTAGTCAAATGTCATTATTGAAATCATTCAATTATGCCCATCACTAATTCTAATGTGCATTTTTTCCTTTCAAAGATATATTCCACTGTACTCATACAACTATGATATCAATGATTCTACAGTACCGTTGTTTGTAATTTTAAACTCTTAAACTGAGATCCTGAAAGCGTTTTAAGAGCTACCTACCCACTCTTAAATCTCGGAAACTGCTAACGACTAACATAATTGATTTTGAGAACTCTGAAAATCTCAAGCCACAGCGTGGTAGACCAAATTTGCACTGGAAGGATGGCGTAGGCTGACAAACGGAATAGGTGAAGGAAATTGTTGAAGCAGGCATGAAATGTCTCATATTATTGGGTGATATATAGTCTCATGCAATTGACACTCATTCTTTGAACATTTCAAAATCAGTAAATCAAATATTTGTTTAAAACTATTTTTAATTAATTTGTTTTTAGTTCATTTCTTGAATTCTTTATATGGTCATATACCTTATCAGTGTATTGAGAGCGATTTCCAATTTGTTAACCTTAAATGCTACTTTCCTCTAGAGAGATCAGGTGTGCAAAATTCCAGGTACCTACACTACACCAACCACATCTAATTGAAGTAAAAATAAAGTCTTACAATTTATTAATTCCTCTCGATCACAAAGTTAAACTGCGCCACTACTTAACATTGCATAAGTGTGCTTCTAAACATCAAGAGGCAGTCTTCGCTTTCAAGACAACATTCTTCAAATTGTGTTCTCTATTTACTTAAAAGTCCAACGACCTCACAGCGAGCATCGATTGTCAATTTGTCTTGTTGGCGAATATTGCCAACGCAAGGCACGTTCAACTGCACCAAACAAAAACAGTGACATAAATCACAGAGAGTTCAAACACTCCTAACATCTCTCTTTTTCTATGTTTTTTGTTGCTCCTTGGAGAATTTTTTTATTTACTCGTTCTCGGCTCCGACTGATGCTTTAGAACGAAGAATGCCAAAATCCACATACTAGTACTTTCGTTCTTTCGAATATGTACTTATGTGCATCATAGAAGAAAGCTATTTCCGGTTAAGAAGACATCTTTTTAGAATAAACTGGACATGGCCAATCACAGAGAGTGAGAAGAGAGAGCGAGTGAGAAAATACCAAACAATACATTGTGAGGACCATTAAGGACATTTAAATCTTTTCGGTTCTGTTGTTTTTTACTTGTTTGTGGTTTGATGAGCAGTACAAAGACAAAGCAGACACATACTGCCGATTTGGTTTGTTTTTATTTGTTTGGAATTGCGTTCATGTTCAATGTTGATAGAGAAGGCACAAAAAAAACTATTTTGTCGCAGCAATTTACATAAAAATTCGAGACTTGGGAATAACAATTCGATGTTGGCAAAGTCCCAAAGTTTTTTTGTTCGTTCGTATTGCTATTTGGTACATGCATGAGGATCTGACAGTGGCGTGAATTGTGTAAAGTGACAGTGCATTGGCAGACTTTTTTCGAATTACATATCATTGGTTTTACTTTCTATATAGTTAAGCAATCAAAGCGGGCAGAGTAGTAGCGAACATAAAAATACTGTGGTATTTTTTATCTGTATCGCCATTTTGTGTGACATGTTTTCAATAGGGAATGGGAGCACAATAGAATCAAGGAAATAGGCAATTCAGAGTGATGTGCGAAAATGTAAGTACACAATGGCTCATTGCTTTTTTTTATTGAAATAAGTCAAGACGGAAAAATCTAATAACATAATTTGAAATTGACGTCCGCTTCTCAAATAACTTTGTTTATGGCAGGTAGCCATGGCTCAGAGGATAGAGTAGTTGATTGCCTTGCCAAAAGCTTCGGATTTAAGCCCAGCTACCTCACTACCCGTTGCTCTGCTACCTTTTAACCCAGTTCCCGTTAACATGCTACCCTGCTGCCCTGCAACCAGGCTAACCATACCTAGGTTCTGAATGCACATATAATTCGATCAAAATCGGTCGAGCCGTTTTGGAGGAGCATAAAGCTTAAAACTGTGTAGGAGGTTTAGAAAAAAATTCTAGAAAAAATCTTCAACATTCTGCTGGGACAAACAAAAACAACAATCGACGACGACGCACGCGACGACTTGGGCGCAAAAGAGGAAGACTAGATATCAGCGACTGACTAAGTAGACAAAAAAACCAAAAACAATTTAAAAAAAAAGCAGTGAGCGGTGGAGGTGCCATTCGGTGAGTTGACCACAATCCTGGTGTGTCAATAACGTCCTGAAAGAGTCAGCATCTGTCAAATCTGGAAATACTGTGATTATGGCTCCGGCTTACAGTCCTATACAGATAGTTGACAGATTTCAAAAGTTCAGCCATGTCAGTTGGATCATTAAAAATTCGGTTCATGGTGTGTGGCAGGAGATGGTATTCTCATAAAACCAGTAGAGTCTACGCTTTGTTTCACTACTCACGACAGTGAACGGTCTTCAAAGATCAGCTTCATTGGCTATCGAATAAATTCCTGATGAGTTTTGTATGGTCTAAAAGGTTTTCCAATAAGAGGTGTTATTTTGATATTCAAAGAAAAATGGCATGTTTTGAGATAAATGATCGGATGTTTATTTCATTATAAAAAGGGAGGTATGCCGTTAATAATGGAACACAACAGCATCAGCCTAATGGCCAACCATTTTTCCATCTTTGAGGCCTTGAATCGACGCTGGGCTGTTGGCGTAGACCTTATCTTTCACGTGGCCCCAAAGGAAGAAGTCGCAAGGTGTTAAATCACAAGATCTCGGTCGCCAATTGTGATCACCTCTTCGAGAGATAACACGGTCCGGAAACTTTTCCCGTAAAAGATCGATGGTTTCATTGCTTGTGTGGCACGTAGCGCCGTCTTGTTGAAAGTAAACGTTGTCCAGAACAATACCATCCAATTCCGGCCATAAAAAATCATTAATCATCTCTCGAAAGCGCAATCCATTGACCGTAACTGTTGCTCCAGCCTCATTTTCGAAAAAGTAAGGTCCAATGACCCCGCCGGACCATAAACCGCACCAAACAGTCACGCGTTGAGGACGGAGAGGCTTTTCAACAATAACTCTTGGGTTTTCCGAGCCCCAGATGCGACAGTTTTGCTTGTTGACGTAGCCTCCGAGGTGGAAATGGGCCTCATCAGTCAAGATGATTTTTCGATGAAATTCCAGATCATTTTCATGCATTTCAAAGACCCAATCAGCAAAGACATGACTTTGTTGATGATCAGCCGGCTTGAGTTTTTGTGTTAACTGAACTTAATAAGTCTTAAGACCAAAGTCCAATATGCGGTGTAATGACGTTTGTGGAATGCCTAATTCCAAAGAACGACGAGGAAGGGACAAACCTGGGTTTTCTTCAACACTTGGGGCTACAACAGCAATATTCTCAGTTGTTCTTGAGTGACGTTCACGGTTTTTATTCTTCACATCCCTAACTCGAATTTGTCCACTTATTTCTGTATTGCGGTCCGACAAGGTGCTTCACGACGACCCAAAAATGTTTTAGTTTTACGAACCGTATCTGCCAAATTTTCACCATTTTTATAGTGAATTTTAATAATTTCAATGCGTTGTTCGTTCCATTTTTATTAATAGCGCAGCTTTGACTTGTCAAATGTCAGAAAATGACAGCTTCAAAAGTGACAGCTACCGAAATAGCGGGCTATTCAAAATACTTCTTATTGGAAAACCCTTTTCAACAAGCTCAAATTGAAACGGGGTTTTCAATTGTCGTTCTTTACAACTGAATGTAAGCTTGGCAGGGATGCCAAAAACAGATGGGTACTCTTCTATTAAGTGCCATCGTGCAACCAGCATCAGGTAAACAATGCTGAGTAAAACTGCTGCTTCTTCTGTTCGGCCAAAACTATGGGTTCAAAAATACTTACTGAAAAGAAGACAGTCCTAATCTGAGGCACTGAGAGCTGGACGATCATTAGCAGAAAAAAGGAATGATGGATGCGGTGTAGGTATGTCTTCCATGGATATTCGGTTTTGAAGTCGAATGGAGAAGGTTAAGCAAACAAAATATGATCGTCAAAATATACAGGTAATGAATGGACAACAATTATCCACTTCAGCCAAGGAAACCTTCAACTGCAAGCCCCAAGTTCCAAACCCGGGAACAGCTCATGTTTGAAAACATTTTATTTCGACAAGTGAAAGAAGGATGCATGTGATGTTTTCTACCCAGTGGAAGACTATCCGCATAAATAAGTAATTGATTTTTGAGCTTTTTATAGCAAAAATCGTATTTGGTCAATATTTTTAGCTCCATGGTTAGGAATAAAAAATGCCTACTGACCCATCGACTAACGACAGCGATGACCTCATGAACTAGGTAAACTCAGGAAAAATAAAACACATAGTAATTTACGTTTAAAAGTTTGTAATCGTTTTTATTTTGCTACTTATCATTGCTTTTCGTAAACAAAAGCAGGCTCTGAGTTATGACTTTCAAAACACGATAAGATAGCACTGAAAAATTGTGTTTTTTTTTTCGAAGAAAAAGTAGAACTGATACCAAAACCAGATCTAAAACCTAAGTAGGTTCATTAACAGTCATACACCATGCGACACAGTTGAAACTATGACCAGTTTGTTAAAAATTAAATGTGTTCATGATTTCCTTTTGAAATTAGTTGCCCCCATTCGCACGTTTCATTTTCCTTTCAATTTTATTGAGGGAGAAAAAAATGCAACTCCAAAGACATTCGTAAGAATCAAGTGCACAATTGGAAAAAAAAAATCCCCAAGTGAAAGTTACTCATCCAGTTTGACAATTTATGAAGACGAAAGAAACAATTTCAATCTCCATGCGTTGATGCACCCAATTTGTGATGTCTGATGTGCAAGCAGCAAACTTGAATTTGATTGCAATCATTGAAAAGTTGCCGTGATCATGAAAATAGTAATTATTATACTTTCATTGTTTCGAAGCGTTGCTGCAGGTAGGTATCAAGATGAAAGTTGTTGCAAAATTACTTAAGGGCTTGATCACATTCACTTAATTACCTGCTGGAATGGAATTGCTGGTGTTGTCGAAAATGAAAGTTACATTTCACACGTGGAGGTTTTGCTGAAGTACGTTTCCAATTTTTGGGATTTTTTTTTGCATTAAAAACATAATTGTTATATTTTTCTGCTTGAATAAATGCTCCTAAGAGCAAAGGTCAAAGAATACAAAAAAAAAAACAAGAAAATATAAACGAAGCGAAAACCCATCAACCAAAAGTGGTGCTGTCACACGCACGTGTGATTCTTTTTTTATTTTTTTTTTTTCGAGTATTTATTTGTTGACTTTTTCCCTTTTTGTGGGTTAGGAGAAAATTTATTTTCCGCTTATTTTCTAGAATTATGTTATTATGACCTACATTTGTATATTTTTAAGTTTTTGGTTTATGCAGGTTGGGTTCAACTCAAAAACATAAATCGATTTGCATAATAATTGTGGTTCTCAGAAATTCCTGACACGCACTTTTAAAAAAGGTCTTGGCTTTAAGTAGGTTTAGCGCCTCTCCTCACGTGGTTATTTGAACAGTTAGAGAAGCGATACCAGTAGACAAATCTCAAATCAGACCTAGTTTGGCTACCCAAGTTGCGAAGTGGTTGAAAGCTTATTTCCAACACCAAAATGGGACGAAAGATAGAGCACAATATATTCCGAAGACGCCGACACACACACATACACACACACGTCGCCTGATATCTTTTAAGTTTAATATTTTGTTTCTTGTACTGCTGGGCCGGGCAAAAGGAGGATGAGAAACTGCGACATTTACTATGGTAATTGTTACCGGGAGCAACAACAGCGACTCTTTGGTTGCGGATTTGTCATGAGAAGCAGACTCAGGCAAAACGTCTTGAGCTTCAAATGTGTAAGCGAACGCATCACGACGATCCGAATCAAGGCTAATTCGGCAACATTAGCCTAATATGTGCGCATGCCCCTACAAAAGAGAAAACCAAAGACGATTTCTACGATCTCCTCGCCAAAACAATGAGCAACGTCCTAGCTAAGACATTAAAATTGTTCCTAATGTGCTAAGTCACACAGCTATAAAAGCGATACTCCTGGTTTGACGAAGAATGCAGGCAGGCCCATGCAGCCAAGCAGGATGCATACAAAGCTGCCCTGCATAGAAGGGCAACAGCTGGTCATGAGGTCTACGAGCAAAAGAGGAGAGAGAGGAACGCCCGCTTTTCAAGAGAAAAAAAGAGAGAGCATGAGAAGCGTCAGATCGAGGATGTTGAGAGAGCCAACAACAGGAATGAAGTTCGGAGGTTTTATCGGAAGGTAAAACACCTGGATCAAGGTCATCGATCATTAACAAGAACCGATGAGTGCAGAGATATCCTAGGGAATATCAGAATCGCAGTCAATACCTCTTCTGTAGACTGTATAACGGCGACGACTAACAAAATCCCGCCGACGATGAACAATTTCGTGAACCCGACTTAGAAGAAGTGAAAACGGCAATATCACGGCTGAAATCCAATAAAGGTCTAGCTGCTGAGCTGGGGCAGGCAACGATCTAGATAGGAGCATGCACCAAGTCATCTGTAAAATATGGTCGGCAGAATGCATTCCCGATGTAGGAACCACAGCATTGTTTATCTGATCCTAAAGAAGGGAGATGCTCTAAACTGCGCCAACTACATACCAATCAGTCTACTTTACATCGCCCACAAGATCCTCACTGCAGTAATATGTGAATGTCTAAAGCTTTTCGTGAACAATCAATGTGGCTTCAGACTAGGAAAGTCCACCATACACCTAATTTTGACTTTGCACGGCAGATCATGGAAAAAACATATGAACTCCAAAGCGTTAACCACCACCTTCTCATCGACTTTAAGACCGCGTATGACAGTTTTGGCATCCCTGCCAAGATCGTTCGCTTGAGTAAACTGACGACGGAAATTCACGATGCGCCATCAAGGGTGGCAACGAGCTTACAGAATCTTTCGATGTCAAAAAAGGATTCAGACAAGGCGATGCACTGTCATGCGATTTCTTTAACATCGTTCTTGAGAAGATAGTGCAGAACTCCAACGTCAACACCAGAGGCACTATCTTCCAAAAGTCTGTTCAACTTCTCGCGTACGCCGATGATGTCAATGGCGCTTGTTAAAATTGAGACAGAAGCGGCAAAAATGGGTTTAGCGGCAAATAAGGGCAAAACGAAGTATATGCTGTCTTCGAAGAACGACACTGACCACCGACAGCTCGGACAGAACGTCACAAGCACAATAGACGCATACAACATCGAGTAGTAGAAGAGTTTGTCTTCCCTAGCTCCGCTATAAACACGGGTAAATACACCAGCGCCGAGATCAGACGAAGAATAACTCTTGCTAATCGCTGTTTCTTTGGGCTAAGAGTGGAAAAGCCCTCGATCAACTAAGGTCAAACTATATAACACCCTCATCATCCCAGTCCTGCTGTATAGTACAGAAGCGTGGACATTGACAAAATCGGATGAATGTGACTTAGGCTGTTTCGCGAGAAAAGTTCTTCGGGTCATCTTCAGCCCATGTGTGTATTGATGGGGAATGGAGAAGATTCAACGGATACACGGACACACGACACACGGACCAAGCCAGAAGGGTCAAGGTCCAGAGACTTAGAGGGCTCGGTCATTTAGAGCGGATGGAAACCAATGGTCCGGCCCGGAAAGCCTGGGACACTGTTCCCGAGGGACATACAGATAGGGGAAGACCGTGACACTTGCGCACACAAGTGGAAGAGGACCTCAATCAACTTGGAGTGCAAGACTGGCGACAGCTAGCTAGGGACCGAACTGGCTGGCGGAGACTGTTGATGGAGGCCCAAGTACTGTAGCGCCACCTTAAGTAAGTAAGTAATGCAATTTGTTTTGTCTTTAAGATGTGAAGGCAATAACCGTTTAGTCTCATACTCTTCCCTCTTCTTTACAATAACAAATTCAGAAAATCACGATGTCATCATCATGTTCCTTTTACTTTTCATGAACGCCACAATAGGAATTGACTGCTTCACAAAATTACTAAAGTAAAAACGGAATCATCTTCCGTAGTCACATCCGTGATGAGATATCGCCAGTAAGTCATCCTGAAAAAAAAAAACAACGCCTTGAAGCGTAAACCACATAAGTGTCCTCTATTTTGAGGACAGCTGACTTGCAAAAATTGCAAAGGTGAATGTCTTAGAAACCTTACTCAATAGAACAGTGTAGTGCAAAAAAAAAACATCTTTGACAATTTTTGATGAAATGATGGCAATAAATATTTATGTAGAAAGCAACACGTTTGACAGTTTTCACTAAATATCATCGAAGACGTTTAAATTTGATTATAGTTTTCTCTAATTGCTGGAATTTACCAAACTTTATTCGCACACTACTTTTCGTCTCAATGACTTTTATTTTCCATCTTGTTTACATTGTCACATTGTTGTTGACATTTTTCAAGAACCAGCTACGAGGCTCTTTCTCACGAAAAATACTGATTGTCATTAAGTTTCTATATTGATTCATCACCTTGCGGTTAAGCTTCTCTCCCGCACAACGCGTCGCTCCATCGAACCCCAGACAATGACAATTCGATGACACTTGAGAAAAAAAACTTCCAATACTTCAAATCGATACGGTTGGATTGGTTGTTCATTGAACGCACGAAAGCTATTTATTTCTAAAGTCCCTATTCTCACAATGCAAGGCAAAATGTTTCTTCATTAATTCTTGATGACGACTCATAAGAAAAAATACCTTCCTTACCTTGCTTGGGAGCAAGCAACGTGTCTAGGATTTTTTTTTTTTTTTTTGTAACTTGAGCTCTCCACCTTTTCATGAGTTTTTTCCTATTGGTAAAGCGTAAAGGTAATTAAATTAAAGGCAATAATCGGTTTTGGTGGTGGTGTAAATAGTTCCGTAAAATTGTTGTGTCTATTACGTTACGATGCAATTATTAGACAGTGACGTAGACAAGTTTTATTGGGTTTTTAAGTCGTTTTACGAGGCTCTCGTGAGCACTCTGGGACTCTGGCATACTGTTGTTTATCGTGAGTTTCATATAATAGATCAAAAGTGGGGTTATGTTTTTATGTCTGTAGTACATTGTTTTGTGGGTAATAAAACAGAGAGTTCATCACTTCTTGTATCGTAAACTTCCTATAGAGTGGTTTGCTTTGATTTGACGAACATGATGTAATGGTGTCTTGGTTTAGTTTTGCAGTGAGGTCAGGCAAATCCCCAAAGGAAATGTCCTCAGCCGTCAACTGTCTCTAAGGCTGGGGTATCGTCAAAAAAAATATATGAAAAGTAGACTAATTTATTTTCTTCGTTTTCTTTCATTGTTTCTTAATTTCTCATCTCCTAATTATGGCTTAATGCTCTTGCCAGAAGAGTCAAACCTCAATTTATGAAAAATGACATTCTCTCTCAACGGTATGAAATTTGTTGTTCTAAATTTCATGACACACTTAAGACAGGAGGACAATAAAGAACCCGGTTTTAATATGAGGGCAAGTACCTTCCCCTTTCCTCATATTATGTCTATTGTTGCAAATTTGTTGTTCTTCCTTTAAGACTTCATTCCAGTCCATTATTCTTCATGTTCATCATCATAAACGTCATTCTTGTTGAAGACTTTTTGATAAATCCAATTCCAACTCATTTGCATTAACGTCAGATAGACTTGCGTTGGTATTTCCATCGTATTCTAAACAAATAAGTAACATCCAAACGCACGATGTACGCGCCAATTGATTAGAACGCGAACTCACTCTCATTAGCACATTTCATTTAAGTTCGCAGTGAATAGAACATGTTTAATGAACAGTGTGGTTTTCCTCATCAGATGCCATCAAAATCTGTTGTGATTAGAAAATTACGTATCTGCTGTGGGAAAATGATTAACTTCCACAAACACATGACATCAGATTGAAGGATGCTACAACACGTAACGCGGTTTACCTTCAACAAACATTAGAACGAAGAAAATTGATTTAGAAATCTAACTTATTTGCGTTCCAAGGATATCCCTACACATGAGCGCATTAAAATTGCATTAAATACATTTCATCTATTTTTAGATTTTAGAAAAAATAAAACACCAAACAAGATGCAACGACTTTAACCTTAACCGAGTTATTGATGGCAAAGTGCATGTTTCGCCTGCAGAAAGTGCAACAAAACAGGCAGAAGCAGGTGATATGAAATTATTATTGCGTGTTGCTTGCACACATTTGATTATAATTGAGATGGAAGGAAATGAAATATTGATTTTGGTGTTAAGGTATTTTTCTTGCTCTTAGTATAATTATGTTGGTGGTTAAGTGAGGTGGTTGGAAGGATTGAAGGGTTTGTAATGTAACCTTTTGCAATTTCAAGGACTTGAGTTCTGAGTTCAAAGGATAAGCTTGAAATGGCGGAGTAAATACGGCAGTACTGTTATTTCCGATTCGATCCAATCAGACACAAAAGGAAAAGGAGATCGGAAACTGACTTACGTTTCACTCCCTAGATACGGCAATTTTCATATTTCTTCGTTGTCTTTTTCTTTTCGTCTACTTGAATGGTGAGAGTTTTCTATTTTTACACTTCTCTTTTGTTTGTTTTCGCATTTTTAAATTTAACGTGGATTTGATTATGGTGGCGCTACAGTCCAGGTCGGACCAGGGCCTCACCCAACAAACTTCTCCAGCCAGTTCGGTCGCTAGCTAGCTGTCTCTAGTTTCGCACGCCAAGTTGGTTCGGGTCCTCTACCACCTGTGTGCTCGACCTGAGTCGCGGTCTTCCTCTTCTGCGACGTCCTTCCGGGTTGGTATTTAACATGGATTGCTAGATTGAATTTTGAAATTGTCAAACACGTTTTTCTTAAACTCACCACGAAAATACTAAAACTTATGATTTTGGATGCGTTCCGAAACTTTAGACCGAAGATATATTTTTTGTGATAATGACATTAAGTATGTTTAAATGCAGAAACGCATTCAAATGTTTAAAAATATTGGCGTAAAATTATAGTCCGCTAATGAACAATGTTAAGAGTATTAAGTGTTAGAATATGCTGATTCCACTGACGCTATTCCCGAGATTTAGCGAAGTAGATTATGAACAAATCTCGACTTTTCTGAAATTTAGGGTAGAAAAAACGTAGTATTTTAATAAAAGTTCTGTAATAATTCTACGTTTTGTTTTGTCACTTAGCAAATGTTACTCTGTTTGTTTTTCTTAAAAAAAAAAAAATCAAATTTAACTGCCAAAATTATTATTCCTCTTTGGTGAATATACGGATTGAAAGAATGTATTAGTGAAAACACGCACACATATTTGCAATCCGTAAATTTTAGCTTGTAGGCATCTGTCACTTTGACAGCCTTGTTTTCCATCTTGTGCACAGATGAGTTTAAATGGGAGATGGGAAACCAAGCTGCCAAAATGACAATGCTAATGGTTCAAGTTTACTGCAAGAATATGAGTGTTTTTACCAATACTATCTCTGTAAAAAAAGGTTCTGAGAACAGCTAGTGTTGACTCCACTGGAGCATTGCGCTCATGTCCATCGGACGCCCTTAACGTTTTCCTTTACTTCTTACCAATAGACTTGCATATCAAATATCTAGAATCTTACAGCGCGTTGAGACTTAGGGAATCGAATAGTTGGTATTCTAAGGGTATTCTAAGCTCTATGGCTATAGTAATATTACTAACCTCATCCCAGCGGACATCTTTTCGACAAAAACCGCCTACTGCACTCCTACTGTGCACCTCAGTGTGGATTTTAAAGTTATCATTCAATCTCGAATTGAATGGGATGATGACTTAGTGACGAGAGGCTTTGACACAACTATTTTTACTGACGGCTCAAAGGTGGATTGTGGGGTTGGTGCAGGAATTTTCTCCGAGTCTTTAAATGTCTCCAGGTCTTTGCGACTTGACTTTACTAGTGTCTTTCAGGCTGAACTACTCGCGATTAAGGAAGCATGCAAATTACTAAAACTTGATCCAAATAAAAGCCGCAATACAGCTACTTTTTTGGACAGTCAGGCGGCTATTCAAGCGATTGGCTCGTCCACTTCATCCACCAAATTAGTTCAACAATGACGAAGTGAGTTAGCGGGCATGAACATTGGACTCAAGGTCACTCTTATCTGGATTCCGGGTCATAGTGGCTTTGAGGGCAATGAACGAGCTGACGAGCTGGCTAGATAAGGATCAGCCCTTCATAATTTACTCGCGAAAAGAGTCAACATTCCTCTTGGTGCTATAAAGGGCAAGATCTTCTCAATTTTCCTCGCTGAATCAAACCTCAGGTGGAGTAGGCTAACCAACTGTATCATATCTAGAACGATATGGCCCACCTACAATAAATCCCGTACTAATAATCTTATTAGCAGACCCAGGCAAGACATAGCCAGGGTCGTTGCTACGTGCACCGGACACTGGCCTGTTGGAGAACACGCATCTAAGCTAGGCATCAACCACAATACTTTCTGTCGTAATTGTGGGGACCGGCGAGAAAAAGAAACTGTTCCTCACTTCTTGTGCAAGTGTACTGCCCGAGCCAGAACGAGAGCCAAAACATTGGGAAAGTCCTTCTTCAATTACCTTTATGAGCTTTCCGAACTGAAGATCAAAGATTTGATCTCCTTTCTAAACGCAACAAAGTGGATTTGAGGCGTATTTTTAACTAATTGTTTCAGTTCCTCTTCGAACTTGAGATCGCCAGCTGGCGCACTCAAAACTCAGTATTATGATATACCTAATCCCTCTTTTAATTTAATAAGTCAAGCGAGTTTTTTTATGGTATCAAAACGGCGCAACTCAGCGCTAATTGGATCACCGAGCTAGACTGCTCGTGGCCACCATTTCAACTACTACTGCTATCTCTGTAAACCACTGCATTTTTGTTGCTGTTTTTTCTCATTTATTAACAATTAACATACACGAGGTTACCGGAAATAAATTTGCGGAATCCGGAGGGTAAAACGTGAGTCAATTTCCGATCTCCTTTTGTCTCTGATCTTATGTTTGGATTTATTTGTTCTGATGACAAAAAGAATTTGTTATGTTTCCACTATTCCAATATTTAATGATAGATTTTTCTGATAGGTACCTATTACCGGCCCTTTATTGGATTGAAACTTTTTCTTTATTTACATTTATGTTAAATTTTGATGTCGGGAATGCGACTGCTTGATTCATTTGATGCCATGTACTGCCTTTAACGCAGTTTTACCTTTTTACTATCTTTTTGAACAGATCCCTCTTCTGCTCACTATTACTCACCTCTCGTACGTTAAAACTACAAATTTTCAAATTTACCGGTTAAGTTTTTCCCCAGATGGGGTGCCTAAGTTTACTGAGATAGTATTGCACACACACTCTTGCAGTAAACTCTGACCGCAGCTTGTAGGCATTGTCATTTTGAGAGCTCGGTTTCCCATTTCCCTTTAAACTATCTGTGGATCAAATGTTTTTGTAAAATAGAAGATAATGGAGGTTAAACTTAAGCACACCTCTTATCGGACACGAGCCTAACGAACACTGAAAAATATATCAGTTGATTTCATCCCCACTAGGAGTAATCCCATGATGGTTGGGGGTTGTAGGATCTGGGGGCGTATGCTGCAACTTTTCCTACCTCCTCGCGGTAACCACCGGGTACTTGTTATATCTCTAGATATAACTTGCGAAACTTATAAGCGCGGGTGCAAAACGGAGAAACAGAAGTACCTTATAACGGCCCAACAAATTTGGTGGTTAGTGCGAGGGGCTAATAACCCCTCCACAGTAAAAAAAAAATTTGAACGTTATCAGAGAGACACCAGGCTCGGATAATGACCCCCCTCTTATGGTAACCAGACCCGGAACGACAACAGACTATGCACTGCGAGTTTGTACCTGGAATGCAAGAACACTCTACACTCCAGGTGCAACTCAGAAAGTTGCATCTGTCGTCTCGCAGTATAAGGCAGACATTACTGCGATCCAGGAAATACGATGGATAGGATCAGGGATAATTATAAGGAAAAACTGCGACATTTATTACAGCTGTCATCAAAGAATGCACACATTTGGATGCGGATTCGTCGGGGGGAATCAGCTTAGGTCGAAAGTCATGGATTTCAAGTCAATCAGTGATCGCCTGGCTGTAATCCGCATCAAGGCCACACTACAAAAAATCAGTATAATATGTGTACACGCCCCTACCGATGATGTCGAGGAGTCAAGTATGGAGGATTTATACGACCTCCTGGATAGAGCCTACGGAGCCTGTCCAGAGTACGACGACGTCAAAATCGTACCCGTTGATTTCAATGCAAAAATCGGGAAGGAAGACATATTTGGCGGATTAGTTGGAAAGCACAGCCTCCACGAAGTGACAACAGATAACGGCTTCCGACTAATCGACTTTGCTGCAGCTCGTAATACAGTGATAAGTAGCACTAGGTTTCCAAGACGAAAAATCTACACAGCGTGAACGTGCGCACTTTCCGAGGAGTCGACTCTGACCACTTTCTAGTAGTGGCTAAGTTTAGAGCTCAACTATCAAACGACAAAAGAACACGAATAACAAGTGCGGCCTCAAGGAAGAAGTTCAACATCGGTTGCCTTGGCACTCCGGATAATGCCAGAGACTACAGTGAGCGCCTGACTCTCCGTCGTCCTCCCAAATACCACAGATGCCAACACCTTGTGGAACCAATATCGCGAAATAATAAAAAATGTAGCCGAGACCACCATACCACGAATTTCAAGTCGATACCCACCATCTTTTCATCGAGTTTAAAGCTGTGTATGATAGCATCCACGGCCAAAATCCAGCCGCATGACGACGCTAATTAATACGCACTGCAGTGTGCAAATAGGTAACAGTTCATCCGAGTTATTCCAAACATGCGTAGGGTTTAAACAAGAAGATGCGTTGTCATGTGACTTCTTCAACATAGTCCTGGAGTAGATAGTGCGCAAGGCAGGTGTGAGCACCGAAAATCCTATCTTCAACAAGTCCACCCAGCCCCTAGGCTATGCGTACGACATTGACATCATCTGTCGATCCAAGAGAGCTGTGCTTGAGGCCTACACAGCGAAGAACGGATGAAACTCGTTGGTCTTGAAGTGAATAAGGACAAAACAAAGTATATCTGCTATCAGAAAACAAAGCAACATCTGTCCACCGCCTAGGACAAAACGTCACTGTTGGTAGCACTGTAGCAGCAATTTCGAGGTAGTTAAGGAGTTCACCTTTACAAAGCTTTGATTTTACCAGTCTCTATGGCGGCGCCGAGTGCTTGACGATAAGTGAAAAAGGGGAATTGATACTGGGCAATTTCGTATGCGACGATGGCCAATGGAGAAGAAGGTTCAACCGAGAACTGTATGAGCTGTACCACGATGTGGATGTAGTCCAGAAGGCCAAGAAATGCTGACTACATTGGCTCGGCCACATCGAGCGAATGGACAACGCTCCGGCCAAGAAAGTCTTCTCATCCCAGCCCCCAGGTTCGAGACGACAAGGATGAACGAACGTACGGTACAAGGACCAAGTGTCTGCGGATGCCAGACCGCTTGGTTTCGGCGACTGGAGAGTTCATTCGAGGGACCGTTAACGATGGAAGGCTGCAGTATCCTGAGATTCTTCATGGATTCTGAGCCGGATAAGTAAGTAAGCAAGTAGGAGTTATCCCAAGAGTCCAAAAAGTAAAAGAACGGATCTATTATTCAAAAGACTTGTTATCCACATGGACATGACACAAAGCTCCATACGAACGACACTAACTATGCTATTCAAGGTCTCAAAATGGTTCCCAAGCCTTTCTTCATTTGAGATTTTTTCACCTATTTGTCATGATTACCACTTCCTAGGATAAATTAATTAAGAAAATTTATTTCCCAAAGCAGGAATTTTCATCACCGAATAGCTTAGCGTCTTTTCACCTTTCCTTTCACTCCAAAGAAGTCTCACGTCTCACATGAGTCCCTACAACATCCAAAAATGAAATATGTATTAAATGAATCCACCTGTCATTGCGTGTTTGAGAAGAACCTTAACTATTTATCGGTCGTTTCTTCATTCTCAAGATCTTTCTGCTCCATAGATATACAGAACCCCAAGAGAAAAAAAAAGAACAAACACAGAAAAAGAAATAAAAACGCACCATGGCTGGTATGTAATTATGTATTTCTCTGTGCGTTGTCCAGCAGCGTCCATGTGGAATGGATAACTTCGTTTCGAGCTCAAGAGTCTGATGGTGGTGTTGACCTTTTTATCTTGTTTTTGTTTTATTCAGAGGGTTTGCTTTTGCTTACCCTTTTCTACTCGATAATCTTTCGGAGGCCGGCCGAAAGGTAGTGCAACAAAAATAGGTTCTTTTATTTATTTTGAGTCTTCTTCTTCATTCCACTTACCTTTATTTACTGTAAACTGCTTTTTATCTCGGATCCATGAAGATGACGGCGATAATGACGATAAACCACAAACAACAACAATTTCAATGGCGGTACTGGAAAAACCGTGAAGCGAGTGAATACCTATGCGATTAACAAGAGGAAAAATCTTGTTAGAATAAAAATGTCTGTTTAAATCTGTTCCGAGATTCAGATGACAAGACGACACATAAAAAAAAAGAGGACAAGGACCAGCAGGACGACAACGACACCGCCACTGAATGAAATGAAATTTTCTCCGGAAAATTGATTTATTCACTTGTCTGCTCCGAGCTTATTAACACTTTTCACCGCTATCTTATCGGTTAAACAGAAAAAAAATGATAAATTTAATTTCTTTATCTAATTTTGTTTGCACTGAACATTTTTTTATTATTTATTGTTGGAAATTTACAGCAGACAGGGGTTAGAAAAAAAATACACAACTATTTTTTGTTGGTTTATTTTCGCGCAAAATATCCGTCATGCAGTGATGGAGAGATTGGAAAGCAAGTGGTTGAGAACGAGACAGAACGATAAAATAACTTTACAGACGACAACGATGGTAGATTTTTTTTCCTTCTGTCGGTGGTGGAGAGAAACCCTTTTTGTTACACTTTTCACACTTTTTTTTCTTTTCTTTGACTTGCAACTTGCACAACTTTTCCTTCTTTTGTGGTCTAGAAGGGAATTCAATATTTTTAGAAAAAAAAACACAATATTTTGCACACCAGAAAAGGCACAAGAACTCAGTAAAGTTTATCAGGAATGAATTTTTAACACTTTTTTTTCTTTGGTTCTAACAATTTTTATCTTCAATATGCGACGACGAGGAGACGGTTTACGGACACGACACTTGCTTCGATTCACAACGACAGCAGAAAATCAACTTGATTGGATTTCGTTTGGGGTTTTCTTGGTAGCCTGTCGCTGTCGCTGTTGGGTCGGTTGGATTTTTGAGGTTTGGTTCGTTATGCGCTTTGTATATGAATATGAAATACTTAGTACTATCAAGATTCATGTTTTCAATTCGCTTTTCTGCATTTACATGTTTTTATTTCTCTCAATATAAACTTCTATAAGAAAAATTGCTTCTGTGCTAGTTACTTAGATGGCAGTACAATCGATGGACATACAAATTGTGCAGGTTCTGCGTCTGCGCAAAACACGACGACAGTTGTTGATTGGAGAGTGGAGAATTGAAATAAAGTTGAAATTATCCAATAAACAAAACCATTGTGAACTTTTTTTTATATCTCATTGTTGGCAGTAATGGAGGCTTCAATTAGACCATTTGATATGTGGTTTGTGTATTTGGTAGTATAATTGGTCTCTTGCAAAAAGCCGTTAGTTGTCGCTTTTTAAGTTATTAGAAGGAATTCGGAGATGCCAAGAAAGATTGTATATGGCACTTATATTGATTCCATTTACTTTCTATAGCTGGGTTTTAATGGGAACTAAGGTTAGCTCAGTAGTCGGAATTCCAACAAAACGCTTAACTCAGTTTTAAACTGAGTTTCTTTCACTGGAATAACAAAAACCCAGCCAAACACAAAAAAAAAAAAATAACAACGAAAGACTCAAGTGTCTAATTGCCGAAACCTTATCCGGAGAAACTTCCTAACTCCAATTCCTAACTCATTTTTAGTTATGCCGTTATTTTTAATTGACAATCTGGAATCTGACAGAAAATCATACTGGTTTTAAAAATAGAAGTAAATCCTCTTTTTTCAGAATCAGATCTTCCAGATTGCCAACTAAAAACGCCATTAAAGTAAGCCATCAATCAAAAAAGAGTAGCGACTTTACATTCATATAACTCTAAGGCCGTGTGCGAATTGGATGAATTGTGGTTAGGTAAGATAGGTTAGGTTGTAGTGGCTGTCTAGTTGTTGTTGACTGACTTAGACCGCAAGGATCCATTGTGATAGCACAAAATACTCATGGGAGAGTAATGAACTCAAACAAACCAATTCGTGCTTCTAATGAAGTTAGAGAGACATTTTGTGTCAACCGTTGACAGTTCATTGGTATTAACGAAGAAGGGATTACCGAGATATTTATGCCTTCTATTGGAGAGCGCCGGACATGCACAGGCACACAGAAGGTGTTGGACTGTTTCCTCTTCCTCCTCGTCCATGCAGCTTCTACAGAAGTCATTTGTTTAGACCCCTAGCCTCAGAGCATGCCTAACTATGAGGCAATGTCCTCTTATGACTCCAATTGTAGAGTTTATATTTTGTCTGCTCAGGGATATCAAGCCGTTTGACCGTTTTAGGTCTATGCTTGGCCATATTTGCTTTGTTGCTAGGCAGGTGGTAGCCTAGGACCATCTAGCATTTGTTGATTCTTTAGCATATTGTTTGAGAAGATATTTGCGTGTAGCAAGTGGTGTTCCTATGTTATGTTTTTGTCTAACATCAGGCAGAAGTGTTCCGTTTTTGGCGAGCTCATCGGCTTTGCAATTTCCTGGGATGTCTCTGTGGCCCCGCACCCAAATGAGATGAATATTAAACTGTTCCTTCATCTCATTCAGAGATGAATGATAATAATCGTTGACCATTTGAGAGTTTGTGCGGCTTGGCTGTCCGAGAAGATACGTATATCCTTGCAAGATATAAAGTTTTCTTTGAGCCAGAATAGTGCCTCCTTAATCGCCATTACTTCTGCCTGGAAAACACTTAATTGATTGGGAAGTCTGTATGATACACTGAGATTGAGTTGTTCCGAATAGATACCACTTCCAACTCCGTAATCGCTTTTTGAACCGTCTGTATAGAAGTGTACCGCATTGTCTTCCAGAGGTCTCTCTTCTTCCCAGGAAGATCTTGATGGGATCGTATAGTCTAGGCGATCTGGGATAGATCTGAAATTGTCTAGAATAGTAGTATGTCCAGTATTGTTATTGTTCCATTGAGAGGTGGCTCTAAATCTAAGAATCACACATGAGTTGGCTGCCACTATTTTGGAGAAGATGTCAAGAGGTGTTAGGTTTAAAAGCACTTCCTGGGCTGTGGTTGTTGTTAAGCAAAGTGTTCCAGTGATGCACATATCTGCTGACCGCAGGACTTTGATGAGCTTATTTAGATTTGCCATCTTGTCCAGTGCGGTCCACCATGCGTCAAATCCATAAATGAGATCGGTCTGATTACCGAAGTGTATAGCCAGTGGGTTATTTTTGGGGCCTTTTTACAAGTAAAAAGCGCTACGGTAGCCTTTTTTACACTTTCATCAATATTTGCCTTCCAATTTAGTTTTTTCTAGAATGAAGCCCAAATATTAAGCTTGGTCGGAAAAGCTTAATGGTATTCCTTTAATCTTGAATTGTGGTTAAAAATTGATGAATTCTTAACCACTGCTGTCGCATATTTTAACGTGCTCCGCAGCTAGTCTAATTCTTAACACATTTTATTCAATGCGAAGTGTCAAAATTTAACCAAACGTCAAGTTTGAACCACTTTTTCACCCAATTCGCACACGGCCTAAATAACTATTTAAATAAAAAGAAACAGGCTGCTGTGCTGCGTTAAAGTTTTTTTTGCAGGGAACCCAACTAATGAACCCGATTAGATAACTAAAATCGCCCCAAAGAAATATGAAATATCCCTAAAACGCGTTGAAAATTTAAACGGATTTTCGTTATTCGATGCTTTATCTAGTTGTTCGTAAAAAAAAAAACAAATTTTATCCTTGAAACTTGTCCTTCTCTTTCCCTTCAAGATAATTTCAATTCCCTTCACTTTAAAATCACCTAATATTGATTAATGGAAGTAAAATTCTCAAACCCACCATTTAACTAACTTTAACTGAATGCGTTCATCGTATTCGCGGCTTCCATTTTCTTTCTTGATTGAATTCCAGCCAACCATCAAAAAGTTTTGTACCTAGCGTCGTTATCGGTTCGGCTCCGTGAAATTTTATTAAATTTATTCGCCAAGTTGTCGAAAATCATTCGCAAAACATGAAATTAGTGTTGACCGGTTAGTGTAAATTGTTTAAACATAAGAAAATCATTGTTTTCATTGTGTTAATGTGAACATTTCATAAAATCGTGCTTTTTGCTCGTCGTCCTATATGCCTAGTGTGTCTGTGGTGTAAAATGGTCAGTACGGTGGCCTTATTCGTCGAGTTTTCGACTTAAAAAAGGCTTATTTTCGTTTCTTAATAAATCAAATCATATAATTTCTAGTAAAAGTGAAAATTTGCTTGCAGTGAAATTAATTTCAATTCATTTTGTATTCAGTGTTCAGTCTCCGTCCCCGGTTGAGTACAGGTGCACTGTGTCCGCATCCGATTATGGTTATCATTGTGGTTCCGTGTCGTTTGGTGTATAAGCTAAGAGTTGTATCGGTTGGTGTATTGGCTAAATGTTGTTTCCGATCAGTATAACCGCTGTATGAATTTTAAATTCAAAATAGACGTTCGTTGAATTCAGTTGTTTCCTTTCTTAACGGCATTTTTAATTGGCAATCTGGAAGTTAAAAAAAGCATTCTGAATGCGTTCAATTCAATTAATTCCAAGTCATTTCAGTTCCATGTCCAAATTAAAATATGAAAGCTTTTTTTTTATGAAATTCCCTTTTGTTTTTTTTTTTTTTTGAAAATGTGTTCCCTCAATAAATGTGGTGCTTAAATGTAAAAATAGTCAAATTCCTATTTTGCTTTGGAATCTTATTCAGTGTTGCGATTTAAGTCCATTATTGATTAGTTAAAATACATGAAATATCAAAAACTCAATCTTCTATTATTCTAGGTAAGCCAATCGATTTTTTAAGTAACGATTATTATCGAAAAATTGAACATTCAAAACTTTTACTATTTTTTAATCCATTCCTTTTAATTTCAACTAGAAACAGAAAATCTTGAAATTGTACTTTTTGCCTTAGGTGAATGTAAGACATACACTTAGTCACAAAAATGCAGCACACTTCGAATTTCGTTTCAGCAAAGTTAAAGTAACTTTCCGGTATTCATTAGGATTCATATCCGTTCTCACGTATTATGCCAATTCGGCAAATAATCCAAGGCAAAATTTGGCGACCAAGGGCCCTGTGAGCAGTGGCTTAGCATCGACGTGCGTCGCGTCGGTCCTATTATTGCCATGCCATATGCTAATGCTCGTCTTTACGAATTTCGTCAAAGGGTCATAAACCTCGGGCTCAATGTTTAACCTAAATTGGCGTTAATTCTATGCTCCATATCTTTCCTTCTGTGAGGTCAGTGTTCATATTTTTAACTTCCCAGAGGAAGTTATTGTAATCTGGCCGATTTTGTGAATGTCCATGTTTAGAGGTCACTGGAATTCGAATCAACCCTTCTTACCGTGATGTCTATGTACGCGTATGAGCGTATGTGCGTTCTGATTTTTCGAACCGCATATGATAAATATTTTCGAGAGATTGATCTCATTCGACGTGAAATCGTTTGATTGTGAACTGATTAAGTTTCAAGCGAAGTCGGTTTCGGTTTTTTTTTTTAAATGAAAAATTAGGATCATTTCATAGTCTAAGAGCCGCTGAAGGCCGACCTTCACCGAACTGTTAACCGGCTGAAACTTTTTTTATGAAATCTAGTTTGAAAACATATATGAATATGATAGCTTGCCTAACGAAAAGTGTGCCAGGCTATATTAAATTTGACTTTATATTTGAATCAATGACTAACTCAGAAAACTGCCCCTCCTGGCTTAACGGGGGGAATAGGCCCCCCTCTCCCATACAATTTTTTTCTTGTCTCAAGCCTACTTACACATATGGCTATGTGGCACAACGTTTTATTTTAACGTATGGGTGAAGGAGGAGTTAGTAATTGATTAAAATAAAGTTAAATTTAATATAGCCTGGCACACTTTTCGTTAGGCAAGCTATCATATTCATATATGTTTTCAAACTAGATTTCATAAAAAAAAAGTTTCAGCCGGTTAACAGTTCGGTGAAGGTCTCCTACTATCAGGACAAACTGAAACAGAAGTTTGAAAAATCTTATTTTTCAATGTTAGGAAATATCATGTCAATCTCAATAACTCGTTATAACATCGACTCGGACCTCTAGCTTGTTGTAGCGAAGGTACGAATGCGGATATCCCGATCAAATGCTAGGAGGAAATTGGACGTCAAACGGCTACAATCGCAAGAGATTGCTAGATCCTTTTCCGGAAGTCCTTTACTGCCAGCACAAAATGTAATGAACCAGTGGCAACACTGCTAAGCAGCCATCGGAGATGCCGCCTCTGAAGTGCTGGGGCTTACACGGCAACCACAACCAAAACAATGGTTTGACGATGAGTGCCGGCGAGCACATGCAGCTAAAGCGGTGCTGCAAAGAAGGACACGAGCAGCTCGTGAGCTCTACGAGCAGAAAAGTAGAGAGAGGAGCACAAACTTCTCAAAAAGAAAAAAAGGGAGCATGAGAAGCGCGCGATCGAGGAGATGTCACAACAGGCATGACTTTCGAAAGTCTTACAAAAAGGTAAAACAAACCTCCAGGGCTTATGCGTCCCGGACGGAAGCCTGTAGAGCATCATGGAACCACAGTCAATGCTGAGGATATATAGAAAGACCACTTTTCCAAGCTGTATAATGGCGATGACGAGCAAAACTCCACCAACAATACAGAACCATTTAATTTGGGTGCAGCAAGCCAACAATTCCACCCATCCGTCTTTGATGCTATCTTTACTTCATCAAGTAAAGATAGCGATATCTAAACTTAAGTCGAACAAAGCCGCTGGAGCAGACGGGCTAGCCGCCGAACTGTACAAAGCAGCTGGAGATGATTTGGTTAGGAGCATGCACCAGCTCATCTGCAAAATTTGGTCGGAGGAAAGCATGCCCGACGAATGGAACATCAGCATGGTATGCCCGATCCTCAAGAAAGGAGATCCCCTGAACTGCACCAACTACAGAGGTATAAGTCTCCTTAACATCACCTATGAGATCTTGTCTGCCGTGCTATGTGAACGTTCGAAGCCCTTCGTCAGCAACCTGATAGGTCCTTATCAGTGTGGCTTCAGACCTAGAAAGTCCACCATCTATCAAATATTCACCCTACGGCTGGAGAAGATCCAAGAACTTCATCAAGGCTGCGTATGACAGCGTCTATAGAGACCTGTTATATAGAACAATTTCGAGTTTGGGCATCCCAGAAAAACTCATCCGTCTGTGTAAGATGACAAGGGAAAACTCACGCTGTTCCATCAGGGTCGGAAAAAACCTTACTGACGCTTCAAAAGTCCGTCCACCAACTAGGATACGCAGACGAACTTGACATATATGGAGATACACATCGTGATGTCAGTGGAGCGTCTGTGAGTCTTGAGACGGAGGCCAGGAAGATGGGTCTAGTGGTTAACGAGGGCAAGACCAAGTTAATGCTGTCAACATGAAAGGACAACGACGTCTTGGAGCAAACGTCAACAAAGACACATTTAACTTCGAGGTAGTTTAGGATTTCGTCTACCTGGGATCCGCTATCAACTCAGACAACAACACCAGTGCTGAAATCAAATGAAGAATCACTCTTGCCAATCGCTGTTTCCTAGGACTTAGAAGGCAATTGAGTAGTAAAGTCCTCTCCCGAGAAACTAAAGTGACACTCTACAAAACTTTCATCATCCCGGTCTTCATGTATGGTGCAGAGACATAGACCATGAAAAATTCTTCGAGTGATTTTTGGTACTGTCTGCGTTAATGGAGAATGGACACGAAGATTCTAATAAGAACTGTACGAGCTGTACAGCGCCACTGACCCAGCCAGAAAAGTTAAGGTCCAACGACTTAGATGGTAGGGTCATGTTGAGCGAATGGAAAATAATGCTCCGGCTCGTAGAGTCTTCGAATCCAATCCGGAAGGACGTCGCAGAAGAGGAAGACCGCGACTCTGGTGGAGCACACAGGTGGTAGAGGACCTGAACCAACTTGGCGTGCGCAACTGGAGACAGTTAGCCAGGGACCGAGCTGGCTGGAGAAGTTTGTTGGGTGAGGCCCTGGTCCGACCTGGACTGTAGCGCCACCATAAGTAGTTCGTTATAAGCAATTGAAAATGAATTTTAGTGGATATGTTTTATTTATTTGTTTTTCTACTCTGGAAAATTAGTCGTGTGGACCACAGAGGTGCACTCACTTCTATTTTTTTTTGTTCAGATTTATAACCAAATAAAATCTTGTAAAATTCTAAATTTAATTTTTTTCAGTGACAAAACATACAGACCCATTCTGGATCCACCATTTTTAAATAAAACAGTTAAATATTTTCTTAATTCACCATTAAATTTATTTACACTGAATTTCGTACACAAATATAAATAAAAATAATGTTCGTTAAAATATAAATAAGAATTCTTTTAAAATTAAATACATACATTTATATTTAGTTTAAGCATTTACAAAAGCGTATTAAAGAATTTTCTTAAATCTAGAAGAAAACTAAAATTTGTCTAATTTTAATGAAAATTCACAAATTTTTCTTTCTCTCATATTACACTCAAATTCACAACCCAACCCTTCTCGCTTTGACCTAGGACTTATGTTCTACTCTACTTTAACATCCATCAGCTCGTCGTCGTCGGTGACTTCGGCTTTCGTTATTTTGGATGAAATGGGTTGCCGAGTAGCCAAGATGTTTATTCTACTCTCGGCCGATGACGCGACTACATTCACTCTTTGGCTCCTAAAAGTTTCTGGATTGGGAGTAGCATCATCAACAACAATCGGATCCATTGTGGCCATTTTATAGAGCTGTTGTAGCTGTCTCAGGGCTGATTCTGGAACAATTGGTGCAGTCTTGACGTATCCCTTTTTGAGTGTTATATCGTTGATTGAATTTTTGCTTTGAATTCTGCTACGATTCGGAGGATTAGTTGGCTTTTTCTTTGTTCCTGTCCATTCTCCGAACCAATCTCTAAACCATGCAAAATCGTTAGGGTCTAGAGTGGTTGTGGCTGGACGTCGTGTTGTTGTTGTTGTTGTTGTAGTTGGTGCTGGTCGTCGGACTATTCTCTTGTAGTCGTTCTGATTGACTTGACGTTTACTACTTGAACTGTCGTCATCTTGATTCATTCCAATTGGTCGGGTGTCCTTTTGGGGGCCGAGTTCAACAACGACTTGGAAATCTGCATGTTCGCCCAAACGAAAGCCAAAACCTAGTCGCGAATCAGTTCCTGTGGATGAAATGAGATTAGTTTGATTTTTGTTTTTCATGAGAGACAAAACAAGTTACCTTTTCGTATTGGTGGGATATTGGAATAGACTAGAGAGAGGATGGAAGGAAGCTCCTGCGGCACAATCAACGCTTGTGATGCTGAAATAAATAAAATAAAAGGCGTTTAAATATTTTAAAGGGAAAATGTGTACACTACTGTAGAATTTAGAAGAAAAGTTAAGAATTTATGGTTGAATTGAACGCTCAAAATCACAGAAATATTTCAACATTTAACAAGACTTTAACGTTGGAAGACTCCAAAGTCATCTGTCATCGTTCCAATTGTGACCGAACAGACCACGTGTTGATAGATTGTTATCATCACCGATTGAGTCTGCCACAATGCATTGACTTCTCAGGCCAAATCAACAAATATGCTTTGAGAAATGAAAACATCATGGTTGCATTTAGAGCTCTTGGGCGGACCGACGAAGACCTCGATGTAAAGGAAAGAGCAAGCGAACCATGGTGCCATCTCTTTGAAATCGGTTTCATGAAGAATAATTATGAAAGCTCAAGAAATAAGAGAAGACGCTTTGCAGATAAACGAAACCAGCCTGGAAGGAATTCGCTTGTCAAAAACCTTATTAACCAGTTTAAAGCTAACAAGGGTATTTAATAAGAGGAATAAAGAACAATCAATTCTTACTTCTCCTCTGAAAGTTGAAGTCAAAAAGAGAGTTTTCATTCAGAAAAATTAAAATAAAATTTAAGAATTAAACAAATTTTTAAAACATTAATATAAAAATACAAACACGCGGTAGCTCTAAGAGAACCAAGGCCTTAGTGGCTTACACTCATCAACAATTCTCTGAGTACTTGAAGAGCATGGCTACCGTTTCAAATTTTCACAGAGGAGTATTTTCAAGTTCTAGAGGGGAGTATTTTGCTATTGAAGGGAGTACACAAACAAACGTTTTTTAACAGTGACACTTTTTGATTAGGTAGAAGAAAAAAAATCTAGTTTTGACAGCTTTGAATTTGACTTGTGAATGCACATTTTCACTAATGAAAATTCACCAACGGCCTTCTGTCGAAATGCGAAGTCGATGACCACAAATTTATTCGTATTTCTCACCCTAGTAGACCGGCGGGGGTAGAATTGTGTAAGCTGATTTTTAATAGTTGGCAGTCAAATTCAAAAGAAGAGATAATTGAGTGTCAACTATCAACTATCAGCTTACATTATTCCAATCCGGCAATATCAAGTCAAGTCCAAAAATTTGAGTCGGTATATTCGTTCTGTAATGTTGACTTTCGAAGTGCCGATATGGTTGCTGTTCAGGCGTCCGTAGCAAATGATCCAAATTAGTCAATTCCATGGCGTTCTGAATGGCCAGCGTTATCGCATTATGATAACCGATTATTTTTGGCTCGCATTTGAATTTATATGGACTTTGGCCACAAGTAGTTTCTACAAGCCACAAAGCACACCTCACAATCCCATTATTGAAGAGTAGGTTTGATGGTCGAGTTATCCCAAGAAATGGGAGTCTATTGTAATATAATATAATATATAATATAATATAATGTTCCTTTAAGTTTCTAAGCGTCTGTTTCACAATGTAAAAGTAAAGTTCTGATTTAGTTAACCAGCACTTAAACAAGCTGCCAGTTAAATCCTCCTGTTAATGAGTTTTACGTTTCACATTCATCCTCCTAATAAATTTGTGTGTTTGGGTAACTAATTGTCAGTTATTGCAAAAACGAAAAGGACAAAGATAATTTCCAGTAGATTTTGCTCTCAACTTAATAGAGTGCAGAACCACTATTAACTTTTGAGGGTGCTCGGAAATCAGAACTTATCTACGGCAGTGACCTAATAGCGTTCAATGATTAAATACCAGCCTTTGAAAATTATAATTCTTTGTTTGACATGTGATTGTTGGCCATATCTTTAATCAATCGAATCATATTTCGTATTGCGGAATGTAATCGATCGAACCAAGCACTATTTTGAATAAACCCGAAAATATTGCGAATATTTCTAATTTGGGAATTCTATGTTGTCCAACAATTCCATGATATGCTTTCTAACTCGGATATCGCGGTTTCGTGGTGACTCCACAACGCGAAAAAAAACTCATCGTGTCCATTTTATTGGACACGATGAGTTTATTTTATTATTTACGAATTCTTGCTTTTGAGAAATTTAATTCTATTTTAATTGAAAAAAAGACAAATCTTGTTTTTTTTTCAGAATTTTAATTCTGTTAACTGCCAGTTAACTACTTTATAGGGCACTTCATCGGCTATGTGAAGCTGGCACCCGACTTTTGAAAAAAAATTCTTTCTTTATTTATTTTGATAGGTTAGGGTAGGTAGTTGATTGTAGTGAATTTAATTTTTTTTGTAGTTGTACAGAAAAAAAAATTTTGAGCGTCAAAAAAATGTCAGCCCCCCAAAATAAAATTTCCAACTTTTTTTGCTTGTTTCTCATAGATATACGTGTGTAGTTGATTGTAGTTCAGTTTTTTTTTTTTTAATTAGACAGAAAAATTATAAAAAAAAAAAATTAAATTTCGACCAAATTTTACTACCACTACCTTTTTTGATACTTTTTTATTTTCATCCAAAGAAAAAGTAATGAAGTTAGTTAACTTTAAACCAGTAACTAATTACTCTACAATAGAAAGAAGACCTACTACAAACGATAAAAATGTCATTTTAAGCCATATAGAGGTTAGTAGTGAAAAGTACACCTAGTACTCTATATATGAGGATCTTTCAACTTTTTTTAACAGATATCAAATAAAAAAAAGAATAAACAACACACAAACAATGTTTCAACAATGTTCTATAATTTAATTGACGGTATTTGTATGGTTAGGTTTTTTATGAGGCAAATCGAAATTTCCATGTTGCATTTTCACAACGTTCGCTAAATACTGTGTTTTACCGTGACAAACATATATGGCTTAAAATGACATTTTTATCGTTTGTAGTAAAATTCTTTTTTCACTACAAACCTCTATGAGGGTTGCTTTCGTTTGTAGTGAAGTAATTTTTTCACTACAAACGTCCATTAGCTTGTTATCGCATTTTAAAGTTTCGTAGTAGGAGTAATTTTCACTACTAACCTCTATATGGCTTAAAATGACATTTTTATCGTTTGTAGTAAAATTCTTTCTTCACTACAAACCTCTATGAGGTCTTCTTTCTATTGTAGAGTAATTAGTTACTGGTTTAAAGTTAACTAACTTCATTACTTTTTCTTTGGATGAAAATAAAAAAGTATCAAAAAAGGTAGTGGTAGTAAAATTTGGTCGAAATTTAATTTTTTTTTTTATAATTTTTCTGTCTAATTAAAAAAAAAAAAACTGAACTACAATCAACTACACACGTATATCTATGAGAAACAAGCAAAAAAAGTTGGAAATTTTATTTTGGGGGGCTGACATTTTTTTGACGCTCAAAATTTTTTTTTCTGTACAACTACAAAAAAAATTAAATTCACTACAATCAACTACCTACCCTAACCTATCAAAATAAATAAAGAAAGAATTTTTTTTCAAAAGTCGGGTGCCAGCTTCACATAGCCCACTTCATCCTCCCTAAGTTACTTGACACTTAAACTACTAGTTAGCACTGCTCAGATATTGTGAAACGCTGTTAGCGTTTAACTTAACTGGAACTTTACTTGTATATTGTGTACAGGCGCTAGGGGAGTGTTTTCGAGTATAGCGGAGTATGGGAGTACAAATACTCCATTGGTAGTAGTTCCGGCAGCGCTGTTGAAGAGTGAAGAATTTAGAAGCACAAAACAAAACACACCCTAAATTATGACTACCGTAAACGTACATGCTTTTTCGGCAGCCATATTAGGCACTCTTCTTCTTTGGTCACTTTATCTGAGGTAGCCATCGAGTATCAACACCCGTCTCTCGGTATATGTTCCCTATTTGCTTATTTAAGTATTTTTATTGTTAAATTGTTAAATTTAAAATGTTTAAATCAACAATTATTTTGCTTATGTGCCAATAGCGTGGAAAATTCCAACTACAAAATTTGTTGGTTCCTGTGGTTGGTCTAGAGTTCCTAATAAACTTCAACAGGCTGCTTCTTTTAGTCCATTGAAGAAGCATTAACATGAGGGTCTTTTCAAGAAATATAAAAAAAAAAATAAGAGACGGAAGTCACCGTCCTCGTGCCCATCTTTGACACCACAACCTCTGCAAAGATCGACAGTACTGAATCCTTTTTTCTCGATTTACGTGGTAGCCGAAGAAGTTATGTTAAACGGGATCTTTTTTAAGAAGGAAGATCTGTCAGATCTTCTCTTATCTTATATCCTGGTATTAGCACTGGTTTCCAGAAAATTCCATTTCTCGTTTAATAGTGTGGTCAATGAGAGGAGGTACGGGTGTTGAACCCTATCTTGCAAGCTTTATCTGCGCTTTCGTTATCCGGCACACTATTGTGATCGGGAAGCCAGCAGAGCTTAAACTTATGCTGCAAGAACAGGAAAATAGCGAAAGAACTGCTGCTTGGCTATCAATGAAAAAAGATGATATAGGGTCCTTCATTTCGTGGTTTCAAGCACTGGCATTTGATAACTCATAACTGTGTTAACGAAACTGTTTGGTGTGCTCAATGTTCGAAGGGTGTACGACGGGCGGTTACAGACAATTCGGAGCGATATGGTCGAATGATAGCCGAATTTTTTTTTTTCGGTGATTGAAGATCATGACTTGGACGATATGCGGTACCAACAAGACGGGACAACAAGCCACATGACCAATTATGGTTTAATTGCTTGAGAAACTCTCTGGTCGCGAAATTTCACGTTTTGGCGACGTCAATTGGCCACCAAGATCATGCGGTTGGACACCGTTAGATATATAGTTTTCTTTGCCGCTACGCAAAAAAAATGTGAGTTCTAGACGCATTAAAAACCAACATTACTCAAGCTTTGGCCGAGATAACGCCCGATATGTGCAAAAAGTGTAGTGTCCGTGGCTAAGTGGTTAGGTGCGTTGGCTGCTAAGCACAACGTCGTGGGTTCGAGTCCTACTCGTGTCTTTAGATTTTATTACCCAATACATACGCTACCAGCTCCACCGGCAATCGCTACTTACTACCCGCTACACCACTATCCTCTACATGCTATCTCGTTATACCCAGCTACTCTGTTACCAGCTACCTCACTTCGGTTACCCAATACTTCTAAACGCTATCCGCTGCACTAGTAATTGCTACCCACTACCCGCTACCGACTACCCTGTTGATCATAGAGGGGTGAAAGTTTAGGGTGAACCACCCTTAACATTTAGGAGGATGAAAAATAGATGTTGTCCGATTCTCCACCCTAGCCGATATCCTCGCAAAGATTCACAAAAATCGGTAGAGCCGTTTTGGACACGCGAATTTTATATATTAGATTCAATTTTCAATGAAAATGTATGTGTGTGTGTTTGCTTTATTTAGCTTTCTTTTGAAGCCGAACAATGAATGACCCTTATGAGCGTATTTTGTGATAAATGTTTTAAGATTGCCTGATTTCTCAAGAGCTTTCCAACATTGAGAAAGCAGTAACAGCTGAAATAATCGCATGTAAGAATTAGACTACCGATGGCGGTATTTAGAACTCCAAGACGCATCTGATTCATTTGACGACAGTATCTTTTTTAAAGGCTAGTAAGTGCTTTCTCAATGGAACCTCAGCACTGAAAAAGGGAGATCCTCTAAACTGCGCCAACTATAGAGGAATAAGTCTACTAAACATCGCCAAAAGATCCTCTCTGCCGTGATATGTGAACGTCTGAAGCCTTTCGTCAGCAATGTGATTGGTCCTTATCAATATGGCTTCAGGCCAGGAAAGTCAACCATCGACCAAGTTTTCACGTTGCGGCAGATCCTGGAAAAGACCTATGAACTCCAAATCGATACCCACCAAATGGTGGTTTTAAGGCCGCGTATGACAGCATCTACAGAGACGAACTGTACAAAGCTATGTCTAGTTTTGGCGTCCCTGCCAAGCTCGTTCGCTTGTGCAAAATGACGATGGAGAACTCAAGCAGCTCCATCAAGGTTGGCAACGAGCTCACGGAATCTTTCGACGTCAAAAAAGGATTCAGACAAGGCGATGCACTGTCATGCGATTTCTTTAACATCGTTCTTGAGAAGATAGTGCAGAACTCCAACGTCAACACCAGAGGCACTATCTTCCAAAAATCTGTTCAACTTCTCGCGTACGCCGATGATATTGATATAATGGGAAGAACACAGCGTGATGTCAATGGCGCCTTTGTGAGAATTGAGACAGAAGCGGCAAAAATGGGTTTAGCGGTAAATGAGGGAAAAACGAAGTATATGCTGTCTTCGAGGAAGGACACCCAACACCGACGGCTCGGGCAGAACGTCACAATAGACGCGTATAACTTCGAGGTAGTAGAGGAGTTTGTCTACCTAGGCTCCGCTATAAACACGGGCAATAACACCAGCGCCGAGATCAGACGAAGAATAACTCTTGCTAATCGCTGTTTCTTTGGGCTTAGAAAGCAATTGAGTGGAAAAGCCCTCTCTCGAGCAACTAAGGTAAAACTGTACAACACACTCATCATCCCAGTCCTGCTGTACGGTGCGGAAGCATGGACCCTGACAAAATTGGATGAAAGTGTCTTAGGCTGTTTCGAGAGGAAAGTTCTTCGGGTCATCTTTGGACCCGTGTGCATTGAAGGGGAATGGCGAAGAAGATACAACAGCGAACTTTACGGGTTGTACAAGGACATGGACCTAGCCAGAAGGGTCAAGGTCCAGAGACTCAGATGGCTCGGTCATTTAGAGCGAATGGACACCAATGCTCCGGCCCGGAAAGCCTTCGACACTATTCCCGAGGGACGTAGGAGAAGAGGAAGACCGCGACTCAGGCGGCGCACTCAAGTGGAAGAGGACCTCAATCAACTCGGAGTGCAAAACTGGAGACGACTAGCTAAGGATCGAGCTTGCTGGCGGAGCCTGTTGATTGAGGCCCAAGTCCACAACCGTCTGTAGCGCCACCTTAAGTAAGTAAGTAAAGTGCTCTGTTATTATGAACATTTTTGAAGACAGCTTCACTGTCCGGAAAAGCTCGATGTTTTGGCGAAGTAAAAACTTTATTGAAAATCGAGTTCAAGACAGGAAAAACTCAAACTTAACAAACAGGCTTAAATGAATGGCATTGCGGAAACGATTTGAACAAAGATTCGCAAAAGCGTTGAATTCAACAAAGTCTTTTATACTTTTTCCACGTTACCCAAATAATTTTCAAGTTTTATTAAAAATTGAGACAATTCCAAACAAAGCTTTTATTTATTCATCATTGGTTTCTTCAAAACAAAATCATATCACCTAAACAAAACCAAAAACAAACTCGTTAACAATAGCAGAGTAAATATTTATGGCAGTGTTAACCAAAGATTGTCTTCTTTTTGTGGCAAACTAGTTAGAGATTCAGTTAAACCTTCAATCAACTCAGCACAATGGCACACACAAACGTCCATCAACCTAGTTGCAAAAAAAAAAAAACAAAAAACAAAAGTCTAGCTATTATATTGGTTGCCAACAAATTGCCTCAACTGTTTATACACATGTTTGATTTGTTTTAGGAGGTCAACAAGTTCAATGGTTTTCGTATCTGATTTATCTTTTACAGTTTTATTACATTTCCAACTCAATTCGAAATGGAAGATTTTGAGAGTGTTTTTTGTTGATTGATGTAAATTTGATTTAGGAATGTTGTTTATGACATTTTTTTTTTGACACTCCTTATACCACTTGAAGGGCGCAGTGCGTGTTGTACTGCCGCAGGTGAGTACCTTCCTAAAGTCATAAATGTGTTAATTTCTTATCTTAATTAAGTCAAGTCATATAAAATGATTTCTTTGAGTGTAAATGAAATTTATAACATGCTTGTCACCTTGGTGTGAATTATGCGTTTACCTGATAGAAATCAATTCCATTAACAAAAAAAACCCGAATCATCCCACTGACTCAGAGGCAGATCTCACGTCAACGCCTCAATTTTTGAGGGACTCAGCTTTTAGCTGACAAAATTTCATAACGAACCGCAAAAGTTGACTTCAATTCGATGAGAAATTCCAATCCGACTGACTCAAAGTCGGAATGAGTGATAGAGAGGCAAAGAAAACGAAGCAAATATTACATAATGCATTTTAGACAACATCAGCACACAAGTGGTAAGAAGCATCGAGATCGAAAGTGAAACAAAAATATACACTACCAAGTCCATTATAGTCAGGCGGAGTGGGTTGTATTTTTGAACAAACGTAAGAGTTGTTTTCGGTTTCTTTATTGTTTGCCTAGAATTTGTATTTGGGTTACAATTCATGTCATTTTCAAAATATATAAAAGTGCAAGTTTAGAATGAACAATATATTCAGCACAGGGTCTAGTAACTTAATTTTAAATGGAGATTTTTTGGATCCTGTGTGGAGTACGACATTAAAACTTCAACGTTGGTAGGCGGTTGCAGTCTTCATATTTACAATAAACAACAGATTCATACTAATTAACCTTTGCTTAAGCATTTAGTTTCCTTGACAAAGTACAGACATAATATGTCAAAACGTCAACCAAAACGGTACTAGCCCCTGGCTCAGTGGTTAGGTGCGTTGGCTGCTAAGCAGAACGTCGTGGGTTCGAGTCTACTCGTGTCCATAAAGTTGTTATTTCATCTTTCGATAGTACTGCCTCTTACGAAGAACTGACAAAACTTCCAAGAGTATCAATCTGTCAAGGAGTAGTGCTTCTCAACTTTGCCGTTCGGAATCGGCATTAAATTGTAGGTCACCTCAATTCTTCACACGCATCCAGAGAATTGTTTATGAGAGTAAGTCACTTAGGCCTTGACTCTTCAAGAGCTTTCACACCACTCTATTTATTTAGTCAATCAAAAAATGTACGCATTAAGTGTCAAATGCTTGTATAATATCCTAGAATCATAAAAACAGGAAACTGATTCTATCCTACAATTCGCGGAATGATGAGTGCGCGAAGTTGCAAATGCACACATAGCTGGTGATTCAATGTAATGATGTTATTTTCATTCAGTTTGATAGGAACTCACGGTGAGCAGATCTGACCTACTGAAACCACCATTACCAATACTATTCGCAAATTTGAATTTTAGTGAATGATAACCGAATTGTAAGACGACATCCAGCACGCACTGTTGAGACTATGATTAGCTGCTATAGATGAATCGATGCGTTGTAGATCTCAGTAGCTTGGCTCGCCGTATTTAACAACTTGATATATTTAATATGAGAATCTTGGCTTAAAAGCGTATAAAATTCAGCAGTTGACTTCAATTGATGTCGTTTTTTCAGTGAATTAGTTCTGGAAAACTCAATAAAAATCCGGTGTCATTAAGGGTTTTTCAATAGGGACGCTACAAAAGTAGACCGATAGGGACAGCAAACGACGCCATATTTTTCCGCTCTTTTGACATTTCTCTTCAGTAAGGTTTGTCATTGTATCATGGGAAGGTATACAATCCAACAACGAGTCGAAATTATTAAAATTTACTGCCGAAATTCGGAGTCAGCAGATCAACAATTGAGCGTCTAGTGGAAAAATTTGAATCCACAGGCTCAGTACAAAATGTTCCCGTGCCAGTGAGACAAAGAAGTGCCCGTAGTGTCGAGAATATTGCTGCCGCTGGCGCATCAATTGCGGAAGACCAAAATCAGTCTCTCACACGTCGTTCTCAAGCGTTGGGCATCTCTGTGACATCGTTGTGGCGAATTTCGCGAAAAGATCTTGGCCTTTATCCTTAAAAGAACTGAAGCCGCTTGATCACCAGAAGCGTCGTATTTGGGATGAGCAACAACTTGAAACTGATACGGATTTTCATCGAAAAATCATCTTCAGCGATGAGGCTCATTTCTGGCTGGATGGCTTCGTCAATAAGCAAAATATGCGTTATTGGTCAGGCAGCAATCCAAATGTGCTTCGAGAGGCACCATTACATTCTGAAAAAATCACTGTTTGGTACGGTTTACATTCTGGTGGTGCCATTGGGCCGTACTTCTTCCGTGATGATCAAGACTGGCACGTTACTGTGAATGGGAATCGCTACCGCTCAATGCTAACCGATTATTTTTGGAATGAATTGGATGATATGGACTTGGACGATATGTGGTTTCAACAGGACGGTGCTACATGTCACACAGCCGGTTAAACAATCGAACTATTGAGAACGAAGTTCGATGAGCGCATTATCTCCAGAAATGGACCTGTGAATTGGCCGCCTCGTTCATGCGATTTAACGCCGTTAGACTATTTCTTGTGGGGCTACGTAAAATCTATGGTTTATGCCAACAAGCCAGCGACGACTGATGAACTTCGTACGAATATCGAACGTGAAATTGCAGCAGTATCGGCCGATTTATGCTTGAAAACCGTCGAAAATTGGGTTCAGCGTCTGGACTTCGCAACAACTGCCAAAGGGTCTTATAAAATCATTCTTTTGGTTCTTAAATGATGAAGAGCATGAAGTAGGAAAGAGACAGAAAATAAAGAAATCACACCAAAAACTTTATGTAAAAAAAGAGCCAAGTTCTCCCGTACAAAAATTCTGCCTAACAAATCAGCCACGAAAAGTAATGAGATCTTAAAGAACGCCAAGTTCTAAGATTCACCAAGTTCTCGTTGGTACATTGCAAATGTATTAAGTGGACTTACATCAAATCAACTATTAGTTTGGAAGGAAACTTGTAACTTAGTTAATTTATTTTTACCTTTATGTTTCTGGTGTGATATCATTACTTTTTGCAAAGATTTCTTCTATTGACTGGCGGAATTGCTAGTTTGCCAAATTACAATATTCTACGATGATCAGAGGTGCCCCATATATTTTGTAAAATTTATTTTTTAATGGGTGGGTACCACACCCCTTCAGTTGAAAATCATAAATTTTATATTTTATTTGTTCTATTGCACGTTGTACTTGTATGCCAAATTTCGTCATTCTACTGTACTCCAAAAGTGTTCCATACAATTTATACTAGTAATGCAAAAGTAGGCGGCTACCACGCCCCCTGACTAAACATTTTCGTTTTTTTCCTTTGTGTGTACCATATGACCTATCACTGTGTAAAATTTCAAGTTTCTAGGGCAACGGGAAGTGCTTCATAATTTTGATGATCTGTCAGTGAGTGAGTGAAATTTGGAACATTGTATCTAAGAAACTACTTATGCTAAATACCTGAATATACTGTGGTGCTTCTTCTTGACTAGCTTAACAAATAATGTGAGTTTAAAACTTTTGGCTTCTTTGGTATAGAAGTTATAGGGGTGTGGAAAATGCCCTGAGTTGTTTCCTATAAATAAGTGTGTAGTGCCAAAGTTGCTAGAGAACTTGGGTTGGTACTACCGTGCCCCTTGACGTGTGACCGCACTAAACACCAAGTGTCAAAATTGTTTGAACCATACATAAGTTGACAAATAGCAAATGTGCATGATATCAATGTCAACCAACACCACATTGATGAATAGTCAAATTTTTGGTGCAATTCTGCCATAAGATTTACGATTTAAAGAAAGGGTTTTCCAATAAGAGGTGTTATTTTGAATAGCCCGCTATTTGGGTAGCTGTACCTTTTGAAGCTGCCATTTTTTGCAATTTGACAAGTAGAAACTACGTCATTAATAAAAATGGAACCATACATGCTTCACCAACGCATTGAAATTATTAAAATTCACTATAAAAATGGTGAAAATTTGGCAGAGACAGTTCGTAAAACTAAAACATTTTTGGGAGGTCGTGAAGCACCTTGTCGGACCGCAATACAGAAATTAGTGGACAAATTCGAGCTGTTGGGACAAGTAAGTGATGTGAAGAATAAAACCCGTGCACGTCGCTCAAAATATTGCTGTTGTAGCCCAAAGTGTTGTAGAAAATCCAGGTTTGGCCATTCCTAGTCGTCCTTTGAATTAGGCATTCCACAAATGTCACAAATACGGTGTATTTTGCATAAAGATTTGGGTCTTAAGGCTTAAAAAGTTCAGTTAACACAAGAATTCAAGCCGGCTGATCATCAACAACGTCGTGTCTTTGCTGATTGGGTCCTTGAAATGCATGAAAATGATCCGGAATTTCATCGAATCATCTTGACGAGGCCCATATCCACCTCGGAGGCTACGTCAACAAGCAAAACTGTCGCACCTGGGGCTCTGAAAACCCAAGAGTTATTGTTGAAAAGCCTCTCCATCCTCAACGCGTGATTGTTCAGCGCGGTTTATGGTCCGGCGGGGTCATTGGACCTTACTTTTTCGAAAATGAGGCTGGAGCAACAGTTACGGTCAATGGATTGCGCTATCGAGAGATGATTAATGATTTTTTATGGCCGGAATTAGATAGTATTGATCTGGACAACGTTTACTTTCAACAAAACCGCGCTACGTGCCACACAAGCAATGAAACCATCGATCTTTTACGGGAAAAGTTTCCGGACCGTGTTATCTCTCGTAGAGATGATCACAATTTGCCACCGAGATCTTGTGATTTAACACCTTGCGACTTCTTCCTTTGGTGCCACGTGAAAGATATGGTCTACGCCAACAGCCCAGCGTCGATTCAAGACCTCAAAGATACAATTTCATGGAGGCTATCGAGGACATATAGCAGCCACTTTGCGATTTGGTTATGGAAAATTTCATGAAAAGGATATGGTCCTGTAAGCGTAGTCGTGGCGTGGCCATTTGGCTGATGTTGTGTTCCGTTATTGACGGAATACCTTCTTCTTTATAATGAAATGAACATCCGATCATTTATCAAAATAACACCTCTTATTGGAAAATCCTTTATTTTTCCTATTGCTATAAATTAATGTGTAACAGGCGCACCTTGACTATTGATCATTTAATACGCATTACAACCCAAGCCTATGACAAAAACCTGATTTGTACCAGTTCAAACGTTCAAAGAAACACACACAAAAAGCCAACTTCGATAAGTTTCTTATGAATTGTTATTTTTATTGCAGCTGATCAACAGTTGCTTGATTGTACGGTAGATAGTTGTTAATTATGTACACTTGACTTTTTTATGATACATCTTGCCTTTCGTCAAATCACTTACAAAAAGGAAATGAAGATTTATGTAAAACAAAGACTTTTATTTGTATCTTTCTCCAAGAGAAACATCAACATTGAAAAAACAACATTGTTTAAAAGAAAACCGTAATTAAGAGTCCAAATAAGTTCCACGACTGTGAGTGGCTTACAGTTGGAGGCTTGCAATTAACATAATTGCAAGATGTTTTTTTCGCATGCTAAGATGACACTACTACTTTCTTTTTCCATTCAAAACTAACTAATGTAGATTTATCTGTGATTTCGAATACCATTATTGTAACTTATCATTTGCCTAGAGTTCTTCACAACATTTTTTAGAAGGAGAAAAATAATTAAAAGATTCGCTTCCGCCTAAAATCTGGGCACAATTATAAAATAAAGTGCGGAAAGGTTTTTTCTTTTTTTTAGCTATTGAAACTATGAATTTCACCCCAAGATACTTAAGAGCATATCATAATGAGCTAGTCTTAAGACCTTCACAGTTCACTGCATAAATCGACCACCGAAAGTACTGAATTGCTGTTCATTCAAAACTCGTACCCCTATAATTATTCAATTTTCATATTCCAACTTAAGACAAGCTCAGTTTTTAATTGCCTTCGAAACTCTGCACCAAACAATCTTTGTGAATAAATTAATCTTATGTGCTTTAATTCGTCCATTAGCGCGAACAATAATTGACATACTGACTTGTGTCAGTCAATTAAATCTTATTGCTCAAACCATGAACATTGACTTCAACACACAACACACAAACAAATGAATTTAATTAAAATGCGTTAACTATACTGTCCAACTCAGGCAGCAGCAAATTCTTACTTAATCAACTTTGGCCATAAACAGTTAATAAGTTAGAAAACGCACGTTTTATTCTTCTGAACGGACAAATATTTATGCAAATTGAGTGTGTATGCAATGCGATAGATGAAAGTAAGTAAGTATTTGGGCTATATTTCGATTAAACAGACACAAATTATATTCAGCATAAAGACAATATAAATAATCTAGGAAGTTCATCTGACCAAGGTTGAGAATTAATTTATAAATACAGAAAAAAAGAGATATACATAAATCGATGATAATATTTACATTTTCGAAGCGAAGGTATAAACTATTCAGCCTTGACACGAAGCGAACCGCATATTTTTGTGATGGACTTCAAAGCGATCAAGAAACCGGCATGCGTACCAGAGAGTTGTCTTTGTTGCAGACGACACCCGATGTCATGTAGGTCGACAATATTATTGTTAATATCTATTTGATGGGATTGGCTTTGATCTGATGTAAATATGGTCTCAAACCTGTGTTTTTTTTAGATTTAAAAATCAGAGTCAGTTGACAATTTCTAGTTAACCAGGTATTGTTTGTTCGAGAAATGTGGTCTAGATCTGATTTTAATAGAGTGTTTGGATCCAAAGTTTTGCCAGATCCGCAGTAAGCGCATGTTTGCCTTGACTAAGGAAATTAACTTTTTTTTTTTTAATAATTTGCTCAAATTGAATGGCCTTTTTGTACCCTTATTATGCCAGAGACACAGTGAGTGCATTAGGAATGAAGATAGGAGTTGAATACATCAGAAGGCAGATTTTCACTTCGGATATGTTTAATTGAATAAGCAAATATAGATGGGGATAAGCAGCAGGGGACGATCTAGATATGAACACACACCAAATCATCTGTAAGAGGAAAGCATGCCTCATGAATGCAACCTCTACATTGTTTGCCCGATCCTGAAAAAGGGATATCCTCTAAACTGCGCCAACTATAGAGGAATAAGTCTACTTAACATCGCCTACAAGATCCTCTCTGCCATAACATGTGAACGTTTGAAGCATTTCGTCAACAATCTGATTGGTCCCTATCAATGTGGCTTCAGACCAGGAAAGTCAACCATCTACCAAAGTTTCACTTTTCGGCAGATCCTCGAAAAAACCTATGAACTCTAAATCGATACCCACCACCTTTTGATCGATTTTTAGGCCGCGTATGACAGCATCTACAGAGACGAACTGTATAAAGCCATGTCTAGTTATGGCATCCCTACCAAGCTCGTTCGCTTGTGCAAAATAACGATGGAAAACTCACGCTGAGCCTTAAGGGTTGGCAACGAGCTTATGGAATCTTCCAATGTGAAAAAGGATTCAGAGAAAACGCGATTTCTTTAGCTTAGTTTTTTAGAAAATAGTATAAAACTCCACCGTCAACACCAGAGGCACTATCTTCCAAAAGTCTGTTCAACTTCTCGCGTACGCCAATGACATTGGTATAATGTGAAGAATAGAGGCAGAAGCGGCAAAAATGGGTCTAGTAGTAAATTAGGGAATAACAAAGTATATGCTGTTTTCGACGAAGGACATCCAACGGCTCGGACAGAACGTTACAATAGACGCATACAACTTCGAGGTAGTAGAGGAGTTTGTCTGTCTAGGGTCCGCTATAAATACGGGCAATAACACCAGCGCCGAGATCAGACAAAGAATAACTCAAGCTAATCGCTGTATAATACCCAGTCATCATTCTAGTCCTGCTATATGTTGCAGAAGCATGGACTTTGACAAAATCGGATGAATTTGCCTTATGCTGTTTCGAGAGGAAAGTACTTTGGGTCATCTTTGGCCCCGTGTGTATTGATGGGGAAAGGAGAAGAAGATAAAACAGCGAACTTTACGGGTTGTACAACGATGGAACTACCCAGAAGAGTCAAAATCCAGCCAGATGGCTTGGTTATTAAGAGCAGACGGACAGCAATGCTACGGCCGGAAAGTCTTCGACACAATGCAAAACTGGAGACAGCTAGGTAGAGACCGAGCTGGCTGGTGGAGACTGTTGATTGAGGCCCAAGTCCACACCGGTGTAAGGGTTGTCGGTTATCATGCATCGGTGGTTTTCTTAGCTTCAAGAGCCGCTTATCTGTCCGATCATTTAGAATGCACGATTTAGATTGAGTGTTATCTGAGCTCTCCAGCGGCAAATAAAAATGAGTCGTGTTCTATTAACTGTAAAACTAGACTGCCTTTATTCTCAAAATTCTTTCCTATGTATGTACATGGGGATAACCTTACTTAATAACAAGAAATGTGACCTAAAAATAAAGGCAATGTTCTATGGAAGTTCGGATTTTTTACCAATGGATTTCTAGAAGATATAGCAAATTACTTCTACTTCTCTCCCTCCTCTCAAACAGAATTCCTGGCAAGAAAAGAATTGTTTTCTTGGCTCAGAGAAAACGTTTTTTCTACTACGAAAATTCGTTTCTCCTTAGACTGGACACTCAAATCACATATCTCGACTTCCACGAATTCCTTAATAGATCACCACCTTCATGGAGGATTAGAGGCATTCTCTGTTCCTCTAATAAGACGGCAAAATAGTTTAAAATTCATCAAATTAAGAATTCGTATTTTGCTTTAACATTAAATAATTCAGAAATCAAAAGTTTTCGGAAATTTCATGTGTTGAAATCCTTTGGTAGATGATTTCGGAACGACCCTCCTTTATTGACATTCGCCCAGTAACGAAATTCAATTTATTTCTGAAATCCAACAGAGTGCAGTGGCCAGAAATGGTGCTTCAGTTGATAAAGTCAAATATTGATGATCGGCCAATGTACAAAATCACTTATCAAAATTTCGATATTGAATCCCATTATTTCAAGAAGAGGACATTTTTTTAGTCATTTTCATGAGTGTATCCGTTTATTTCACAAAATAAGGCGTTGGGTAGATAATATTTTGACTTAAAACCTTCACCTTCTTACCCCAAGAAAAATGTATAGCTCTCAAATTCATCAAATAACACCAGTTGGAGTGACGTGCACTACGGCGGATACTTATCAAAACTTGCAATTTAGTTTTTTTTTATTATTTTGAAACAAAAATAAGATCTTTAAGTGGGGCTTGTGAAGTTAATTTAAAACGAAGACAGTGATTTCAGTTCTGCTTAATATCTTAAATTTAACTTGAATTCGAAGTGCACAATCTGTTCTTATTTCTAAAATGTCTTCATGTCATAGTTTTCTTCACAATAGACACATATATCTTCGAGGTAGTAGAGGAGTTTTGTCTACCTAGGCTCCGCTATAAACAAGGGTAATAACACCAGCGCCGAGATCAGACGAAGATTAACTCTTGCTAATCGCTGTTTCTTTGGGCTAAGAAAGCAATTGAGTGGAAAAGCCCTCTCTCGAGCAACTAAGGTACAACTGTACAACACACTCATCATCCCAGTCCTGCTGTATGGTGCAGAAGCATGGACCCTGACAAAATCGGATGAAAGTGCCTTAGGCTGTTTCGAGAGGAAAGTTCTTCGGGTCATCTTTGGCCCCGTGTGCATTGAAGGGGAATGGCGAAGAAGATACAACAGCGAACTTTACGGGTTGTACAAGGACATGGACCTAGCCAGAAGGGTCAAGGTCCAGAGACTCAGATGGCTCGGTCATTTAGAGCGAATGGACACCAATGCTCCGGCCCGGAAAGCCTTCGACACTATTTCCCGAGGAACGTAGGAGGAGAGGAAGACCGCGACTCAGGTGGCGCACTCAAGTGAAAGAGGACCTCAATCAACTTGGAGTGCAAAACTGGAGACGACTAGCTAAGGAACGAGCAGCTGGCGGAGACTGTTGATTGAGGTCCAAGTCCACAACGGACTGTAGCGCCACCTTAAGTAAGTAATGTAGAATTTAAAATATCTTTAGCGCAAACAAAAGCAAGAAAATAAAATATACGACTCATTTCGTTGAAACAATATTAATGAAACATAAAGGAGAACCGGCATTTTGGCCTAGGAACCAATAACGACATGATATATATCAATGGAAAGGTTTTTTTGTCTACTTTAACATTTGCTATGGCAGTAAGTCCCAAATCGCTGTGTGGAAAAAGTTATTGGACAATTAAGTCTTTCACAAAAAAATAAGAGTTTTCTTGTTTTCATCGTAATAGAAAAGCTTTACAAAGAAAGCAGAACAAAACTTCTTTAAATCTAAGTACGATAACTTTTTCCCCACAGTGATTTGGGACTTTTGGCCAAAAGAACAGTCAAAGTACACAGAAAACCTTTCAATTGATATACATCATGTCGTTATTGGTTCCAAGGTCAAGATGAAAACAAGAAAACACTTATTGCTTGTGAATCACTTTATAGTGCAATAACTTTTTCCACTAAGTGATTTGGGACTTACTGCCATACTAAATGTTAAAGTAGGCAAAAAAAACCTTTCAATTGATATATATCATGTCGTTATTGGTTCCTAGGCCAGCTTCCATACATTTTTGCCGGTTCTCCTTTATTTCAAGTTTTTTCTGATAAGAAACATAAAAAGTATTAGTTTACAGAATCAATAATAGAGTGTGAACGAATACAGTAAACATATTTTAACATATTTCAACACTCCTCCTCGTTCATACTATAATACATTTATTTCGAAAATATTTATGTTTTGTTGCATTTAATGGTTTAGTTAGTAAATCAGCAATCATTTCATCGGTTTGACAATACTCACATTGAATGATATTTTTCTTTGCAAGATCACGGATCATCTTATATTTTGTATCAATATGCTTGGTTGTGTACGAAAATTTGCTATCACGTACTAGCTCAATGCATCCTTGATTGTCTTCGTAGATTATAGTAGGCAAATCAATCTGTTCATGCATCTCAATCAATAGTTGCCTCAGCCATTTTACTTCTTTTGCTGCCTCTGATACTGATATAAACTCTGCCTCACAAGTTGATGTTGCTACCATACTTTGTTTTTGACATGACCAGCTAACTGTTCCTCCATTCAAGAATATAATTCTCCCACTGTTTGACTTTCTATCTATTCGGTCATCAGCCCATGTAGAATCATTTGACTGGATATTGCTGAGTTTTATTTTCAATTGATGTGTAGTTTTGAGATACCTTACCACACGTTTAAGTTGATTCCAATCATCTGTAGTTGGTTTTGATACCCTTTGTGCCAAAATACTGACACTTGCTGAAATGTCAGGTCTCGTGTTAACTGACAAATAGAGTAATCGTCCAATTAATTTTCTATATTTCGTGTTATTTTCGAGTTCTGTTGACGGTTCTCTTTTTGCATAGTTAACTTCTAATGGTGTTTTAGCCTCCTTTGCATCTATCAGGCCAAATTCTGATGCAGTTCTCTTGATATAATTTGATTGACATAGTTGAAAATTTCCATATGAGTCTCTGCTTACTTCCATGCCCAGATAATGTTTAATTTCGCCCAGATTTTCCATTTTAAATTTTGACTTGAGAATTCCTTCAATTTTCTTCAATGCTATTGACTTTATCAGTTGAAGCCTTCATTTTGCCCTTGAACTTCTTCTCTAACCATTCTTTATACTTTGGACAGTTTTTTTTTGAAATGATCTTTCTTTTTACAGAAAAAAACAAATGCTAACTTTTCCAACAACTTTCAGAACTGAATCATTTATCCCTTCGGAATGTCGTTCATATTCAGCTATTACTCTTTGTTGAACCAACGCATAAGTAACCTCTTCTTCTTTACGTGCTTCAAGTGTTGTGATAAGTGCATCATAGCTGTTTGGTAGACTGCTTAAAAGCATTGCAGCACTCCATTTATCAGACAATGTCTCTTCCCCAATGTCACGAAGTTTTGTAAACAGCTCTTGCATTTTGTTAATATGAGCTTTTACATCACCACCTTCTTCAAGTTTCAAAGAACATATGGATCGCATTAAAAATACTCTATTTGACAGAGTATTCTTCTCGTGATATTCTTTTAATGCATCCCATGATTCTTTGGCTGTTCTTTTCGAACGAATATGTGGTAGTTGGTCGTCTTCAACCGACAATCCAATCGTTCCCCTTGCCTCATCGTCCAACTGATCCCATTCATCGATATCCTTTTGGTTTTCGACAATACCAGTTGACCCTTTTCTTTCTTCAGGTCTTTTCCCAATGATTACCTTCTTCCACAAATTTTGCTTTAGCAACAAAAGTTCAGTTTTGAATTTCCAATTTGCATAATTTCTATTATTGAGTTTTTCAAACTTGGATGTAACTTCTGCCATTTCTATTGTGCAAAATTTTGCTTCGTTTCTATGTTGCAATCTGGACCTTAGCAATTAATATTGTTTAAACAAATTTATATTCTATTTCTGCTTTTGCTCCACAATAAGTCTCATAATCTGTAGAATTTAAAATATCTTTAGCGCAAACAAAAGCAAGAAAATAAAATATACGACTTATTTCGTTGAAACATAAATTTATTTCAAGTATTTTCTGATAAGAAACATAAAAAGTATTAGATTACAGAATCAATAATAAAGTGTGAACGAATACAGTAAACATATTTTAACATATTTCAACAAGTAAATCATTATTTTCTTATTTTTTCTCTTGCTTGCGCTTTTCTAGAAAATAGTAATATTCTGTACTTAACATTTCGACAATAGTTGAACTTAAGGATTATAACTATTTAATAGAATTTATTCCTTAGATGCTGATGCTATCCCAAAAATTATTTGGATATGTACAATTATTGTGCTTCAAACCATTTGCTGACATGTTTCGTTTTAATGCGATTTACAAGTAATCTGGAGAGAGTTTGATTCCAAAAAAAAAACCAAAATGATGTTAAAAACCCATTGAGAAGAAATTGGAAAGCTTTCAGAGCATTCATTCATGACTCACGAAAATTACTGGGTTTGCAGGTGTGGTTTTCAAGCTTTAAAAATAAATAAATAAATTCTTGAAGAGGCAAGGCCTAAGTGGCTTACTCTCATCAACATTTCTCTGTGTGCGTGTGATAGAATTGATCGGACCTACAATTTAACGCCGATTCCGAACGGCAAAGTAGAGAAGCACTTTTTCATGACAGATGATACTCTTGGAAGTTTTGTCAGTTCTTCGCAAGAGGCAGTACCCGCAAAAGATGAAATAAAATTTAAAGACACGAGTAGGACTCGAACCCACGACGTTCTACTTAGCAGCCAACGCACCTAACCACTAAGCTACGGACACTACAAGTCCTTGAAGCTTTACTTATTTCCAGCTAATAAGATTTTTCTAAGACCTTCAGAAGCCATTTTTTCCTCCTGCTCTGTAAAACCTTTCATCTGATGCTGATACTACTCTTAAACCAGTGCCCTTGCCATCACTATTACTATTGAAGCAAAGTGTATCAAAATCGATTAAGTCATAGTTCAAAAACAACATAATTTCTGTTCATTGCGAATTGAAAAAAAAGAGATGAAATAAATAAAACATAAAATCTGCTCTAATTATTTAATTAATTGTTAACTTTCAAGATACTTACTATAGCTCAAGGTCATCAAGACAACCGCCACAAGAACACAGCATCGAAACATGTTTGCTTTGAACCAATTTCTGGTATCGTTTTGTATCTTTGTTTCAATTTTTAGAAACACTAAATTAGTGTGAAACCAACACAGACCGAATTTATTCAATTTAAAAATTCATTCATTTCCACATACGACACTCACACACGTACGATCTCGAACCATCAACAATCGAACAGCTTCATATAAGATGATTAGAATGCGTGTTGTTGTTGTTTTTTTTCTTCTTCTTCTTCAAGCTTAATATTTTTATTTTTATGTCACTTCTTCAAATCACTCTCACTTTTCAAGCAATGGCGGTGCGGTGGCTTCAGGTGCTCCGAGCGCCGCGTATCGGTGCTTTTGAATCTGATAATGGTGACTAACCTTGTATAACATAACTTGAGCACACACGTTGGAATTCTCAATGAAACCAACCTACGACACGACACGGACGCAACACGGCTACGACGCGGACGCGACGACGACGTTTTAATTTTGTTTTATTCAAATTTGGATAAATTTATTTGCTGCAGTGGATTTCGGATTTCTTATCAAAAGTGGGATAATAGCTTTTAATTGTGATTTTTTGTTTGTCGTTCGTTCGTTGTAATTGTGGTTAACAGGGGAGAGCAAGTACAAAAAATGAAAGTGAAACGTTTTTTTTTTTTTTTTTTTTTTGTTTGTTTAAGGAGCGCGAAATCTGAATTCGATTGCGTGTTGTTTGCGATTTTTTCGAAATACGCTATGGCGACGACGACAACCACGAAAATGTCTGTTAAGCGTCACGAGACAAACGATGGAGAAGAAGTGTTTTGGCCAACTGACGTTACGGCCGAATCGGACTCTATTGCCTACTGCATGAACGGTGCTCGAACTGAACTGAGATGGAGATTTACTTTTAATATTCGGTTTGGTGTTTCGCTTTTTGTTTGGGTTTGTTGTTGTTTTGTTTTCATAGATAGATTGTTGCATTAGTGGTGGTAGGGTTCGGTCACTCTCTCTTTTTTCAATTTGCAGACTTTATTGAGTGATGGAGGGCGACTGCGGCAACGCCATCGGGTGAAGGGGCGGAGTATGTAAAGTACCATAACAAAAAGGCAAAAATACAAATATTATGATTGAGACAAATTTAAAGACAGATGGATTGGAAATACGTTGCATAGAGAGGTAATTATTTACACTGTGAAAAGTGCACAGACTATTGGGTAAGCAGTGTAGCAGATTTTAGGTATAAATGCATAGCATGACAAAGTGCTTTTTGAAATGGCGAGTTTTTGGCAATCATGTGCATTTACCACGAAATCTTGTTTTTTTTTTTATTGGGAAATATGACGACAAAGATCGAAGAAATACTGGTGATGTGTAATGTGATGTATTGTACCTGAAATTGGCCTTATTACTGACATGATTTCATGATATAATACCGGAATTGCCTCTAGTTTTTCCAGAGCGATTTGTCACGGCCTTTGCGTTCATTGTTAGCTACAGCTGCTACTACATTCTGGATATGGCTACGACTACTCATTGTCAAGTGCTGACTGAAGCCACCAGAACTGGTTCTCCTGCTTCACCCAAGCGTTTCAGTCCCGTTCGGACACAGCCGTACTGAACTGAAGGAGGAACCGAAGGAGTGCGAGGAAGTCTCGACTGTAAAGGAGCCTCCGATCGACGCGACGGTTCTTCGCCTGACGTGGTAGATTTTGTTTATACACTATCAGATAAAGTCATAAGAGACTAATCAAGCCACATCGAACGACCGATATCTAACCCAGAAAACTGTGTTAACAGACCGGCTACATCATTATTGCAGTGGTTAGTTGTTAACAATCTAAAACAAACACAACTTACACAAGAAATGACAAAATTATACAATTACAAACAAATAAAAAACAATACATGATTAACAACAATTAAAACATTAAGAGCGGGCTACACTGTTTAAGCATAACTTTAACTTATTCTATTAATATGAAATCAATAAGTCCTATTATAATTCAAAAGCCTACTCATCCTTGTCAAGCTCATGCATTCCGTAATTGCCTATATCTTGGAGACTTTATTTAGATCGAATGCTGCGAGTATAACCTCCTCCCCGATAATAAAAAAGTAATAGAACAAAGAATTGTCGTGCCTCTGTAACGCCAGTTATGAGTTGATGAAGGCAAACTAAAATCATTGTTTAGACCTTCTTGAGTCAAACGTTTGCATACCTTTAATTTAAAGCGAAAACGAGTAAAATTACGTTGCACCGATTCTAACCTGTCAATATACTCATAATAAGGACTACTCCAAACTGTGAAGCATATTCCACATACGGACGACAAGGCAATTATAAAGAGAAAAATGACGTTAGATCAAGAAATTCTTTGAGACCAACGCTTAACGAACCCTGCCATAGAAAGTTAGCTTTATTTACATGTTGTTAATGTCTCTGTGAAAAATCAAGATTCGGACAAAAAAACCCCTGGTCCCTTACTTTAAAAACACGAGAAAGAATCTGCTGAATATATAATACTCATAAAGTCGAAGTGCTCGTTTTTTGAGAATTCATTGTCTGACATTTTCGGTGGTTTAGATTTTAAACTGTTCTTAGTTACACCATAACAGAAAACCTATTATAGATCTTTTGCTGAAGAATTCGATCAGCGCTAGACTAATTCCTTAAAGATCTTCATTCATCTGCAAAAATAAGAATTTCACTGTCACAACACATAACGGCATCATTTATTGATAAGATAAAAAAGAGTCCTAAATGACACCCTGTGAACACCAGATTTAACAGGTAAAAGGTCTTCGAAAAACATTCTCTGAATTTAACTTGATAAGTCCTATCCTCAAGTAAGAAGAACTCCATGAAACACCCAGGGAAAGCCTAATAACTGTAGTTTCAACTTGATAACTGAGTGAGACAAGTTGATCAAAACTTTTGAAAAATCGAGTGTACACAATAGTTTCCAATCCATGTTCTAAAAAACTGTTCAGACAATTATGCGTATGGTCAAGAAGTTTGTGATAGTTGATCCCCTTTGCATAAAGCCATTTTGCTCACGCATAAGATGTTTTGTACAGTAAAAATGATAAACCGTCGTGCACTAAATCGTTCAAACAGTTTAGTTACAAGAAAGTTTAGAAATGGCCTATAATTAACAGATATGACCCCGTTTTAAAAACAGGCGTGATGTAAGCAATCTAACAGGCACAAGCCAAGATATTGAATATATTACTACAGGTTAGCTAGTACGGTATTTGCATTTTTTCAATAAAATGGGAAGAATACCGTCAGGGACCTAAAAGAATATCCTTCTTTCAGAAGGACAAAAATCTAAGAGACTTGATCAATCCCGATCGGACATCATTAAACGTGACTTGTTTGCTATTTTTCATTAGTTGAAAAAATCAATGTCTATATCAAACGGGTATCTATAGAAGATTGACTAAAATTATTGGCATATGCTTCGCAGATCTCAGTGTGTAGAAGCTCAGAATTAGATTATTGTAAGTGAGATGAAGGGTAAACATCACATTTTCGCTAGAGTTTACGAAATACAAAAAAGCATATGGTCTTGTTTCAAGAACACCCAAAGTAAAAACAATATAATCAGTAGTAAGATCATATGACAAGTCTTTTAAAGCTGTTCGAAAAAGAGATATATAAACCACTTCGTTCTCTACAGACTAGATCTAATATAATTTTCCACGCACTATTTCTCTTTTACGGAGGCTTTTTAACTCTTTTGTGTCCCAAGGATACAAGAGGTGGTTGGTTGACTGATTTTTTCTTAGGTACAGTTTCATTTATACACTCCATGAGTAACAGAAATAGAAACTACGGACATTTCGTCAATTTATTGGAAAATGTAAGTTTCAATACCATTAATTTAATCTGACTGTCCGAAAGCAGGTTGATAATTCCTCTGCGAAAGTCGTATTTATATAGCATCATGAATTACTAGTTTTCTAGTAATTGGACCGAATCAAGATCAAGATTATATCTAAAGGAGGGTGATAACTATCAATATCAAGATATTGCAGAAGCCGATTGAGATGAGGATAACCAAGTGAAGTGACCGATTTACAAATTTAGAATAAGATTGAGCGGCACATCCAATCTGTCCTCTATCAGACCACGTCTATCTAAATAGAGGAATGCCTCTGTGTAATGAAGCCGCTCAAGCGTGCACAATCAAAATATTCGTCGTTCGGATAGAACGCCCCAAAGATCAAATTATACGTCAAAGTCATAGCTCTCGCAATGTCAACCACGAAATTGTCAATTCTCTTGATCCGAGCCTCGTTGTATAAAACATTCTTAGAATAGTAATGCTAATGTACATCATAAAAAGATTCCGGTGTCCGATACAAACCGAGAGAGCGCCGAAGACACTGTCTCTGGAACACCCGAATCTTCTCCATTTGAGATGTTGCAACGTTGAACCACACTGGACAGCCATAAACGATCATCGGCCGTATAAGGGCCATGTAGCAAATTACCTTCACTCTGGGGTCAAGTCGACTGCTGTAAAACAGCCGTGTCGTCATAGCGAAGGCTCCTGTGGCCTTAGTCAGAGCAACATCTTATGTCTGTCGAAATACAGATACTAGTCCAACCAAATACCGAGGTACTTCACTTCACTTTTGCTCGTTAATCGCTGTCCGTGAGGTCCAACGATGACCATCTTGCGTCAATTCTTGCTCGTATCCCTCGTGGCTCCAGCCAACGAGGTCCGGAACAGAATTGTTTCACATTTCTGGACATTTATTTTCAGTTCCCAATCATCGCAATATCGCTGATCACGTTGCAATAGAATTCTAATGACTTCGACCTTGGGGGCAGTTCTGTACGCAATCAGGTCGTCGGCATACGCAATCGCCTGGATAAGGCTACCTATCAGAATCCACTGCAAACTATGAGTGTTAAGACAATCAAATTCAAATGATTTCTTTAGGGTGTTTTCATAGAAGGACTGTCGAGTTTTGAAATTTTTCAACAACGTCAATTGGTGTGTACACAAAAAAATAAGGAATCCTGAAAACGGTCCTTGAAGCAGGGAAAATTATTTTGGAACTTCTCGAGTCGAAATCCAGGGGCCCTACAATGTAACTCGATTCTACTTTTCATTCTATTCGATACTCATTTCCGATTCTACTTTCAAATCGTACTACGCATGAAAGTAGAATAAAATGCCAATAATGCCAAGCTACTTGCTAGCAATTTTTCAATTTTCGAATGAGACTCGTATATATTGACATAATAACAAAAAATAAAAAATATTTGCTGTATAAAATATTGCATGAACTTTAAAATAATGTATTTTCCATTAAGGCCGGGTCGATTAGAAAATTGAATAACACAAGTTGTAAATGAGAAATCATTGAGGTGTCATCTTTTTTTGAGAGCCCTATGACATCCTGTGTGAAATAATACATAATTCAAATGGCTGAGTGGCGCGTGTTCACAACAGCGATGACTTTTCGCGCATGTATTGGTAGGTCCGCGCAATTGACTGCTTCAGATTCTGATGCAGACCTTCATGAAAAGTGGCGAAATTTTCTGCAGATCTTGCGTTTCGTCAAAGAACGGCTGTTGGCTGTGTTCATTGAGCCGGCGGACTCGAATTTGGCCACTAAACGTTGAACAGTGTACTTGGACGACCATGTACCTCATCTAAAGGGCGCAGCGTTCGCTTCCTTTGAGAGAACACCCATTTTGATAATAAGGTTTTATCATTTGCCCGTACATTCGACACTGTAACTTGGCATCATGATTTGTAGTCCTGAGTGAAACAATATGGCCGTCATGAGACATCAAAATCAACGAGTTCAACAAATTGATCCAAGGCGGATTAGAGATAAGTCTAATGGTGCGTTGGGAGCAGCGATGCCAACCTACTAGGCATTTTCATGCCTTTTAGGCATTATTTTGTAAGCTAAGGCTTCAAGGCTTATTTTTTTGTAAAAAGGCATCTTTTTTTTTCATTTCAGTTTCGAACTACTTACTTCTTTATTTTATTAAAGCATTCTTAAAATATTAAACATATAAGATTGAAAAATGTTTATTTATCCTTATGAAAAGAGTTTCCACCTTCAAGTTGTTCGAATTTTCCGAACAGTTTCTTCTGGTTTTCATCTGTCTCACTGTCTAATGAGAGAAGTTCAGATGTTAGACTTTCTAGCTTTGTTCAGTGAGAAAAAAACAGCCCTTTACATTACAGCACAGCACAATACAGCACAGGTTCTTGAGAAATGTCAGAACACTTTATAACAAGTTAGAACGCTCATCTTTTCGACAGTTGAAATTTGTCTCACTTGATATCTATGCTAACTTACTTACTACAGTCCAGGTCGGAACAGGGCTTCACCCAACAAACTTCTCCAGCCAGCTCGGTCCCTGGCTAACTGTCTCCAGTTTCGCACGCCAAATTGGTTCAGGTCCTCTACCACCTGTGTGCTCCACCTCAGTCGCGGTCTTCCACTTCTGCGACGTCCTTCCGGTTTGGATTCGAAGACTCTACGAGCCGGAGCATTATTTTCCATTCGCTCAACATGACCCAACCATCCAAGTCGTTTGGACCTACACTTTTCTGGCTAGGTCCGTGTCGCTGTACAGTTCGTACAGTTCTTGGTTGAATCTTCGTCTCCATTCTCCATTAATTCAGACAGAACCAAAAGTCACTCGAAGAATTGTTCTCTCAAAGCACCCCAAAGCGTTTTCATCAGATGTTGTCATAGTCCATGTCTCTGAACCATACGTGAGGACCGGGATGATGAGGGTTTTGTAGAGTGTCACTTTAGTTACTCGGGAGAGGACTTTACAATGTATTGCCTTCTAAGTCCAAAGAAGCAGCGATTGGCAAGAGTGATTCTTCGTTATTTGATTTCAGCGCTGGTGTTGTTGTCTGAGTTGATAGTGGATCCCAGGTAGACAGTCCTTAACTAACTCGAAGTTAAATCTGTCTATGTTGACGTTTGCTCCAAGACGTCGATATTGGTAGTCCTTTCTTGACGACAGCATTAACTTGGTCTTGCCCTCGTTAACCGCTAGACCCTTCTTCCTGGCCTCCGTCTCAAGACTCACAAACGCTCCACTGACATCACGATGTGTTCTTCCAATTATGTCAATGTCGTCTGCGTATCCTTGTAGCTGGACGGACTTTTGAAAGATTGTGCCTCTGGTTTTAACGTTGGAGCTTTGCACAATCTTTTCAAGAATGATGTTAAAGAAATCGCATGATAACGCATCGCCTTGTCTAAAACCTTTTTTGACATCAAAAGCGTCCGTAAGGATTTTTCCGACCATGATGGAACAGCGTGAAATTTCCATTGTTATCTTACACAGATGGATGAGTTTTTTCTGGGATTTCAAAACTAGGCATTGATATCTATGCTGTTCTACCTAAAAAGGTGGAACAAAAAATCTTGTCCTAAAAAAACTATATAATAACAGTTCGACGTTGAACGGCATGAAGTCCGATAAATTGTATTAATATAATTAATAACACCTTATTTTGACTTCATTGAGTCGATACACATTTGTTAAATTTAATTTTACAAAAAACACTACATTTAACGCAAAACGAAATAAACAAACACGTAGGTTAGGTTAGGTTAGGTTATGAGGGGTGTGCACAGCGTGAACTGTTGCATACACGGGGGCCTGCTGGTCCATTGTGATCCCCTATAAAAATAAAAGTTAGCATCGATGCTATTCAAAGTTGTCGATTAACGTAGACCGGCTCGTTAACGAACCAGCCTGTGCTATCTATAAATTTCTTCATGTTCGCCATTGAGACCTGTGCTAGATCATCCAGTTCCCCAACAAACCTGTTCCCAAAATGACGGAGTCGGTTAGTTTGGAGGTTCGGACAGTCACAGAGCAGGTGTTTAATGGTTTCTATTTCCTCCTCATCCTGACAGCTCCTACAGAAATCGGGTGCAAAAGCCCCTATCTTGTTGGCCATTGTGCCAATGGCGCAATGACCCGTTAGTACACCTATCAGGATTTTAATGTTCCTTTTACTCAGCGATAAAATATACCGAGTTTCCTCTTCATTAATGTTAGGCCATAAACTTCTAGAGATTACGCAATCGTCCCTGGATTTCCAGGAGTTATTGATTATCTCTTTTGATTTAAGGTCTATCTTCCTCTTGAGTACCCCAATCGGGACGAGTGGTCCCCTATCTGAATGGTCACTACTACTTGTGTCTGCTTCTGACCCTTTCCTGGCTAGTTCATCTACTATTTCGTTCCCTTCTATATTGCTGTGTCCAGGAACCCAGCAGAGCTTAACCTGGTTAGTGTGGCAGATTCTATTCAATTCTTTCCTACAGTTTAAAACTGCCTTTGATCTTATGGTCTCACTGGCTAAGGCTTTGATGGCAGCTTGGCTGTCCACGAAAAAAGTAATCTCCGAGGAGCTTAGCTTTTCATGATGTACCAATTCAGCTGCTTTTTCAATGGCATAGATCTCGGCCTGAAAGACACTACAGTCAGCTTTGAGTTTATACGCCTCTCTGATGTTGAGAGATTGGCAAAACACTCCAGCACCTGTTCCTGATTCCATTTTCGAACCGTCAGTGTAGAAAGGGATACCCTGTTCACTTATAAGTGAATTAGGATCCCAACCCTGTCTTTCTGGTATGCAAATAGAAAATTTCCTGTCAAAATCCAGTAGAGGGGGGATGTAATCGGTGGTCTCCATCAGACTTGGAATCATGTCATATCTTTGTAAGATTGACCCGTGTCCGTAAGTGCTGTGCTTCCAAAACCTCAGTTCTTTTAAACGAATTGCGGTTTTGGCTGCCGTGCGCCTTATGAACTCATCCAGAGCGGGAGATCCAGGATTATTTCCAACCCAGCCTGTGGTGTGGATCTTTGAGCCCCTGTTATCCCTATGCAGGCCAGTCTCTGTACCTTATTCAGGTTCTTGAGATAGCTTGATTTTTCCACTGCTTTCCACCATACAATAGAGCCATAGGTGAGAATGGGTCTGACAATCGCTGTGTACATCCATTGGATGACTTGCGGTCGCATACCCCAACGTGCACCGAAGGTCCTCTTGCATGTGTAGAATGCACTTAGTGCTTTTTTCATTCTTTCCTCAGTATTACGCTTCCATGTAAGCTTGGGGTCAAGGATAACCCCTAGAAATTTAGCTTCCTTAGAGAGTTTTAGAGGAATACCATTTAATTTAGGAGGGTTGAAGCCCTCCAGTTTCCGTTTTTTCGTGAACAAAACTAGGTCTGTCTTGGTGGGGTTAACCCCGAGACCGTTCTTAGTTGCCCAAGAAGATAAATCTTTTAATACGTTTTCCATAATGTTTCCGATGGTGGCAAGGAACTTGCCTGATACCAGAACCACTATATCATCTGCATATGCTACAATTTTTATGCCCTGATCTTTAAACTTTGTGAGAATTTCGTTTACTACGAGGATCCAGAGTAGGAAACAAACACGTAACTAACCTGAATGCATTTCAGAGCGTATGCACTCCATCATCAGCAATCGCGACTAAGCTTAGTAGCATCAACATTGAAAGCGGTACTTTTCTCTTCTTTTAATTTTGTCTTTGGCACATTATATTAAGCAGGCAAGACTCAATATTACCGTTGTCTAAATTTAGTGCATTTGTGTCTTTTTGTATGTAAAACGATTCAAATGCATCCAATCGTCTATGGTCATTTACTTGTTTTAGTAGGGTTACATTTTCGATGTTTATGTTGTTATGGTCATCATTTAAAATGTGTGACGCAATCGCAGATTTTTGTGGCTGATTGAGACGGACACAATTCATATGTTCTTTGAATCTTGTCTCTATGCTTCGTTTTGTTTGTCCATAGTATTTACGTTTGCAATCACCACATTCAACCATGTAAATCCCGGACTTACTCAAAGTTGTTGTTTTGTCCTTTGTAGAACCAAGTAAATTCGTTAATTTTTTGTCATTTTTATAGACCACATCCATTTCATGGTTCTTAAACACTTGTTTTAATTTATTTGTTATAGATGGTTCAAAGGACAATGCTACTCTTTTATTTTTATTTTGTTCTACTTGTGAGAAAAAAGTTGTCATGTTGAAGTTTTTACTTTCCGCGTATGCTTAAGATTAGTTTATCAATCATTTGTTCACTGAAACCATTTACACACGCAGTTGTTTTTATATACTCGTATTCTTTTTTATAATTGGATATTGAAAGGGGTAAACGGCATAATCTATGAACCATTGAGTGATATGCGGCTAATTTATGTTGTATTGGGCAAAAAGAATCACTAGTAATGGTTCTCATAGTGCTTGTTGGCTTATGAAATACACTAAATTCAACTTTCTCATTTTTATATTGCACTTCTAAATCAAGAAACGCGATTTTTCTTTCTACTTCAACTTCATAAGTGAACATTATTGTTTTAAATTGGTTATTTAAAATTTCCAACGTTTTTTCAACTTGGTCTTTATGCACTACGGAAAACACATCATCAACATAGCGATGCCAAACTCGCGGAAGAAGGTTTTTATCTTTTAAACTAATTTCAAAAGCCGACATGAAGAGTTCCGATATCAGAGGGCTGAGCGGGTTGCCCATATTGGTGCCAAACTCAACACTAAATATAACAACGGAATTGAAAAAAGTTTTGCTTCATGCAAAGTTTTGCCGTTTCAAAATAAACTTCTTTTTTCTCATTTCCGATTTCTATTTTATTTAAATATTTTCTAAATTCATCTAACGCTATGTTTACCGGGATATTAGGAAATATTGATGACACGTCAAAGCTAACCATTATTTCCTCTTTTTGTAGCACTAAATCTTTGATTTTATCCACAAACTCAAACGAATTTTTTACCGACAAGCTTTCCAATTTCGGTAATTTTTTCACTTCATTGACTAACCACTTAGCTAATTCATAAGTTGGAGCATTAATATTGGAGACGATTGGACGCATCTTTTTTCCTTGTTTATGTGTTTTTGGCAGCGCATACATTTTAGGCAAACTTGGGTTGGAAACTATTAATGATCTACTCAAACGAATACTAAAAACACTTCCAATTTTTTGTCGTAAGGAGTCGACTTCTCTTACCATACTAAAAAAACTGTTCTAGAGATCCTCAATAAATACCAAACAAGAATAGTTTGGAACAGAAAATGTCTCAATGAAACACCAAAAAGCTGTACTTTTCTATTCCAAACCTTAGAACAGTGTCGCTGAACATACCTTCTCTTTCGTTTTGTTTTGTCCACTTCTAGTCAGTTATGTTAAACTGAAAGTAAACCATTTTAGTATTCATTGTGGTTTGTTTATTTGCTTTTCTTACTCCCACTGGTAAAAATCAAAAAAAGGCATTTTATTAATGAAAAAGGCATTTTTTTTTTCTAATTTAGGCATTTTTTCGGCTAAAGTGGTTGGCAACGCTGGTTGGGAGCATATGTTTAACCTTGGAGTATTTATTAAAAACATTTTTATTCAATAAAATGACTTAATCGACTTCATGTGTCTGTTTAAACTTCCTTTTACTTACATTATTACAAAACAAACTTCTTAAGCCGATCTGCTCGCAAACACATTTGATGTAGAGTGATTATTTTCGATTTTGCCTTGATTTGAATTCTACTTTCGAGTTACGTAGTTCCTAGTTTATTCGACAGTTCATAAGAATATAGTTGGCACTACTAGAACTATTCGATTCTCGTTGATTCGAAAGTAGTTAAAAATATACATAGTTCCAATTTTTCGAATTCGAGCAATTTTATTGTAGAATCGAGTTACATAGTAAGGCCCCAGTATCACCAATCGAATTTTTAAATCATTTATCCAACTTTACCTTCTATTTCTTTTCCTCTAAAGGGGGAAGTTATGAGCAAGATTATTGAACTTTTGAACTATTAAGGTATTCATTTTTCTTCTTTCAACTTTTCTTTGTTTTTGCATTTAACTGTAAAAGCAATTAACTACTACCACAGCTTTTCCAGGTAGTGATTTTTCAATTACTAAAAATCGATAAATCCAATACATACTGGTAATTAATTTTTTAGACATATGATGTAAAAGATGGATTTCAACCACTTATACTTAGAGATTTTCACATCAGTTGTCCAGTTTAATTTATTTGTTTGCTTTAAGCAGTAGTTATCTTGATTTTCAATATGTTAAGTCAAAAACTTCCCATAATAATGATCAAAATTAATTGATTGTTTGAATGGCAATGTAGCTATTTATTTAATACCAATACGGCTATACCTACTCATAAAATTTACTTTCCCTTCCAATAAAATAGAGACACCAAAAAACTAATGACCACTTAGTTTGGAATAATTGCTTGCTTATTCTCGTATACAAAAAGCGTGCTAGGTATATTAGCTAACAACGTTCTCACTATACCTCCGGTCACTTTACGCTGGTTTATGAACATTTAAATATTTTGTTTTTACTTTTTACGTCCAAAGCTCTTCCAAGTAATTTTTTTGTTGATGGTTTCCAAATAATCTGCAAAAATGATCCCTTTCCATTGAGCTTGTACTCGGCCTAACAAATAATATAAAAAAAAAATCTTTTCTTAATTTCCTCCTCACGGCTCACCGAGCGCATTTATTTAAATAAGTCGTCGCCTCACTAAAATTTGTTTAATAAGGTTCGCTGCTCAGCTCTTTTGTTTGCTGGTTTTCATCCACTTAAGTGACTCATAAGATAAGAAATCTTTTTCCTGGTAATTAAAATGAAATTCACAAAAATAGAGTGTTTTTTTTTCAAACAACCGAATGGAAGTTCTTAATAGCAATAGCCTGCCTATTTTAGCACAAGCACTAGAAACAATTGCTATGCAAAATGTAGGAACCAGTTATCCATTTAGTTGCTTTATTGGTGAAACATTTTCATGTCTATTGAAGTCTGCAAGAACTTATGCAATAAATCTGGTTCCAAAGAATTTTTTTTTTATTTTCCAAAGTGAACTGAACCGTTAAAACAGAAATTATTATTTCAAACAGATCGTTAAGAAAGATAATGGTTCTGTTTTGGAGCTCCATATGCTATACACGTTTTTTTCCATATTCCTTTTATTCAATGAATTGAAATGACGTTTACTTGCTGAACATGAGGGAGAATGTTGCAAAAGTGAGTGGCATACATACCGGTGATTGTGGCTTTTGGATTGTTGCATCAGTTTTAAGTAAAATCAAACCGGTACATGTTTTTTTGGATTCTCAGCTAATGTGTCAGCAATAAATAAACACATTTTTTTAATCAGTGCACCTTACTGAGATATATATATTGAGATGAAAAAGAAGTGGGCCAATACGTAAACCTTAATTAAACTCTCTATATAACGTAGGCTGTTACCTTCGTCAACACTTCCTCCATAAACACCAAACAGTTATTGAACTTAATTTTGAATAGAAATCTTCTTTCTTAACATTTGGAAACGGACACGAGCAAGGTGTTTCTTTAACAAGTCAGTCAGTTGTAACTTTCCAGGTATATGTTGCAATTTTATTTTGTCTTCAAGAAATCATCCTCGGAAATAAAAATGACGAACTTCAATATGCTTTGATCGTTTGTGAAATTCTGAGTTCTATGAAAGCCTTAAAGCACTTGTACTGTCGATGTAAGGAGTTGGTATTATTTTCTGTTCTCCATACAGTTCTTTCATGAGAAACTTCATCCAAATAGCTTCTTTGGAACCTTCTGTTGCAGCCACAAGTTGAGCTTCTGTTGCTGACAGTGCAACAGTTCTTTGAAGTTGCTTTATCCATGTACATTGAACATTGAAATCACTCCTTTGAACATTGAAATCACTCCAGTTGTTGATCGACTTGTTTTCAAATCTCTCAGCATCACTGTTTAACTGTATATCTTCAATTCTTGACAATTATCTCCTGCTGGTTATATGATTACAGCTTTGCTGGTCCCGCGAAGATATCGTTTCACATTATTCCTATCAGGTTTGTCCATTCTTCTTGCAGCAGAACTAACTGCAAATGCAATGTCTGGTCTTGTTGTTGTTGCTAAATATATTAAGCTTCCCACAGCTTACCAAAAGGGAACTTCTTTTTTAACTTTTTCAGTTTTTGAATTTTCTTACTTCCGACTTGCAGGTGTTGTTAAAAGATTGCATTCATTCATATTAAACCGTTCTAAAATTTTGTTTGTGTATTTTTCTTGACACAAATTTTTTGATCCATCACTTGTTATTTTAATTTCCATGCCAATTTAGTTTTCCAGAGATCCACTCTTGAGTTCATTCATGTCTTCTTGTATTTCCTTGATATTTCCAAATATCAGTCCATCGTCAACATAATTGACAACAACAAGAACTCTTCTTCATTTTGAAAAAAATAAACATGCATCTGCTTTACTATTTCTTAAGCTAATCTTCTTCATAAATCCCAAGAAACGTTAATGCCAGCACCAAGGAGAAAGCAATGTTTAAACTGTTGTATGGTTAGCTCATTTCTTGCTGCTTAGCTCAAAAGCAAACGAACATTAGCATACCTTGCTACAATACTAAACGTTTCATTATAATCGATGCCTTCTTGTTGGACGTACACTTTCGCAACGAGTCTTGCTTTGAATCTTGGCTTGTTTCCATTTGTTAAATCCTTAATTTTGAAAACCCATCGGTTTTTAACGACTTCTGCAGTTTCTGTTTTTCTGCCAGAGATGTAAATTCTTCTTACATACCTAAAAGTCATTCCTCGGAATTATTTGAATTTTTGAAGCTGTTATGAGCTCCATAATGTGCTATGGTGCACAGGTTTGGGGAGGCAAGTACCACGAAGATGTAGAAAAACTGTTTCTTCTTGAAAAAAATCTTACGGCTACCAACAACAACTCCTAATTATATGCTGGAATGTCACCTCTTTATATTTTCACACTACAAATGAGCATGAACTATGTGACCAAGGTTCTGAACGAGGAAGACACTCAGAACGAAAACAATGTTCTACAATGACTGGGAAAATACCGCCGACAAATACAACATTCTGCTAGAATTAACAGAAAATAATATATCAGAGTGGAAAGTAAGAACTCAAAAATGCATACTCGATGTGAAACAGGCAATGAAAATAGAGAGCATATCACAAGCTGAAAATTCAGCAACGCGAATTTTGTATCGGCAACTAGAACACCAGCAGATTAACTATCTGAATCTTGGCCTCAGTACCGCACAAATTTCGATGGTAATCCGAGTGAAAGGAGAACTAATCAAGCTAAAATGCATGCCCCATCGCGAAGACAATGCAGCAATCTGCTGCCTGTGCAACACTGGAGAAAACGAAAACGTAATGCACTTTCTTGGTTCCTATCCCATCTTGAAAGAAATAAGGCGATACCATTATGGTGCCAATTTGATGAGTATTGAAAAGGTAAAGCATATACTCGACGATAGTGCAAATTGGGGGAAACTTGCTTCTTATTGCTACACAGCGCTCAATTATAGATCAAACTAATCATAAATGAAACTTTCTTAAATACAAATATCAAATGTTCATTTTTCTTAGGTAGATAAATATTGTAAATTAGGTACTATTAAAATCGAAATATTTTATACAAAAATTTGTTAAATTTTTTGTCATCTCTCGGCAGACGGCTTAGCCATGCTTAAATGTACTTATTTATAAACAATTGTTAATTTTCTTATGAATGAATTAATAAAGTACCAAATAATAAAAAATAAAAATATTTGATTTCACAGATTCAATGTTTTTCTTCAGTTCTTGAATAGTCTTATCACTTTCTGCTAACATCAAATATTCACCTGTGTTCATCCAATAAGGCTTTGTTTTGGTCTTTTTGGTCGTCTTTTAATTTTATTCTAAAAATGTTACATTTTCACTTGATTCTTCTGAACTATCTTCCAGTATCAGCGTCTTGATAGTCTGATTTCAAATCAACATTATTTTGATTGATTTTCTATTTCTTCTTCGTTGTTGGAATCTTCTTCAATATTATTAAAAACCTGTATTACTTCTTTGTCTTCAAGATCAACAACAACTCAACCTATTCTTTTTCATTATTTGCAACTTGATCTGGAAAAAAATTATCACAAGTTTCATTCCAAAGCTTTTCAGGCTTGAAAATGACGTCATGGCTAAGAATGACTCCTTTCTTTTCAAAACTCTATAACCATCATTTTCATTCCGATAACATTCAACCATACTAAGATTTGTCATCGAACTTCTTACGAATATAAACATAACATTCGGTTCCAAAAAAATGTAAATGGTTTAATGATCTTAATTCTTAATTGTTCCATAATTCATATAGGACTTGGTTTTCTTCTGTTTTCGGTCTAGTGCGGTTTAAAACATACGCAGCAGTACTGCAGGCATAGAGGAGGTATTACCTAGAGTCGCAACTCGTTCTTTTTTTTTATAATCACCGTCCAAAAAATTTTGCCATTTACTCTCTTTTCTTGTATTAATGAATCTGTGTATATCCGTATCAATGCTAATGTGTTGGTTCACCCTATTTGAAATGCATTGAGGTTTCTCAAAATACACATTCGCATTGATGTGCATATTTTATCAAATTTAAGTTTTTAGGTCGAAAGAGAGCAAAATGCCTTGAGTTGCGACTCTTGGCATCCTCCTCTGTGACTGCAGGCTTCAGCTCAGAAACATTGTGGTAACGTACTAGCTGTTCCATTTAATTGCGGTGCGTATGGCGAACGTCTTGGAGCAAATGTCAACAAAAACAGATTTAATTTCAAGGTAGTTAAGGACTTTATCTACCTGGCATCCGCTGTCAACTCAGAAAGCAACACCAGCGCTGAAATCAAACGAAGAATCACTCTTGCCAATCGCATCTTCTTTGGACTTAGAAGCCAATTGAGTAGTAAATAGTGATGGCCTTAACAGTTATTTTTGAGTATCCGTTATATCAGCTACAGTTATTTCTGAATAACCGCTATTTTTAGCAGTTACTCAGTAACGGTTATCCATATACTTATACGGAAATCCTAACCTCAGGAAAACTGAATTCGTATTTCTTAGAATGGAAAGTATTATTATTCACAACCCTTTTTTCCTACATTATACAATATACAAAAATAATGCATCTACCTCTAACTTGACATCTTTTTTCGTTTTCTGAAAATTTCGCGTCTACCTAGTAAACTTGTTCTGAGTAACTTGTTCCTTCAGTTACTAGTTATTCTGAGTAACCGTTCCTTCAATAACTAGTTATTCTGAGTAACGGTTGTTCTGAGGAACCGTTATTCTGAGTAACGGTTATTCTGCGTAACCGTTACCGAATAACTGTTAAGATCGATATTGAATAACTAGTTATAGCAGTTATTCACGAATAACACGTTATAGGTAACGGTTATTGATATATCGCTCACCTCTAGTAGTAAAGTCATCTCCCGAGCAACTAAAGTGACACTCTACAAAACTCTCATCATCACGGTCCTCATGTACGGTGCAGAGGCATGGACCATGACAAAATCTGATGAAAACGCTTTGGGCTGCTTTGAGATTTCTTCGAGTGATTTTTGGTCCTGTCTGCATTAATGGAGAATGGAGACGAAGATTCAACCAAGAACTGTACGAGCTGTACAGCGACACTGACCTAGCCAGAAAAGTTAAGGTCCAACGCCTTAGAGCGAATGGAAAATAATGCTCCGGCTAGTAGCGTCTTCGAATCCAACCCGAAAGGACGTCGCAGAAGAGGAAGACCGTTACTTATAAGTGGTAGAGGACCTGAACCAACTTGGAAAGCAAAACTGGAGACAGCTATTTATAGGGACCGAGCTGGCTGGAGAAGGTTGTTGGGTAAGGCCCTGGTCCGACGTGGACTGTAGCGCCACCATAAGAAAGTATGTTAGGGTATGGCGAAGCAATACTCTGCTCAAGTCCATACTCATCTAACAAAACTGATTCTTTTTTTTTACAAATTCTAACCCATTTTCACATCTTAACTTTTTAACAGTGCGACCCAAAGTTCTGGTTTCGTTAAGAAAAACATTTAGACATCTCAATTAATTCTGGAGCTTGAAGAAAAACAGTTTGCGGAACTTGCTGTAGTCATCCTTTTTTTTGTATAATATGCACACACTCAAGGGGTTTTTATACCCTTATTATGCCATAGACACAGTGAGTGCTTCAGGAAAGATGGTAGGGGTTGGAGCGGAGGTGCCGGTGTACATTGGTCTTAAAATCATGAACACTGCAATGATCGGGAAAGACAGAGTGTGGAGGAGAGTTCCACATTCGCGTTGTACGGCTAAAGAATGATTCTCTATACTTAAGCGTACGACCGAAGTTGGGCTCGAGGGTAAACTGATGGGTATTCCTGGAAGCGCGAGTACCTATTGCGGTTGAATAGTTTAAGGGGAGGAATGCAACTGGCTATTTCACTAGAGCAATTGCCGTGGAAGTAACGATAAAACAAGGAGAGACACGAGACATTATGACGGTGTTCCAATGAAGTGAATGAGTTAGTGATCTCTCTATCAATAATCATTCTTACAGCTCTTTTTTGTATTCCATCCAAGAGGCTTAAGTTAGTAGCTGGAGCACCAGCCCAGAGATGTGCAAAACTGTCTCTCAGCACATATTCCTTCATGTATTGTCTGGCCCGAATGGAGAAGCCACGAAGAATTGTATACATTGAAATCGCCCGTAATAACGATTTCAGTGTGAGAGTACAGGGCTACAATTCTTTGAATGTAGTCGGACAGAGCGTCAAATTTGGAGAAGAATAAAGGCACTAAACCAATACCCATGAATTAGAAATTCAGTAGGGTCAGAATTCTCACCTACTTGGGTTTCACTCAGTGCCAATGGCCTGTTCGAAACAGTGTGGATATACGCACCAAGAAAATTAATTCTTAGCCCACGAATATTGAAATAACCGACTCTGAAATTATCAGTCATTAAAAGTAAAAATAATAAAAGACCAAAACAGACGAAGCCTATATTATAATTTATATTAAAAAAAAGGTATATGTATATTAATTGAATATTTGCAGCCATAAAGGACAGAACAAACAATAATAATAATAATAAAAAAAAAAACAATTAAAATATATTTAAACTATAAACTTATGAGTTTTATTAAATATTTAATAATTAACTTTTAACATTTACTACCTTAGACACAGTGCGTAGTAGTTTTTTTTTCATACACTTATACATTTCTATTTTACATAAATTGCATAACAATTTCTAGATGTAAGTATAACAAATATTTGGTGTAAAAATAAATGTTTCTGTTTTTTTTTTTTTTATTTAGATATTTCTTTGAAAAATATGTCTTTGTCCACATTCACATTTGGTTTAAATTTGTTTTGTTTTTACAAATTAGAATGGGCATTCTGGCCTACGAACCAATAACAATATGGCATATATCAATAGAAAGGTCTTTTTGTGTACTTCAATAAAATAAAATAAAATCCATTCAATGTGTTCAAGTTCTATAATTTTTCCCATCAATTACAGAGGCTAAGTTTGAATTGTATAACGGTAAAATGTTAAAGTTAAATGTAAAGTTATAATAGCCACTAATTTTAATATATATGTGCATTTGTACATTTTTTTGTAGTATCCAAATACTACATACTACACATATGCAATATAACAACTTGCTTGTTGTAATATCATATAATGAAAAAAATTCGAAAAAAATTGTGTATCATGCTTGGCTTTTTTGTTAATAACACAGCGATTTGGGATTTCTTGCCGTACAAAAAATTAAAGTACACAAAAAACATTTCCATTGATATAAAGAATGTTGTTATTGGTTCGTAGGCTGGCTTCCATACATTTTTGCCCATCCTCCTTTATTTTTTATATTAATTCATTGTTCATTGTTAAGGACAATTTTTTTTTTTAATTTTTAATGTTTTGTATTCAATTTTAAATTTTGAATGAACATTTTTCCCTATATCAATACACATATTTTATTGCGTTATTTGTGTGAATTTCGATTGTTCATCAATGCCATGCGAATACAACGTGTGCGACCATTAGGTAAGCAGTTGCTACTATTATACTTCCTATCATTACCGGGAAGCCAACTCTGAAAAAAAATTAAAAAATCAAATAAAAAAAAAATCAAAACTTTAGCCTTTCAAGACTCTTAAAATCCATTAAATCTTGCGATAACTTAAAAACAGCCGCTTTGTAAGTGAAAGTCTTATCAGGACTCTCTTGTGGATCTGAAACTTGGGTGTTTAGTGCGATAGGACTGAAGTGCGTTTTTGCGCTGACGATAGTTGACTATAGTTTTTATGTCAAAAAGAAAATGGTTGATGTGTCATAGTTGAAATAGTTAGAAATAGTTGAAATCATCCAAAAACGCTTTTTAGTTATGTTTGGTTGATCTGTCAAACAAGAAAAAAAAAAAAAAACAAATCTTTTGAGGTTACATTTTTCTTTTCTTTTGATCATAACAATTTTTGTTGCTCTAAATTTATTTCAAAAATTCAAGAATGATCTTGATATCGTAAGATTTTAAAGCCAATTGAGATGAGAAAATATTTATTTATTTTTGAACAACCCACAGCAAGAAAAGAAAAAAGAAAGAGACTGAAGACCACCCTCCATAAAGAAATCTTCAAGCTGTTCCAAGTAAGCCAGCTCCTGATATTCTCCTAATTGCGGCTTCCAGATTCAATGAAAAACTCTCAACACCAATATCTAGTTCATAGAGGACATATATTATATATAATATATGTCCTCTATGATCTAGTTCGTGATTTTATATAAATAAACGAAAAAAGTCTTTATTCTCCGAAACTAATTAAACATTTTTTATTGCTGACTGACAAACATAAAAACAATGAATTCAAATATGTATGCCGATTTCGTCCTTCAATCATTGATTTGGGTTTCCTTATGCTTGACTTCTGCGAGAGCGTCATTGAGCTTCCTCTCCGAATTGTCCTTTTCTTCTGTGATCTTCGTAATTTTCTCCGCAGTCAGCTCCATTCACCGCTGCGTCAATTTCTTCTCATGCAGAGCAACTTCCATTTGCCGTTCCTGCGGACTGACGTTCGACAATCACTATGCTCATGGGCAGTGGCCAACTTATCCTCCAAAACCATGTCCATGTCCTCGAGTTTTTCGATGACTTTTTGTAAACTAACCGAACGTAGACGCTGACTGTTTTGGCCATCTTTGGCAGCCTGCAAGTCGCCACGCAGTTGCAGTTGAAATAGGAGTGTTTGCGGATTGCAGTATAGCCAATTCGATTGGAAGGGTTTGTGACCGGTGAGAGAATGATTCTTGAAATTGGTGCTGAATTTTAAGCCACTTGGAAATGCGATCATTTCCTTGGTGTGTATCTCCTCGTAGTGACTTAGGATTTTCAGTTTGACTTGTGAAGCTTTAAAATTTGTAAGGGGAACCTCATTTTCTTTATATTTTTGAAATTAAATATTTTTAATTGAGACGAACAGAAATCTTTTGATTGGAATTAAATTTTCGGCGGCACGGATACGGACAACTACGACGGTAAAAAATGGACGAACAGAATGTTTTTGTTTTTTTACTCCTGATTGATAGTCATTAAAAACACCATTAAACAGAAAAAAAAAGACTTTGACACATCAACCATTTTCAACTCACCTCCTGAGTAGAGTTGGGAATAGTTACAAATTGTTACAATTTGACACTTTAACACTGACCGCAAAAACGACAATTGTGGTTACGAAACGTAACTATTGGCGTGTAAAAACGAGAAATAGTCAACTATAGTCAACTATAGTCAGCGCAAAAACGCACTTCTGAGCCGCCTAAAATCTCGTGATATGACAAGCAGAAAATAGTTTTTAAATAATGTTAAACATAAATCATCATCATCACGACCGTGGCACGTAGTAACATTTATATTCAGGTGAAAATAAAATAATAAAATATGAGTGCGATAGGTGTGTTTTTGTGACCATCAAGTAAAGTAAAGTATACAAAATGTCAAGAAAACGATTCAGATTCAAACTCGATTTTACTGACAATATTTATTTAAGTTCAATTGCTTTCAGAAAACAAACTGACAAATTTTGACATTTGCCATACTAAATAAGGTCCGTTCGCGTACCCTCCTAAAACAATCCAATTTTACGGAAAATTACGAAATTTAACCAAATCCTGTTCGCGTGCTCAAAAAATTTGTAGTTTTTCGTAAAAGAGAGCGCTGATGAGAGAGTAAAATTTTTCCCCAACCTAAGAATTTAAACCCAAGAAATATCTTTGGGCTGATTTGTGAAAAGTGTCAAATGTGATTGAAAATAGCAAATAAATTCAAATTCAAAGTCTCAATTTTTCATACAAAAAACCTTCCAATTTAAATGTGGGCAAAATTTGTTGTTGTCCCGTTCGCTTACTTTTTTGTAGTTTTGTTTTTCTGTGAGAGAATTTAACAGACCTATTATTTCAAAAATTAACTTCAGCTCAAGTAAGTTTTACTCTCGATGAAAAGCTAAAGTAGAAGACAGTAAATTTTTATTGTTGTTTTCTTTGTTAAAATTTGACTTTACTTTACTGGGTTGTCACGAAAACACGCCTAATATTAAATTTTTTTTATAGAAAATCAAACTGTTGTTAATCTCTTTTCCCTTGAACCACCAAAATATATCCGCTTAAGCTCATTTTATATAATTGTAAAATATTATATTTTCTAACATTGGTCAATAACATTTTTCGAACTATTGTTGCATATTATGCTGAAATAATCATAATTTTCCTGAATAAATAATGAATACTTTCAGATTTTGTAAGAATTTTTTAGTTTTTTTTTTTCAATCCTTACATAAAACCGCTGAGCCGATTTCGCTGAAAACTTAATTAAGTAATTTTGGACCGAAAGAGACCAATTTGATATCAACACCATGAGTGGTTCGCATGCATGAATGACGAATTTTTACTACTTTCAAATTTTTAATTCCAGTTAAAAAATTAATAAGCTGTTATCGATGAACACTTAATCGGATCTTAATGAAGCAATGCCGCATCGAATGAGTCCAATTTCATGTCAAAACTGTGAGTAGTTAGCGAGATAATCGCAGAAAAAAACATAACGACAATACGCCTATAACACGCTGACATGATGATAAAATGGCTTGATGAAAAAGTTGTAGATTCACAAAATCGGACTCTTTACAATAACTTCCTCTGGGAAGTTAAAAATACCTAAACTATCTCACTGAGATCTCAGCTTAGAACTGAGATTTTTTTTCTGGGATCTCTGAGATGAAATTATTTTGGATTCGATTTCTCACTCAGCTAATTTGTCGTGACATACCTATGCAGAACAACAATTTGTAAGGTAACCACTTTATCTCAATGAGAACTGAGAATTATGTTCCGTCAAAGTGACATCGAGATCTCCGTGAGATATTTTTGGGTATTGTCATTGTTTGACAGCTTGGTTTACTATCTCCAAGAATGTCCTACAGATATTTATAAAAATAGAGTGACATGGCAGCTCTTGAAGAGCAAAGCCAATTCTCTGAGTGCGTGTGAATAATTGAGAGGGCCTACAATTTAACGCCGATTCCGAACGGCCGTTCTTTCATGACATATTGATACTCTTGGGAGTTTTGTCAGTTCTTAGCTAGAGGAAGAACAAGTGAAAGATGAAATAAAAACTTTATGGGCACGAGTAGGACTCGAACCCACGACGCACCTTTTGCTTAGCAGCCAACGCACCTAACCACTAAGCGACGGATACTACCAAAAGAGATATTAATAGCATCCGAATTTAATACGTGGAAAGTATGCTGTTCTTTGGAAATTTGCATATATGTTCTTGGGTAGTTCTCTCAAGAAGGAAATCGCGCGTGCTCTCCAATTTTTTGCTTCCTAGTGTTCAGTGCAGTAAGTGAAGAGTGAACTTTTTTACTCTCAGGAAAACTCAAATTTGGCTGCGATCAAGCATGGCAGAAGATCGACTAGTTGACTTAGCGCTATTAAACATTCAGATTTAGGCTTGAAAACAGACTATATTATAGATAGATTTGAACAAAGCAAACATCGATTATAAAATTGTACTCGTTATACCTTTCAAAACCCTGAACGATTAATTGTTCTTTTAAAAACCTCTTTTGCTTTGCCTATTAAATCAACATTTTCAGCGTCACCCCCTTAACAAGAGTTTCTGGATCCGCCCCTGCTTATACAAAGTCACTCTGAACTCTTAGCCGCGGTGGAGAGAAAAGTCTGAAGATGGCCACGTGTGAAATCACAAAACTGAAATAATGAAAAAAACTAATATTGGTAGACTCTGGTGGGCTGTAAACCTAGCTCGTATGAGCGGGGAGAAACCGACCGGGAGAGCCCTTTGCGATACAATTCATGGTAGGAGAGAGCGTGGCAGCCTCAATTTGCCCTGGAAGGATGGTGTAGACTTCAACGCTCGAAGCCTTGGCTACGAAACTTGATAGCGTCCTATTGTGGCGCAGACGAAGCCAAAAACGATGATGACGATGAAGAAATTGAAGTGCAACATCAGAATCCTGCTGCTTTGCCTCATATCATTATAACAGTGACAGCTGAATAAAACCAAGTTCTTAAAAATGTTTATAAAAACTTACTTAAAGAACTCCAAGAACGTGATTCTATAACCATGTTGTTCGGCCATACCAGCACACACAACATTCGCTGATGCGCCAATTAATGTGCCGTTTCCTGAAAAACAAGACTCTGAGTAATAAATTATTTTGGACAAAACTGCAAATCAAAATACAACCTCCTAAACATGCTCCGAACGCCAGCGCCCAGACCAATGGTTGAAGTGGAAGATCCAAATCTTTGTTTTGTGCTAATGAAATGACAATTTTGATCATCATTGTTGTAAGTGGAATATTGTCAACAAAAGCTGAAGCTATCGCAGAAACCTAAAATATAAACACTCTCAATAAAAAGGGCTCGAATCAACAACTCAATGAATCCTACCCAAAGAATGAGAAGAACTGCAACGGCTAATCTTGAATCTTCACCTACTGACAGAATCACATTTACTGTCATGCTGCCAATCCAATCGATCAAACCGAGCTCCGAGAGTGATTCCATCAAAATAAACAAAGCAGCAAAGAAGAGCAGTGTTGACCATTCAACTCGAGCCAGAACTGAGTCTAAGTCCTCATGGTGGGCTAGAATCAGAAGAAGAATTGCTCCTAGTAGAGCAGTCCAGCCCAAAGAGAGCCCCTGCATTTCTGGTATCGAATGTAGGAAAAACAAACCGATGACGAAAACCAGTGCAATGCCTGACTTGTACAGCAATGGTTTGCTTCGAATAGGGTACTGAAAATAAGAAACAAACTAAGCAATGAACTCATGTCGTATCAAATGTGTCCTGACCTTAGCTTGTAACTGTCCGAGAGTTTGTTCATAGTTATCAGCCGATGATGAATCTGTGTTCATTTTCTTCTCGAGGTTTCTCTTCAATCGATTGACTTTCTTTTCTAAGGTCGTCCGGACGAGGTCTTCATCCTTTGTATATGATGAAAGTGAAGCGCCGTTTTTTGCCACACCGAGATTTCGTGACGCAATTCTTGTACGGTAGGGGCTTCATTGAATCGGAGGTCCTTGATGTTCCTGAACATGAAACGTAGCTGAATGTACGTTTGGACCATGACCACAAGCACTCCGATCAGCATGTGAAGTGTGAAGATTGTAAAGGTTACACCCTGAAAATAACAAGTTAGTTGAGATCCCAAAATGACAAGCCATACACAAATGTTACATTTTTCGTTATAAAGCTGTTTGAGGCAATAATGACATTTGGAGGATCTCCGACCGGGGTCAAGCTTCCTCCAATGTTCGAGAAGATAATCATGCACATGAGAACTCGCACCGGATTCAGAACCATTACCTCACAGAGACGTATCGTAACAGGTGTCATTAGAAGCACCATAGTTACATTGTCAAGGAATGCCGACATCACAGCCGTAAACAGGCAAAGGCAATTAATGAGTGGCCAGACTCTTCCATTTGTGATCTAAAATTGAAATTTATTTAGAATTGCGTTTGACATGGTGTGTGAAAATCAGCAAACCTTATAAGCAAAAACAGCAAAATAATCGAAAATTCCAGTTTCCGAGAGAATTGCCACCAGAATCATCATTCCGAAGAGCAAGAGAATCGTTTCGACGTCAATCCACGACATGATCGTTGCCATTGCTGGGCGTTCGTCCATAGCTGCCAATATACCAATAGCCGTGGTCGATGCAATGATAGCGGCAAATGTTCGATTCACCACCTCCCAAATGATCATTACGTACAAACCGCACAGAACTATGGCCGCATAGACTACGCCCATGTCCTTGTCAATTGGAGTGTCATTATAACTGAACTGCAAAGGAACTCCTTGATTAGCGTCGGACATCATCCGGATTCGAAGTACAGCCCTATCATTTTGGATCATGTCAAATTGAGTACTTTTGAAGGTGAACACTTTCGATGTACGCACTTCGGGAGCAAAGTCAAATAGTTCTTCGTCAAGGAGCGTTATTTTCCAAACTTCACTCAGATTTTGAGTGTGAGTGATTTGGAGTTCTTCTTGGTGCACAGATGTGCTCTCATTTGAAACGGTAAGCTCTTCTTTACCAAGATACAAAAGCTGAACGAAGACATACAAGTAATTGGTAGTCAAGTTGTTGGCAGTACCTTCTGTTGCAAATGCACCATCGAGCGTGACTCCGAGACGAAGGCCTTTTGGTATGTTGCTCACAATGATATCTGAAAGTAGGAGTTTTTTTTTTTTTTATTTTGAAAATATTCGAGTGTTTGTTACAAACTTAATTAACCACATAAGATTTTTTTCATTTTTTTTAAACAAAGTGACAAACGTTGTACTTACCTCAAGAGTTCCGCGTTTGCTCACTGCGGAGTCTGGGGAACCAGCGCAATTGAGAGACCCCGTCGGAGAAATTTTCTACGCTGTTTAAGTGCCATACGATTGGATTTCTGTGACTTTTCGTGATAGTCGACGAAACATGGATACACTGGCTTACATCAAGACGAAGACAGTCCCGTCTGTCGGAAAGTTGATGGCCGAGGTTTTCTGAGATTCAATAAGAGCGATCCTTATCTTGGAGAAGGACAAAACGGTCAGAGGGGTGTAGGTAGGCAAGTTATTGGCCCGAAGAAAAAAAGACTCTGTGATAATCTCCGCCATTGCCCTGTCCTTTTATTAATACTAAACACCCACTCAAGGGGTTCATATTCCCTTTTTATGCCAAGGCACAGTGCGAGCGTTAGGGAAAATGTGATAGACGGAGAGGATTAGGATGATGTGTCGGTTAACATTGGTCTTGAATTCTTGAATATTGTAATGACTGGGGAAGACTGAGAGTCGAAAAAACAAATTCTTTCTTCGTCCTCAAAAACCTAAATATCTTGCGGCATTCTACGCGACATCGTGTGATCATTCCACAAGAGGTGGTCGGTGATGCATATAGAAGATTTCGAGATGTTCCGTTTCACTGTCGCAAGTGCCACTCATGGACAGTGGCAAGGCTGGTATATCTCGCTTTAACGATACAAGACAGCATTGAGTTTTGGAAGTATTAAACTCTACACGGTTTTTAATTCCCCATTCTACAATGCTGTTTAAGTCAGAGTTTAATGAGCTTATCATATTTTGCCGTTGCAGTTCCACATCAGAAGAGGAGGGATGTGAATCTGGGAAAGAATATGAGAAGCTAAGGGTACTATCGTCAGCGAAACAATTAATTGGATTAGAAGATACAGACAAGAGATCATTAATGAAAATGAGAAAGCAGTTCGGAGACAAAACGGAGCCCTGGGGCACACCAGCATTTATTTTGTATGTTTCAGACTTGAACCCGTCCAATAGAACGGTTCGAAAGAAAGTTTCTAATCCAACAAAAGAGGGACTCATCTATACCGTAAGCACGCATTTTCGATAAGAGAGCCTGGTGCCAAACTCTATCAAATGACTGTGAGATATCAAGTGACACAATCTTACTTTTTCCAAAACGATGTAAAGATTAGTTCCACTGTTTTGTGAGATAAGCCATCAGATCATCAGTGGACCTGTTGCTGCGAAAGCCGTACTGCCGGTCATTAAGAAGCTTTCAGTCTTCGAGATATTTCTTGAGGTGATAGTTTATCAGCGTTTCCATGACCTCAGAAAGAAGGGACGTAAGTGCAATCGCACGATAATTGGAGGGAGAGAAGGTTTCGCCTCTTTGGGTATAGGCTCGAAAAATTCTGTTTTCAAACTACTCGCAACTAGCCAGAAAAATAGGATGGATGATGGAAAAGCTTACCCAAGGGTTTTGCCAGTGTTGAAGAATTCCTCTTCCTTCTTCCTCAATAGCGGGCCATGGCCAAATTTATCTCAGTACTACTGTTACAAGTTTCACTACTGTTTTTAGTTTCATAATTGAAAAAGTAACTCGCTTTGCAGACATTCCATCCGAATGGGTTAAACACCTTTGATTTTGATTCGAGCCTCTGCTATCCCTTTAACATGAAACACAAAACCAAAAGCTATCCGGATAGCCTGTCCAAGTCAAAATGAACTGTGAACTGTGGTATTAAGGTTCATCAACGATTTTAATTTTTCAAATGCCAATTTCATGACATTTTTATGATTGTATGAAAAATTGCATAGCTTCTTACCCTGTCCACTTCAACAACGTACAAAACAATTTTAACTTATTCATTACAAAAAAAAAAAAAAAAAACAACAAACAAACAAAGAAACAAACAAACAAACAAATACCAATTATTCACCTTTAGGTACTAGTGCAGGTGGAACGGACAGTAGTTTTCTTTCAACGACTTTCTCATTATTTGTCACAAGAAATCCTGTGAAAAGGCCCCACACAAGCAATAAAATTATGATTTTTGTCCACATTGTCCATTTCAACTAAAAAGATGTACAGTTTTTTTTTATCAAAAATATAATTTGTACCCAGACAAAATACAAACCTTATGATCATGTCCAGTATCCGAGTCCTCTTTTTGATGTGGATTTTCGATTTTGACGTGATGAGACCTACATAAAAGGAAAATATGTTTTTACTTAAACATCACAATAGAAATGTCTCTTTTCTTTTTTACTTTTGATCGACCACTTCCTTTCGACCCGATTTATTTGTGCTATTTTTTCTTACAGTCGTCGCATTGGGATCTATGGAGTTATTATTATGCTGATTTGCTGTATCATCCAAGTCGTTCACATCCTCTGACGGTAAGGGGTCTTCATCTTGGGGAGTTTCACCAGCTTAAAAAGTGTATATATTTTATTCGTGTTTTAATAATTTCAAATGCATTTTATAACTGTTGAACTTAAGGACTTTGTCTTACAAGATTTTTTCGGTAAATTCGTAGTCATCCTAACTCAAGGAGAATATTCTCACAATTGAAAATGAAGGCATTAAGCAAATTCCTTGACAGCTATCATAGAATTTTAGTTTTTTTTTTTATAATGAGCACGCAAGGGGTTCATATTCCCTTTTTATGCCAAAGCACAGTGCGAGCGTTAGAGAAAATGGGATGGACGAAGAGGGTTAAGGATGAGGTGTCGGTTAACATTGGTCTTGAATTCCTGAACATTGCAATGCCTGGGGAAGACAGAGTGTGGAAGCGAGTTCCACATTCGCGTAGTACGGCTAAGAAATGATTCTCTGAATATGACCGCACGTCCGAAGTTGGGCTCGAGGGTAAACTGATGGGCATTCCTGGAGACGCGGGCATTACGTTTGACTATCTTAGTGAGAGGGCATGAAACATTACGTCGTTGTTCCAGTGACGTAAATGTCTCAATGATGTTATGGTCACCAATCCTATTAAATTCTCTGCTTTGTATACTGTTCAAAAGTATTAAATACGTCACTGGAGCACCAGCCCAAACGTGGAAGTTGTACTCAAGCCTTGGGCGTATATAAGTCTTATAGATGGTAGCCAGATCAGAAGGAGAAACAAATTTCTTGCAGCGTCTTAAAAACCTAAATAGATTGCAACATTTTTGACAACATCGCGTATGTGGTCACTCCAGAAGAGGTGGTCGGTGATGCACATACCGAGAATCTCTAGATATTCGGTTTCACTGATGCAAGTGCCACTCATGGACAATGGCAACGGGGGTATATCTCGCTTCAAAGATAAAAGGCAGAATTGAGTTTTCGAAGCATTAAACTCTGATTTTGTATACCCCATTGTACAATGCTGTTTAAATCAGAGGTAAACCAGCTTATCATACCTACTGTTGCGTGACATTGCACTAGAGATAAAATTAATTCCTTTCCTCAGTCACATACTTACAAAGGTGCAGAGAAATGCTTGCTTAGGGCATATCAGGGGCAATCAGGTCCTGTCAAACGGATGCACTTAACGTCATCCTGTCTCCTACTTCCGATGTGACGAATGACTTCCACACAACTAAATATTCACGGATGGTTCGAAGATGGAATGCGGTGTTGGTGCAGGTGTCTTCTGCGAATCTCTTAAGATTTCAAAATCCTATACACTTCCTTATTTTGCCAGTGTATTCCAAGCAGAATTGTTAGCGATAAGTCGATAAGGGAAGCTTGTATAGCCTTCAAAGATATCCAACAGAACCGAAATGTAACTCTACTAACAGACGGTCAGCTGCTATTAAAGCCATTGATTCAGCTTTATCATCCTTTAAACTAGTCCAGCAATGCAGGGAGGCCCTCAAGGAGCTTGATATGAGCGTCTCTCTAACCTGGATACCAGGCCATAGGGGCTTTGAGGGAAATGAGAAGGCAAATGAGCTCGCTAGGCCAGGATCAGCCTTTCACAACTCACTAGCAGTGAGAGTATATGCTCCTCTTGGAGCTGTGAAGGGCTATATCCTGACCATTATATTGAGGAACTCTCAGAATTTTTGTATTTGTATTTGTATTTATTTTAATAATTAAGCATTTTAAAACATATTGTCTTATTTTTAATACTTATTATCTCATGAATTAAATTAAATCAAATTAAACAAAAAAAGAAGAATAATATTATTACCTATATTAGGTTAACAATTTGGCTTGAAATGAAGAAAATAGGATAAACATAAATAAATGGTCATGATCCTTTATATATATTACTAGCCGAAAAAACCCTGCGTTGCCGGGTTCAGAATTTCTGCGAGAGAGCTGTAAGTAATAACGCCAGAGGGAGGTACCGTTTTGGACCAATACAAAAATGTTTTTTTACATAAAATATATGAACGTTTAAAAAAATTAAACTCGAGGAAGTTTAAAAAAAATCGTAGGAGGCGTTTTGAAGCTAATTGAAAGTTTTGGTTTTTGGCCAAAAAAAAATCGTAGGGTGGCTACCCTAAATATTGATCTTAAAACAAAAATAAAAAAAACTGGTACATATATGAGTCTTTGCTCAAACCTGTAGATGCCTGTAAACTTCCCGACAGACAGACAGACGGAATCGCCGGACCCTATTTTTTCGACTTCCCTATCATCGTAATGTCATATCTCATCCTCACTTAATTTTTTTTTACAAAAAATATGTCGCAAGTAAAAAAGTTGATTTTAATTTACTCACCCGCAAATTTTGTTTTTAAATTCAGGAAACTGACAGCCGACATCAATTTTTTGAAATGTCTCCCTAGTTTTCATTTCATTTCCAGTTCATTCTTCTTAATTATATTTAAGGCTGAACTCCTACTTAAGCTTTTGGACCAAGACAATGTTTACACTGAACATGAACGATTTTCTGTGCATAAACATTTTCGCTTTATGAAAATTGGGTACATTTCGGTCTCTGTCAAAATTAGTTATAAGTTATAACTAACAACATTTTAATAAGATTTCAATGTGACTTTGACAAAATCATTTAGTGGAACACAATTCTGAATTATCAGTGTGATAGTTACTGTGACATCACAAATGGAATTGAATTGAATCCAAAATATTTTCATCTTCGAAATCTCAGAAAAAAAAATCAGTTAGGGATGCATCAGACCAAAGTGCAAATACATAATAGGGTCAGCAGTGGACACAATGACGCAGACGTAAACATTTTTTATAGCATTACGTTATGGTGATAATACAAAGTTCTTCATGAAAAACTCGGAAATCTCATCGGTTTTTAAAGGGAAAATTGCATGTTATTGCAGGTGCATTGGTATTCAAATGGAATACTGGAAAATTTCAAAATGCGCTTTCGATGAAAAACTCGGAAAACTCTTTGGTTTTAAAAGGGAAATTAGCATGTAATTGAAGGTGCATTGGTTTTCAAATAAAAAACTGGAAAATTTCAAATGAGTTTTCGAATGAAAAATAGAAAGATATTTTATGAATGAAGTCATATGAACATTTCTAAACAGTGCATTGCACTGGTTTTCAAATGGAGACCTGAACCCATTTTGAAATTTTTCAGTTATTTATTTGAAAACCAATGCACCTTCAATTACATGCAAAGGGGTATGCTCATTTTCGGCCCGGAGTGTACACCAATGAGTTTGGTATCAAATTAAAGGTTGTTCTAAGCCGGATACATCTTCAAAAATATTTTGTCGATAACTCATGGGAGATCTGAGATATTTGAGATTGAAGTTCGGAAAGTGCAAACATTAAAAATCAGCACTTTTTCGACATAAATGCTTATATAATTGGATTTAAGAAAGCTAGAAAAATCACAGTGGTATTAAATTAAAGCTGTCAAACATATCTTTCAAGTGAAATAATAATTACATTTGTAAGATTTATATGTATTGAGATATTTTTAATTGAAGCCTTGAAAAACAGCAGTTTTTAGACAAACTTTTGTTCGATAATATCTGTTGAAATTCAATGACGACATTTATTTTTTTAACACCGTTAAGTAGCCTAGTTCACAACCTTTATTTTCATATACAATTTATCGGGTTAACCTTTATAATTTTGATTATAACCAACAAATCTTGCAAAATATGCCTCAAACGAAAATATTAGCTGCGTTTTATTATCACGATGATCTGATCCGGATCAGATCATGAAAATAAAACAGCTTCTATCATCAATTTCTCTTTTACTTCGTGTTTGGCAGATGTTTGTATTTTTTTGTTTTTCATTCCGATCGAAGTTGCCCTACGACATTTTTTTTCAACGATTATTATGTTGTTTTTTTAGGGGAAAAGTTTTTGCTATGTAATTGAAAAATATTTCATTACCGGATAGATGAATGTGTGAAAGTAGCAGCACGGTTTTTATTGAAAATATACGCCAACGTTTCAACTTGTGTGCGGAAGAAGAACTAATTTTTGGATCACAAAAATTGATCCAAGTGAAAAGCAGGATCTCATTTTGTTGTTGTTACACATATAAATCAATGATCTGATCTGGATCATGGTGATAATAAAACGCAGCTATTATGAAGTTTCTCTTTTTTAGTTATTCTTATATATTTAGTTATGTAAGCTTGCCTTTTTGAAAAGGTACTTACAACATTCTGAGCAGTACCATTAAATAGTTCCTGAAAGCTTAGATGAAGCTGAGTTGATTTTGATAACCTTCATTTCTAAAATGTAAAAAGAGTACCATATGAGTGGCATAAGCCTATCATTCTGGATAGTTTTAACCACTTTGCAGCACTCACAGTATTATCTGGTCATGAATTATTTTCTAGCAGATTTTTTTTTATAGAAAACAGTTTAAATAGGAGACGAATTTATTTTACGATCATAAATGTTTGTTTTACGTGCTTTAATTATAATTACCATATTTTGTTTAGTTGTACAACTTATCGATTGAAATAAGTACTTTCTTATTAAGAGGAGTATATCCGAAATTATGGCTCTTATAATAAACAAGGACCCAATCAACAATCTCCCAGCAGGTTTACCCTTATCAATATTCTAAATTATTAGGTGGTAGGATTCAAGCATACGTTTAAGTCGGAAAGTATAATTTCTGTTTTGTCAACAAAGAACATTTTTCTTCGTGTAAATCTTAATTCTCTTCTATTTAAGTCTGTGCAAGAAATGTATATCTTTTAGGTCATCTGAATAGTTAAACAATTTTAATTAATTTATCGGTATTCTGACTAAGAAAAGAGATATAAAGACGTGTGAACTTATTGAAACAAAACTTTTTCCTTAAAAAACACTATGACGTCGCTTCCATTTTTCTTTTGTAACCCAAGAAATATAAGGCTTTTGAAAATATTAAGGCAGGCAGGCAGCATCGTCATTTGTAGGGTCCTTAAAGACTTTGCATATCCTTATAAGTCATAACACATACTTAATTGGCTTTCAAAATTAGATTTTTAACTTGCAAACGTTCTGGATGTGGATACATATTTTAAATAATCAAAACTATAAAAGATTTTGCTCATATTTCGAAGTGTTTTCAATCTTTTAGGAAAGATATTTTGTAAATAGTCTGGTAAGCTTGTTTTAATTTTTTAAAGTCAGATTAATTTTATTAAGGATTAATGATTATTGAAAGAAATAATTTATTTTGCTTTCATCCTTCTAAAAGTATGCAAAAATGAATTTTACTCATAACACGTGTGTTATGATTATGATGATGATCAACAGGACATAGAAGCGGCTATTCAATGTTACTGCAATTGCCTAGTAGGTCTAAGAACGGTTGGACGCTGCGCTCTTGTTTTGACTATGATACGGTTACTAAGTTGGGCAAGATATGACCCCCTATCCCGATTCTTAAATAACCTTTTAATAACTAATGATTCATTAGAATTAAAACTTTTTATTTTTCTTTCAATTTTCCTTCCATTCTTAAAAAGAATTATTAATTTATTATTTTAATTTTTCCACCATTACTATGGGTAGATACTAATTATTTCTATATTTTATTTTAGTGTCATAAGATTATTTATGCATTTCGACAGCATATTTCTTATCTATTATTGTCCAAATGAAGAAATTGTTAATGAAATCTTTATAAATTGTATATGAAAATAAAGGTTGTGAACTAGGCTACTTAACGGTGTTAAAAGAAATAAATGTCGTCATTGAATTTCAACAGATATTATCGAACAAAAGTTTGTCTAAAAACTGCTGTTTTTCAAGACTTCAATTAAAAATATCTCAATACATATAAATATTACAAATGTAATTATTATTTCACTTGAAAGATATGTTTGACAGCTTTAATTTAATACCACTGTGATTTTTCTAGCTTTCTTAAATCCAAAGATATAAGCATTTATGTCGAAAAAGTGCTGATTTTTAATGTTTGCACTTTCCGAACTTCAATCTCAAATATCTCAGATCTCCCATGAGTTATCGACAAAATATTTTTGAAGATGTATCCGGCTTAGAACAACCTTTAATTTGATACCAAACTCATTGGTGTACACTCCGGGCCGGATGTCCCTTATAAAATGAGCAATCCCCTTTCCCTTTTAAAACCAATTAGTTTTCCGAGTTTTTCATGAAAAATTTTCTATTTTCCATTCGAAAACCCATTTTGAAATCTTCCAATTTTCCATTTGAAAACCAATGCACCCACAGTTAAATGCAATTTTCCCTTTTAAAACCAATTAGTTTTCCGATTTTTTCATAAGAAAATTTCTATTTTCCATTCGGAAACCCATTTTGAAATTTTGCAGTTTTCCATTTGAAAACCAATGCACCCACAGTTACATGCAATTTTCCCTTTAAAACCAATTAGTTTTCCGAGTTTTTTATAAAAAATTTTCTATTTTCCATTCGAAAACCCATTTTGAAATCTTCCAATTTTCCATTTGGAAACCAATGCACCTACACATGCACTTTTCCCTTTTAAAACCAATTAGTTTTCCGACTTCTTCATGAAAAATTTTCTATTTTCCATTCGAAAACCCGTTTTGAAATTTTCAAGTTTTCCATTTGAAAACCAATGTACCTATAGTTACATGCAATTTTCTATTTTAAAACCAATTAATTTTCCGAGTTTTTCATGAAAAATTTTCTATTTTGCATTCGAAAACCCGTTTTGAAATATTCCAGTTTTCTATTTGAAAACCAATGCACCTACACATGCACTTTTCCCTTTTAAAACCAATTAGTTTTCCGAGTTTTTCATGAACAATTTTCTGTTTTCCATTCGAAAACCCATTTTGAAATTTTCCAGTTTTCCATTTGAAAACCAATGCACCTACAGTTACATGCAATTTTCTATTATAAAACCAATTAGTTTTCCGAGTTTTTCATGAAAAATTTTCTATTTTCCATTCGAAAACCCATTTTGAAATTTTCCAATTTTCCATTTGAAAACCAATGCCCCCACAGTTAAATGCAATTTTCCCTTTTAAAACCAATTAGTTTTCCGAGTTTTTCATGAACAATTTTCTGTTTTCCATTCGAAAACCCATTTTGAAATTTTCCAGTTTTCCATTTGAAAACCAATGCCCCCACAGTTAAATGCAATTTTCCCTTTTAAAACCAATTAGTTTTCCGATTTTTTCATAAGAAAATTTCTATTTTCCATTTGGAAACCCATTTTGAAATTTTCCAGTTTTCCATTTGAAAACCAATGTACCTATAGTTACATGCAATTTTCTATTTTAAAACCAATTAATTTTCCGAGTTTTTCATGAAAAATTTTCTATTTTGCATTCGAAAACCCGTTTTGAAATTTTCCAGTTTTCTATTTGAAAACCAATGCACCTCATGCACTTTTCCCTTTTAAAACCAATTAGTTTTCCGAGTTTTTCATGAAAAACTTTCTATTTTCCATTCGAAAATCCATTTTGAAATTTTCCTATTTTCCATTTGAAAACCAATGCACCCATAGTAACATGCAATTTTCCCTTTAAAACCAATTAGTTTTCCGAGTTTTTTATAAAAAAATTTCTATTTTCCATTCGAAAACCCATTTTGAAATTTTCCAGCTTTCCTTTGCAAACCAATTTACATAATGAGAAATTTTCGTGCACAGAGATTGGAAAATAAAATCCATGCTTTTTTTGAACATCGATGTTAAAATTTTCTTTTGTACAGAAAGTCGTGTCCAAGGGATCGCATGTAAACATTGTTTTGGTCCAAAAGCTTAAGTAGGAGTTCAGCCTTAAATATAATCTAGAAGAATGAACTGGAAATGGAATGAAATGAAAATAGAAAGACGTTTCAAAAAATTGATGTCGGCTGTCAGGGTTTTTGAATATCCAAACAAAATTTTCGAGTAAGTAGATTAAAATCAATGTTTTTTCCTGTTAATAATAATTTCTTTTTCTTTCAGAGTATCCTACTGCACATTCAGTGCATCGCACCATGCATCGATAACATTTATAAGGTATGACTTTTGTTTGTTTGTTGGTTTATCGACTACAAACATACAACCGACAAACAAACAAAAGTCTTACTTTATATATTAGTATAGATGTACACGAAAAAAAAAAATAAATGATATAATTTTTAAATTCTAAGACAAAGTGATTTTTATTTTGTAAACATTTTCAACATTTCTATAAGAATTCAAGATCAAAGATTTGATCTCATACCTCAATCTTCATCCCCTCCTTGAATATGCCAGTTATGTTTGGTCTCCATTCCAAGTAACACACTCTCAAAGGATTGAGTTAGTCCGAAAACGATTCCTTCGGTTTCTCTACGTCATCTGCTTTGGAATAAAACTCTTATTTTACCCCCTTACGAGGATCGTCTTCACATTATCAAATTCAAATTCAAATTTATTTCTTCTTAGTTGAAATCGATTACATGGTAGAAAATTTTTAACATATAGAGATTAGAATATAATAATTCTTAGCAACTAAGAATTTTTTATTATTATACGAAATTACATGGAAGTGGAATTGGTATGAGAAAAATTGTGAAAAAAAAACTCAATGGATGCAAAAAAAAAAATCTTAAACTATGAATAAAATAATCTTAAAAGCTAATTTTAAACTAACTTAAAATAGAAGGATTGTTTAAACATTTAAACAAGTGAACTTATTAATTCGTTTTCATGTCTTACACATCTATCCTCAAAATTATTGTATAATGTTGTAATATTATCCTTTATTGTTGGGATTTTAGTAATGTCATGCAGTGCTAGTGTCGAAAAATGCCAAGGAAGATTCATAATCATCTTTAGAGTTTTATTTTGACAAATTTGTAATTTTTTCAAATGACAATCAGCACATTTATACCAGCAAGGAGAAGCATATACTAATGACGGAAGTATAACGACCTTATAAAGAAGAAGCTTATTGTCTTTGCTTAGATGCGAATTCTTGTTTAAAATTGGATATAGGATTTAAATTAAAACATTCACTTTTTTGATAGAGGCTGTAGTATGATTCGAAAATGTGAGCGATTTATCGAGAGTGATACCAAGGTATTTAATTGTTGTTGTCCATTCAATTGGAGTGTTACAGATTGACAGATTAAATTGAGGTAGGTTTGAGGCTTTTCTCTTTCTTGAGAAAAATATTGCCTGGGATTTCGATGGGTTTATTTTAATTTTCCACCTGTGATAAAATTTTTCGATATGAAATAGGGCATTTTGTAAATTCGTTAATAAGCTTTGACAGTTATTAGAACTGCAGAATATAGCTGTATCATCAGCAAAGAAGGCGTTTTCACAGTTTAAATCTCTTGGAAAATCGGCAATATACAAGTTATATAAAAGGGGCGATAAGGTAGAACCTTGTGGAACGCCTGCTTTGATTGGGAACAGAGAAGAATTCTGACATAAAAAAGTCTGTCACTTAGAAAGCTTTTGATAATTTTAATAATGTAAATTGGAAAATTGTGAGTTAATAATTTGTGAAGCAGGCCGTGCGTCGTGCCTTCAAATGTCAAACGAAACCATTCCTACAGACTTTTTATTTGAAAGTGATTCTCTAACTTTATTTGTTACTCTTTTCAGTTGGTGAGTGGTAGAATGTTGCCTTCTAAAACCAAACTGTTCGAATGGAATAAGATTGTTAGATTCTACAAATTCGTTCATCCTTAAATATATAATTTTTTCAAAAAGTTTGCCTAAAGAGCTGAGTAAGCTTATCGGGCGATAACTAGAAGCCTGCGTCAGTGGTTGAGTAGGTTTATGCATGGGAATGATTTCAGCAATCTTCCATCTTCTAGGAAAATATCCGTGCCTTAAACAACTTTGAATAAGAGATCTTAAAAAGTGAATAGCATTTGTAGGTATGTTTTTAATGACCCTGTTAGGAATCTTATCATTACCAGGTGCCTTTTTAACGCGAAGAGAAGTAATAGTGTCTTTAAGAAGAGATATTGGTACATCAATATTATTTGTTTCTATTGAACCTGAGATAATAGAGTTAATACTGGTTTGTACCATTAGTTTGGTTTGAGTATCACTAAACTCTTCTGTTATTGAGTGACTAGAAAGGAAATGCTTACCGAACTCTGTCGCTTTCTCTTGGTTTGTATGAAGGATTTGACCATTACTTTCCAGGTATGGGATTCTTTTATTTTTATTCTTAAAAATCTTTGAAAGTTTCCATATTTTTTGATCATGTTTGTCAATTTGTGATAACATTTGATTCCAGTTTTTATTACGTATTTCCTGCATTTTGCGTATGATTAGTTTGTTAAGCAAATTCAATTGAAATTTCAGAAATAAGTCTCTTGCTCTTTGATAGCGTCTACGAATTGTATTCCTAAATGTTATTGTCCTTCGAATGTCGTTTGTTAGTAACGAAAGTTCACTTTTGTTTCTATGGGATACCGAGAGCAAAGGTACAGACGCCTTAACCCCCTCATTAATGGAATATTCAAACGCATTAACCTTATCATCTTCACATTATCAATAACCTTCTCTCTCTTTAAAAACGTCGAGAAATCGCTGAATTAATTTTCGTATTCAAAATAATAAACGGAGTTATTGACTGTGCTTCCCTTCTCCATATACTATACGTTCAGTTCCTTTTTTCAACTTCCAACTCACCTAACAAACTATGCCTAATCCTGTCGCCCGCATGTTACGTTCAGCAAATAATGTCCAAGATGTTTTTGATTTTCATATACCAACTCTTTTTGCCTCCGCACTGACCTTTATCGCCTCTTTTCCTAGTTTAGTTTATGGGTGCGCGTGCGCGGTCGTTGCTCGCTATAAAATATTGTTTTTTTTTTTTATTATTGACATCACAATACTTTGCACATAAATGCAACAAAGTACAGACACATACAGCACTGGCGACTGAGGCCATCGGCTGACACAGAACAAAACATTTATATATAAGAGAGAGAGAGACAGATAGACACATAGAAGGAAAGAACACATAACAGAAACCTACCTACGTGGCACAGAGAAGGAGACATAGATTTATATTGTCTCAATTTATCGCACAAGTGGCTTCAGATAAGCTGGCGATTTTTGTTGAAAAAGAATGCTTACTGCCGAAGCTGGGGCTTGAACCCGCAGCGTTTGATTTAGCTATCAACTACTCTATCTTCTTAACCATGGCCACCTGCACGCTATAAAATAACCTTTGTGCAAATACAATTCTTATTTGTTTTGTCTTTTCATACTACTGTTATGTCCATAGTGCTACATCAAGAGCTGACCCGCTCCACTACCACTCCGTCACCCCGTTACCTGTTTTGTACAAAATACTTAAAACCCATCAACGCCACTATCCGAACAACAACTTTGTTTGAGATAATCAAGTGGTCAAACGCATAGTTAACGATTCTATTAGGAAAAATGGGTGTCCACAATTTTAGCCCTATCTCATGAACGACTTGGCCGATTTTGTATATCCTTCAAATTTGTTTCCAAACAGTGTAGGCTTTCTCATTTTTATATTCTCTTATGAACGGCTTACCTACCCGTTACATGCTTAAAAACTGTCAAACACTTGATGCCAAACGGTCCAAACGATCTCGAGTTTTGCGCTTAGCAACACATCTCGCATTCCATTTTTATATATAAAGGAAGAATAAAAGCAAACCCTTTACTTCATTTGAACTTTATTCATTAAATTTCATTCTCTCTTAATTTTATAACAAAAAATTAAATAAAACTATACAAATAATAAATTTGGTGAATATTATAATTTTTAGAAAAATAGTTTGGGAAATAATGAACAAAAATTATGAAACAATAATTAATACTTTAGCTAGAAATACTGCATTATCAAGTGTTAATTTCTCAATTAAAAAATGGTACATGTATATTAATTGAATATTTGCAGCCATAAAGGACAGAACAAACAATAATAATAATAAAAAAAAAAAAAAAAAAAACAATTAAAATATATTTAAACTATAAACTTATGAGTTTTATTAGATATTTAATAATTAACTTTTAACATTTACTACCTAAGACACAGTGCGTAGTAGTTTTTTTTTCATACACTTATACATTTCTATTTTACATAAATTGCATAACAATTTCTAGATGTAAGTATAACAAATATTTGGTGTAAAAATAAATGTTTTTTTTTTATATTTAGATATTTCTTTGAAAAATATGTCTTTGTCCACATTCACATTTGGTTTAAGTTTGTTTTGTTTTTACAAATTTATTTTTTATATTAATTCATTGTTCATTGTTTAGTTAAGGACAATTTATTTTTAATTTTTGATGTTTTGTATTCAATTTTAAATTTTGAATGGAAAATGTTTCCCTATATCAATACACATATTTTATTTCGTTATTTGTGTGAGTTTCGGTCGTTCATCAATGCCATGCGAATACAACGTGTGCGACCATTAGGTAAGCAGTTGCTACTATTATACTTCCTATCATTACCGGGAAGCCAACTCTGAAAAAAAAAATTATAAAAATCAAATATGAGTATTGAAGTTAGTTTCCCAAATGTTCTAGGTGTCAAATTTAACGAATACATTTCATGTGAACAGTTGTCTTTATACGCGTCTTTACATTTCTAGTTGGTAGGAATGTTAGTTTTATTTTATTTAACCATGAATATTATCAATCATTCATTTAAAAAGTTCATGCCTTTAAAATTTATAATGCAGCTTGAAGGAACTAAGATCAAACGTAACACAATTTAAGCTCTACATGGAAGTCTCTTTTTTCGAATTCCTTCCGGACGTTCATGAATTTTTAAGTTGTACATAAAATCCCCACACTTTAAAAAATATAAGAGGTGTTATCAACTAAATGTTTTCGTAACATTTTAACTAAAGAATATTACGAAAATGATGAATTAATTCACGAAAGAGAGCGGATGATTTTTAGAAAGAAGGGAGAGGGAAAAAATGCCAAGTTTCGTCTTATTTCTCATTTTTACATATATAGAATATACAGAATATAGACATATAAAATATATGGCAAGTATTGAATTCGTAAAAAAAAAATGAGATGAGGATGAGATATGACATTACGATGTTAGAGAAGTCGAAAAAAGTGGGTCCGGCGATTCCGTCTGTCTGTCAGTCGGAAAGCTTACAGGCATCTACACCCTTAACTACTGATCCGATAGAGAAAAAAACTCATATCCCAATTTTTTTATTTTTGTTTTAAGATCAAAATTTAGGGTAGCCACCATACGATTTTCTTGGCCAAAAACCAAAACTTTTTTTTACTCCAAAACGGCTCGAACGATTTTTTTTAAACTTCCTCGAGTTTTATTTTTTTAAACATTCATGTATTTTATGTAAAAAAAATGTTGTATTGCTCCAAAACGGTACCTCCCATAGAACCGTTTTTTTGTTATTAGATTTTCTCGAAAACTGAAAGTCCGATCGGCGTAATTTTTTTATTCGAAAGTACGTAGATATTGTTTAAATAATATTTTGTATTAAAAAAAATTTCAAAGTTTTTTTTGGATTTTATAAAAAATATGTTTAACTTTTTTTTTTCAAAATTCTGTATCTCAAAAACGGATCAATTTTTAAAATCCAAATTAGAGTATAATATGTATATTTACATGGTCTTGTAAACTGCATACCCAAATTAATTTTAAGACATTTTTGAAAAATTTTATACATAAAAAATTAATTAAAAAAAAAAACGGCTCCGACGATTTTCAAAAAAAAATTCAATAAATCAAAAATAAGGTTTTAAATTGTTTGGCATTTAAATTTTTGGAATGAAATGTATTTACGAGGTACATTTTCAAATTATAATTTTCTTAATGAATTCTAATTATATTTGTATTTTGAATTTTTTTTTGTGAGTTAAGTGTAAGCTGTAAGTAAGAGTGTAATCAGAATTGCTTAAAGTATATCTCTTATTTTAACACTACTTTTTGCAATTTAAGTAATCATAAATATTTAGTTTTAGCATGCAGGAGCAAGTTCGTACGACCCAGTCGTGCACATTTTCAGATATGAGTTTTGCGTTAAAAATCATGTTTCTTCTCAAAACGTTCTCCTATTGTCAGACATTTTCATTTCCATTTGCCGGCGAACAACAACAAATTTCCTTATGTCTTGCTCGTTTCTTGCATACCCACTTAATTTTTTTTCTCAGTGTGTATCCACAAAAGTAATTCCTTTTTGCGCTCGTGTAACCAAGCACTTATTGTAAATATTTTACTCAAATCAACAAGCTGATTTACGAAAACAAAGAAAGTAATTCAAAGTGAATAATTTATTTAGTTAGCTTTTTAATGGAAGTTGAGTTAACATTATATAAGAAATTTGAAGATATTTCGTTAAAAAATTTATTCAAATCAACTGTACATCATTCAATTTCAATAACTCTTCGGTTTTTTTTTTCCGGTGTAATAATTTGTAATTGAACAATTTTCGTTCAATGAACAAGCACTTTGTTTCTTATTTACTAACAAAATATTCAAATTGACTATTTCTTTTTATTGAAAACTGAAATTTGTTCGTTAAAATTGAAAAAAAAATCATTATGCCCTTAGATCTTAAGCATTTTACTTAATCAACGAAACGTTTTCATATTTGAATAAATTTCGTCAAATTACTATGAAAGTGTGATTCTTTTTTGAAAGTTTTAAACAGTAATTTGAATTTAAGTTCAAAATCAACGAAAAATGTATTCAATTTGAAGAGTTTTCGTTAACCGTTTTACGCATTCTGCAAAATCAACGAAAAATTACCCGATTTTAATAAATTTTGTCAACGTGTTTGCGTCTTTTTCTTGTCAAAATGCAACATTCAGTCTCAAACATTTGAACCGTTCGGAGCAAAATGCTAAAGTTTGTAATTAAAAATGTGTAAAAATAAACAGTCTTATTTAATAGAATTCACTAAACAGATGAATAGTTATGCAGTGCATAAGGATTTATGTAGGCTCTATGTAACGTTGCACAAATTCTCATTTATAAAAAATTCTGCTATAAATTTTAGTTATACAATGCTTTGTATATGAAATAGACTAGTACTACCAAGAATTGAATTTTTGAATTTTGCTGCTCTGCTTGGTTTGACAGCTCAAAAACAAGAACAAGACAAAATTTCCCCAGTGGAGAACAAAATGACAGGAACGAACACAATAAGTAGGAGTGTGTAGGCTATATTATATTGAAATAATGCGAGTAAGAGAGTTAGGTTGCTTTAAAAAAAAAAACAACAAAACATTGCGCCGAATTTGTATGGTTGGTTAGAGGGGTGGAAAAACAAAAATAATATGCGAAGTAAGGATACGACCGAAAGAACTTTAAGAAGTTTTTAGGTAAAACTTTAACGTTTTGCTACTAAGTATCAAAACTATTACCAATGTACTTTGGTATTACACATTTCCTTGTGATCATGTATGAAAGGAAATAGGGTTTACAAAGCAAATGAAAAAATTACATGCTTTTGAAACTAAATGATTTTTGTTCTTTGACCGCTTTTTTAAGAAAGCCATGAATATAATAATAATTAACAATATTTTAAATAAAAAAAGCCTAATTTCGGTTACATTGTATTTTTGAAATGTCTTCTTTTAACAGAGAAGAATTTCACTTTTTAAACATTCATACCCCAAATCTAACTCTCAGTGAGAAAATAGTAAGGTAATTAATGTTTTGACAGAAAATCAGGTAGACATATAAGTATACTTTAAACCCTCTTCATGATTGCACAGTGTTAAACATATCCTAAAAACCATATAAATATGCCTGTTTTTGGTGCTTTTATGAGATATTGTTTTTGTTTATTGTTTTTAATTATTGTTTTTTTTTCAACAGGAAAAATAAGAAAAGTAGTTCGCAGTGTGAACAAAAAAATTCCTGAAATTGAAAATTTTGCTCAAACAAGAAAAAATTTAATATAATTTAGAATTGAAACTCTGGAAACCCTAAAAACATCTCAGTTCAATTCAAAAGCATTTTCAAAGTGTAGTATTTCTAATAAAAAATCCGAAACGAGGTACCTTCGTTAGTACTGACAGAGAAATCGATTTCAAAATGGGTGAGGGTCAGCGTTACCACTCTTGAAGATCTACTTCCATTTTTGTAAATCATTGAAAATAATTTACTTCTTCACATCATCCCTTATTTCTTAAAATTTACGTAACTCAAAAAAACTTAATTTCGATTGAACTCGATATTTCCAAAATCTACTTCGGCTTACATTCTTCATTACACAATTATTTCTATAATTATACACCAACAATAAGACGACAAATTTACAAAACACTAGACCGTAGAGGAGGTATATAATATTATAATATAATACATCCTCTCTGCATCAGATGTCAACCCATAAAAATACACAAAGTTTAAATAACGTGCTTGTATCTATAAACATTTTTAATATTTTAATTGATTTCAGTATTAAATACACTCTTCAGATCTACCTTCCTTTTTCTCAATCAACTTGGGTTCCTTTTTTCAAGTTTGAATTACGTGAATGTATAAAAGTGTTTAATATATAAATTGTATTGTCTTCCTATGTGAACTTTTATAAAATACACTGTGGTAACGCAGAACTCAGTTTGTATCAAATTTTGCCAAAAGCCATCCATCTGCGTTTTCTTAATTCTTACACATACAAAATACATACTCTCAAAGATCTGTGTATAAAAGCACTCTACATTATATTCAAGGCCAAACAAATATCTCCACAGAAAAGTCTCATAACAAAATTATTATTATGTCCTTGCCGTTCTTATGCAAGCATATTTTCTATAAGGCGTTCTCGTTCTTACCTTACGCCATTTTTCATGAATTCCCCATTGAAAATAATCTCCAAATTCTCCAAAGCAGTAGTTCTCAACTTTTAGGTAGATGACTCTAGGATCGATGCCAGAACCATGGTACTAGATTTCCAATCTTGGTAGTACTAGTCTATTTCATATACAAAGATACAATGCTTATGTCAAAGAAAGTACCAAAATGTAGCAATCTATTCCATTTATCTGTCTATCAAATCAGCTGTTTGTCATCATAACAAATAATTAAATAAAATATAAAAATTTGTGTTGTGCTGTGTGCTTTTAAATCTTTTTTGAATTTAGTTGCAGCCATTACTTGGAGATCTATAGGGATGTGGCCACCTCTATTGTTGCTTCTGAGGTCCGAACGGAAACGGATGATAAAAATTATTTTGATATTTTCTTTCGAAAATCTATTTTTTTTTTTTTTTAATTTTTCACTTCTTAGGCTCATTGGGTTAAACCTTTTTTTATACACTTTCCGCCTTCTCGGAGTTGGTAAAACGTGATAATTGTTAATATCATTAATAAACGAGCTAAACTGCCAAAGGCATTATTGTTTTCTTTTTAATTTCAATAATGGAGAGAAATAAAAATGACATTTACGAAATAATAATAACAATAATTTCCTTATGTAGGCTCTATTCAACCTCAAAACGCGTTTAGCTTATTATGGGACTATGCAACCTTGCATAAGTTTTATAAATAGCATTTTTGCGTTTAGAGGCATTATAGAGATTACATAACTTTATGTAGGCTTTATACAGCGTTTTTAAATAAGGCTGAAAGTGTTTATTGTGTGTTGTCTTTAGTTTGTGTACTTTGTGTCCTTAGTGCTGTGATTGTTACCTACACCTTGCTGTAACGCTGTTACAGAATTTTTTGGTGAGTTATAAACTTTTTATTTTTTTGTTTGTACGTTGTAGAGCCTAGTATACAGTTCGTTGTGACAAAAAAAAATAAGAGGTGAAACAAAAATTTTTTTTCATGAAAAAATTTCTGAGAAATAAATTAGCTGTCACTGTCGAATATTTTAAATTTTTTCTGCCAAAACAATGAGAATCACATTGTTTTGTGTGAAAAAAAATTGAGGTGAGTATAATTTTATAATTTTTTTTTCTTCGATTTTGGTTTACAGCTCCGCTCACAGTGGTGAAATGAAAAATAATTTTTTTTGGCAAAAATCTCTCCCATAAGAAATACATTAGTTTTTTTTTTTTTTTTTTGAAGAACTGTATACTAGGCTTAGACCAATAAATTGGGGCTTGTAAATAATAAATGAAATAAATGCCAGTGGCCTGTTTCTTAAAATTGAAAGTTTTTCAAAGGACATTCTGAAAATTTATGGAGAAAAAATAAAGGACCCTAACTCTAAGTCGTTGCTGTGCAAAATGAACGCGATGGAGTACTGCATCGAAAGTAAGACACATTTTCGTATGCACGTTCTTAAATAATTCCTCTATGAAGTTTTATTGTACTCAATAGTGTTATTAAGAAATTAAAAATTCATTCCTTTAGCATACCTATCATGATCATAATATGCTTAAAACTAAAAAAATTCTAAATTTCAGAGATGGGCGTTGTTGTGGACTGTGGAGTATTGTACCTCCTCCACAGCGTTCTCATTCCAACAACGAAATATAAAAAAAAAACAAGTCCAGCTGGCGAAAAGAATTAAATATCGAAATTCTCCATCCGAGACTCGCAGCTCAGCCTTATGCTAGACGGAAAAACAGTGGCGGACTGTGAGGAGCATATAAAGGAAAGGATGGACCAAAATATGCGTATCCAGCCATTTGTACTCCTCACTGGGGACATTTTAAACCCAAGTGATATCAACATTTACTTCGATGGGATTAAATATAAGATGAATTCAGCAAACTCTGCGTATGATATATGTTTCAAAATTGTTCAAGTTTTTAATCAAGAGTATCCAGCACCGTCAGTGCTTGTTTAGACATTCATTCAAATATATTTTTACAATTTAAGAAATGAGTACGACATTGAATGTAAAGCCATCAACTGTTTGAAATTAAAAAATGTGCACGACTGGGTCGTTCGAACTTGCTCCTGCATGCTAAAACTAAATATTTATGATTATATAAAAATAATTAGAGTTTATTAAAAAAATTCAAATTTGTAAATGTACCTCGTAAATACATTTAATAAAAAAATTTAAATGCCAAACAAATTAAAACCTTATTTGTGATTTATTGAATTGTTTTTTTTTTTTTTTTGAAAATCGTCGGAGCCGGTTTTTATAAATTAATTTTTTATATATAAACTTTTTCAAAAATGTCTTAAAATCAATTTGGGTATGCAGTTTTCAAAACCATGTAAGTATACATATTATACTTCAATTTGGATTTTTAAAATTGATCCGTTTTTGAGATACAGAATTTTGAAAAAAAAAAGTTTAAAATATTTTTTTTAAATCCAAAAAAATTTTTTTTTAATACAAAATATTATTTCAACAATATATACATACTTTCAGAAAAAAACTTACGCTGATCTGACTTTTATTTTTCGAGAAAATCTAATAACAAAAAAACGGTTCTATGGGAGGTAGGAGCACCGTTTTGGAGCAATACAAACATTTTTTTTACATAAAATACATGATTGTTTAAAAAAAAAACTAGAGGAAGTTTAAAAAAAATCGTCGGAGCCGTTTTGGAGAAAAAAAAGGTTTTGGTTTTTGGCCAAGAAAATTGTATGGTAAAAATTTGGGATATGAGTTTTTGCTCAAACCACTAATTTTCAAATTTGAAGTCAATCGGATCAGTAGTTAAGGCTGGAGATGCCTGTAAACTTCCCGACAGACAGACAGACAGACGGAATCGCCAGACCCACTTTTTTCGACTTCTCTATGGAGATTGTATGTAGAACTTTTCGAATTCCGGAACGTCGCATATAAAAATGAAAACTTTAAGTTGAACATAAATTTATGTTCTGAATCAGCAAATGGGCCTTAATGAGTTTACTTAATATGAGATATTGATTCGAAAAAACGTATCGATTGACTAGTTGACAAAAACATATGGTTTTGCGATGGTAATTTAGACCCGTTAACATTTTCAAAGGGCTTCTCTACAACCTGGCGTTGGAGAAAGCAATACGTGACTCTTAGTATCTACAAAAGGGACAATCGCCACCAAGTCTACCCAATTACTGGTTAAGCAGACGACATTGACATCTTGGAATGTTTCTCCAGTTGGCGGAAAACTTGAGCTTTATTAAAATGAGGGAAAAATCGGGTACGAGAAGAGTAACTATCAAGGTAGAGGAGCACGAGTTCGAAGTAGTGCTATCTTTTAATATCTTTGATTTGGATCAACGGTAGCAGCCGATAACAATATGGAAATAGAAATACTGAAGCGGTTGCTAAAAGCCAACAGAACCTACTTAAGCCTTTCAAGGCTCTTCAAATCAACTAAATCTTGCCGTAACTTAAAAACAGCTGCTTTGTAAGTGATAGCCTTATCAGTAACTCTCTTGCGGATTTGAGACTTGGGTGCTTAGACAAAGTCACTCTGAACTCTTAGCCGCGTTCGAGAGAAAAGTCTGAAGATGGCCCCTTGTGTGAAGACTTACGGTTTCGGTGACGAAAATTGTAAAAATGAAAAAAATTAACATTGGTAGACTCTGGTGGGCTGTAAACCTAGCTCGTATGAGCGGGAGAAACCGACCGGGAGAGCCCTTTGCGATACAATTCATGGTAGGAGAGAGCGTGGCAGACTAAATTTGCCCTGGAAGGATGGTGTAGACCACAACGCTTGAAGCCTTGGCCTACGAAACTGGAAAGCGTCCTGTTGGGGCGGAGACAAAGGCAGTCGAAGGCACGGCGGCAGGTGAATAAAACCAAGTTTTTAAAAATGTTTATAAAAACTTACTTAAAGTATTCCAGGAACGTGAATCTATAACCATGTTGTTCGGCCACACCAGCACACACGACATTCGCTGATGCGCCAATTAATGTGCCGTTTCCTGAAAAATAAGACTCTGAGTAATAAATTATTTTGGACAAAACTGCAAATCAAAATACAACCTCCTAAACATGCTCCGAACGCCAGCGCCCAGACCAATGGTTGAAGTGGAAGATCCAAATCTTTGTTTTGTGCTAATGAAATGGCAATTTTGATCATCATTGTTGTAAGTGGAATATTGTCAACAAAGGCTGAAGCTATCGCAGAAACCTAAAATATAAACACTCTCAATAAGAAGGGCTCGAATCAACAACTCAATGAATCCTACCCAAAGAATGAGAAGAACTGCCACGGCTAATCTTGACTCTTTACCCACTGACATAATCACATTTACTGTCATGCTGCCAATCCAATCGATCAAACCGAGCTCCGAGAGTGATTCCATCAAAATAAACAAAGCAGCAAAGAAGAGCAGTGTTGACCATTCAACTCGAGCCAGAACTGAGTCTAAGTCCTCACGATCGGCTAGAATCAGAAGAAGAATTGCTCCCAATAGAGCTGTCCAGCCCAAAGAGAGCCTCTGCATTTCTGGTATCGAATGCAAGAAAAACAAACCGATGACGAAAACCAGAGCAATGCCTGACTTGTACAGCAATGGTTTGCTTCGAATAGGGTACTGAAAATAAGAAACAAACTAAGCAATGAACTCATATCGTATCAAATGTGTCCTGACCTTAGCTTGTAACTGTCCAAGAGTTTGTTCATAGTTATCAGCCGTTGATGAATCTGTGTTAATTTTCTTCTTGAGGGTTCTCTTCAATCGATTGACTTTCTTTTCCAAAGTCGTCCGGACGAGGTCTTCATCCTTTGAATATGATGAAAGTGAAGCAGCCGCTTTCTGCCACACCGAGATTTCGTGACGCAACTCCTGTACGTCAAGGGCTTCATTGAATCGGAGGTCGTTGATGTTCCTGAACATGAAACGTAGCTGAATGTACGTTTGGACCATGACCACAAGCACTCCGATCAGCATGTGAAGTGTGAAGATTGTAAAGGTTACACCCTGAAAATAACAAGTTAGTTGAGACCCAAAAGCTATACACAAATGTTACATTTTTCGTTATAAAGCTGTTTGAGGCAATAATGACATTTGGAGGATCTCCGACCGGGGTCAAGCTTCCTCCAATGTTCGAGTAGATAATCATGCACATAAGAACTGGCACCGGGTTCAGACCCATGACCTCACAGAGACGTATCGTAACAGGTGTCATTAGAAGCACCGTAGTTACATTGTCAAGGAATGACGACATCACGGCCGTAAACAGGCAAAGGCAATTAATGAGTGGCCAGACTCTTCCATTTGTGATCTTAAATTGAAATTTGTTTAGAATTGCGTTTGACATGGTGTGTGAAAATCAGCAAACCTTATAAGCAAAAACAGCAAGATAATCGAAAATTCCAGTTTCCGAGAGAATTGCCACCAGAATCATCATTCCGAAGAGCAAGAGAAGCGTTTCGACGTCAATCCACGACATGATCGTTGCCATTGCTGGGCGTTCGTCCATAGCTGCCAATATACCAATAGCCGTGGTCGATGCAATGATAGCGGCAAATGTTCGATTCACCACCTCCCAAATGATCATTATGTACAAACCGCACAGAACTATGGCCGCATAGACTACGCCCATGTCCTTGTCAATTGGAGTGTCATTATAACTGAACTGCAGGGGAACTCCTCGATTAGCATCGGACATCATCCGGATTCGAAGTGCAGCCCTATCATTTTGGATCATGTCAAATTGAGTACTTTTGATGGTGAACACTTTTGATAAACGCACTTCGGGGGCAAAGTCAAATAGTTCTTCGTCAAGGAGCGTTATTTTCCAAACTTCACTCAGATTTTGAGTGTGAGTGATTTGGAGTTCTTCTTGGTGCACAGATGTGCTCTCATTTGAAACGGTGAGCTCTTCTTCGCCAAGATACAAAAGCTGAACGAAGACATACAAGTAATTTGTGGTCAAGTTGTTGGCAGTACCTTCTGTTGCAAATGCACCATCGAGCGTGACTCCGAGACGAAGGCCTTTTGGTATGTTGCTCACAATGAAGTCTGAAAGAAGGAGGTTTTATTTATTTCATTTTTTTTTTTTAATTATTCAAGATGGCTTCTTATTCTCTCCACTTTCAGCAACGTACAAAACAATTATAACTTATCCAATAAAAAATAAAGAAACAAACAAACAAAAACCAATTACTCACCTTTAGGTACTAGTGCAGGTGGAACGGACAGTAGTTTTCTTTCAACAACTTTCTCATTCTTCGTCATAAGAAATCCTGTGAAAAGGCCCCACACAAGCAATAAAATTATGATTTTCGTCCATTTTGTCCATTTCAACTAAAAAGATATATAGTTTTTGTCTCAAAAATATAATTTGTACCCAGACAAAATACAAACCTTATGATCATGTCCAGTGTCCGAGTCCTCTTTTTGATGTTGATGTTCGATTTTAAAGTGATGATGATGAGAACTACATAAATGGAAAATATGTTTTTATTTAACATCACAACAAATGTCTCTTTATTTTACTTTTGATCGACTACTTCCGTTTGACCCAATTCATTTGTGATATTTATCTTTACAGTCGTCGCATTGGGATCTATGGAGTTATTATTATGCTGATTTGCTGTATCTTCCAAGTCGTTCACATCCTCTGACGGTAAGGGGTCTTCATCTTGGAGGGTTTCACCAGCTTGAAAAATGTATATATTTTGTTAGTGTTTTAATAATTTCAAATGCATTTTAAAACTGTTTAACTAAAGGACTTTGTCTTACAAGATTTTTCAACCTTATTTTGCTTCGTCGGTAAAATCGCAATCATCTTAACTCAAGGAGAATATTCTTACAACTGAAAATGAAGGCATTAAGCAAATTCCTTGACAGCTATCATAAAATTTCAGTTTTATCCCTATGAACAATGAACGCTCTTATCACGCATATTTTTGCGTCCTTAATAGAAAAAAATAAACCCCAAGGTCACCGCCACAATTTTTCCTTTGTCCCCTAAATATCTGCTCCAATTCTTTTTCCCTATTTTCAAATACATTTTACTGCTACAGGGAAAGAGGAGGAACAATAACAATAGAAAGAGATAAAAAACAAGAACCAAAAGAAGCAATTAAGCAGAAATCCTTGTTTGGGGAAATTGGCTGTATTTTTGTTTATAGCTGTAGTTAACATACTAAAGGTAGCCCTTAAGCTTGTGTGTAGATAGAGACTCGGCTTACCATAGGACTCAAACGACCAACGAGGCAATACAAAAAATAATAAATATTAGACCTGCCTATAGCAGGACTTGCGCTCAAGGTCTTTTCCATGCTATGGACCACTGCAGACACGAAAACAAAGCACACAACTGTTGGTTGGAGTTTGAATGAGAAAATGGGTCAATAGGGATGAAAAATAAGCATCCAGACGTGATAATGAGTTGAGTTGTAAGATTTTCCAAAAATAGAAAATCGAATCAACATCAATGTCAGAAGAGTTTTCGAGGAAAATAAATTCATCATATCTTTGGGTGTTTCTTAAACTACTTAATTTCAGGGAAAAAGGGAATGATGTAGTAAATAATGCGAGGCTTTGGTTGTTAATGGCAGCCAAACAAAAAAATTAACTACATTATTTATGAACACTTAACGAAAAATCAAGTAAATGAGTGCCAAGATTCGCTTTCAATGGAATTTCCAAATCAGCATTAATTGGAAGTGTAGAGTTTCTTTACGTTCTTCAAAAGTAGTTACCAAGATTAGCAGTCTCCATAACTAAAGATTAATGCTTTTTACAGAGACGAACAGTATGCTTCCGATGAGGACTCATGGCAAGATGAAGACTTTTGGCCGAAAAAGAAGGAGTCATTTGAAGAATGAAATCAGACACCTATGTCCCCTCGTCACCGTCTTGCTTGGCTTCGCTCAGCTATTCGATCGATTTGCTCGCTCATTTAATGCGATACAAAACCGACTATACTAACATTCTTTCCTTGTAAATGCGGGCTTTGTTGCTGTTCAACAACACTTGTGTTTTTTTTTTATTTTACAGACAAAAACAAACACAAAATTAAAAATGGCTTCCAGGACTGTCCCGCATCAAAACAATAAATTAGTAATTGCGGTGCTGAGGTTTATTTCTTTATTAAATCAGAGAATTTTGAATATGACCTAATCAAAGCTTTGCTTTGTCAGTTCTGTGATCTGCTCAGAGGTTAAAAAAGAAAAGCGCCAAATAATTTCACTTACGCGACGTCTAATTCAACTAATGGCACTGTGTCGCTACAGTAATGCCGTATTCGAAGGAAACAAGCACCAAGACTTGGTTTGCTGAATAAACTTGGGGAATGATAATTGAACTGAAAAATTGTAATGCTGGCGAAGGAATGAGAAAGTTGTTGCGTGATTGTGTAATTTTTAAACCTAGAAGCCTTATTTCTCAATGACGAAGTAGGTTTCGGCAGTGGCATCTTGTTGTTGCTGCTTAACGATTTTGGGTAGTCTTTGGGGGAAGACCATCCAAGATTAATGTTTTGCTTTTACTAGCTGAAACTAGATTGGATTTTACAATTTCGCGAGCCAAGGAAACTTCCTCTTCATAATATGTTGTCTGAGGAGCCTGGATTGCCGAATTCAAAGTGATGTCAGATAGGGCTAATAACGGGTTATCCATTTTAAAGTCTCAAAAGTATAGGGCTGGAATTCGACATCAATCAAACTAAGTTGTTGAACCAATTCTTTTTTTTAATTTTTTTTCAGTTGAAAGTCTGACAAAATGGATTGCTTAACTATCGCACATGTACGCGTTGTTGAAACCTACCACAAAAAAGTGATTCTGCCACAGTCACATATCGTGCTTTAAGAGGAGATTATGGTTTACATAATCGTCCAACTACGCAAGCAATTGGCGAAATTGTGAAGAAAGTTGAAGAGACTACATTGGTTACAAATATTGTAAGGCCTTTCCAACATCGTTTTGATCGTACCACTGAAAATATAGCTGCTGTACGTGAAAGTGTTGCTGAAGACCCGAATGTATCGATTCCTCGTCGTTCTCAGGATTAAGGACTGTCTTACAGCACATTATGGCGTATTTTGCATTTGGATCTACACCTACATCCATTTAAAGTCCAGCTCGCACAACAACTGAAGCCAGCTGACAACATCGAATGGTTGGTTGAACAACATGCGGTGGAACAAAATTTTCTTCAGCGACGAAGCACATTTCTCACTCGGTGGGTATGTTAATAAACAAAACTGTCGTATTTAGGCTTCTGAGAATCCTCAAGTAATTGAAGAGAGGTCATTAGATCCACAAAAAGTCACTGTTTGGTGAGCTCTTTGGTCCGGAGGTGTGATTGGACCCTACTTCTTCGAAAACGACTATGGAACGACTGTCACCGTCAATTCGGAGCGTTATGGTCATATGATAACCGACTTTTCCTGGCCGTGTAATTTCTCGTCGTGGCGGCATCAACTGGCCACCAAGATAATGCTATTTGACACCGCTGGACTTTTATTTTTTGTGTGACTACGCGAAAGACCGTGTTTATGCATCTGCATAAATCTTTATTTCTTGAGCAGTTAAAAAACAACATTCGTCAAGTTAAGGCTGGGATACCGTTTAAGCCGCTTAAACAACACATTAACAGCCTTATCGCTTAAAGCAATGGCTTCGAAAATATAATGACTTTCAAGAATCGAGAAGAGATAAACAACCAGCGAACCTTTGGCGTAGGATATTGTAGGGAAAACGGCAAAATTGCTCTTAATTTTATGATATTTCTAATCAAAAAATAAATAATAAATAAATAGAGTCGCCGACAGCTCTTAAAGAGCCAAAGCCTAAGTGGCTTACTCTCATCAACAATTCTCTGAGTGCGTATGAAGACTTGAACCTACAATCTAACGAAGATTCCGAACGGCACTTTTTTCATGACAGATTGATACTCTTGGATGTTGTGTCAGTTCTTCGCAAGAGGTAGTGTCCGTAAAAGATGAAATAAAAACTTCATGGACATCAGTAGGACTCGAACCCACGACGTTCTGCTTAGCAGCCACTGCACCAAATCACAAAGCCACGGACACGGAACTTTAAAGGCGTTTGTTGACCGAAATCTGCCACATATGAACGAAAGTTTGGAAACAAAAGAACAGATAGCTAGGTAAAAAGAACGTCAGCAAAGCAACGTTGTGTACTTTGCAGACATAAGACTCGAATACTTACAAGACTGTAAGACGATTTATAGACTCATATGAACATTATAGACAATTTATCAATTTTCAGAACGACATAGAATAAAGGCGTTTTCCTGACAGCCATATTGGATGATGAATTTAACAGAAAGTTCAGACAAAGGAACCTGGAAAACAGAGCTTTACTTTCATGGGTTCAATGACAACTTTTAAGCAAATCTCAATTGCGTACAGTACTGTCCTCAAAAGTCAAGGCCATTAGAATTCTCTCACAACGTGCTCCGGACGAATAAGAACAAGAATTGGAGCAAGTATTTGTATGTCGACAAATTCAGTTGAAGGAAAATGGTCGATGGTCGCTTATGTTTGCCCAGTGGGGTTCAACATTGCCTGCTAAAAAGGTGTAAAGGTTTTTGGTTTGTATCGAATATCGGAGTTTTCTTACACAAATTACTCTTCTAACAGCGTTTTATACAGAGGAGTGCGGATCCATTATGTGTGTTGTGTTATTTGTTTTTAGTTTCGTTATGTGCTTTTTTACAACTAACACCACACTAAGTGATGAGCCGGTGGTATAACACAGTCCCTGTGTTGGCAAACCATTGGTCGTAATATGGTGCTTGCTATAAGCCTATACGGCCAATTCTGGTAGTGTGTAAAAAAAAAAAAAAAAACAACAGGTATTCATCAAACTATTTCTTTTACATGACAAAACCTTTTCCTGACTTTCCGATTTCTTTAATAGAAGACTTACTATTTTTACCGAGAAAACAAATTTAAAACAAAAATAAATAGGTTCTTATCAAGCTATACTTACCGTGCAGTCGTTCATGTTCCTGACGGAATGACGCAAGGCTGGGATCCTGTCGGATTTTTTCTGGCAGTGTTCGCCATACTTGAAGCGCACCTTCGGTTACTTCACTGCAATATAAAACAACAACAAACACATAATTTTAAATTTAACTCTTGATTACTTTTATACAAATTATTTTCCAATTAAGCAACTATAATTAATTTAAACTATTCTTTATTGTCATAGGTTTAAAAGACTTCTCGAACAATGTAATTTACTGATTACAAAACAAATGATATCATTCATTTGTCGATTAAACTTATTTGATAAGAAACCGCCTTATCGATTATATTCGCGAGGGTGTGTTCAGAAACAAAAAAAAAGATCAAGAAATTTATTAAATTACATAACAAAAAACAAGTTAAATAAAAATAATATTGCTCCTACAATGATGAATTCCTACGAAGTAGCTCCCTACGTCGTCGTCGCTGCCGGCCGCACCACATTATTGTAATCAGAGCCCCAAGACTATCGAAAGCATTTAAATAAACTAAAGTTTTCGAAACAAAGATTTAACTGGGAGTCACACTCATCAAATTTCAAACAAAAATTAACACGTAATTTGGTTGTAAATTATCTAAAATAGCTAAAGTGTCAATTATCCAGGTTAATACACGAGTACGAGTATGAGAACACCGCAGCGCTCCGCTTAAGCACAAATTGAAAAATTCCTCTGCCGTAAAATTTAAATTGATGGATAAATAAACGATGAAAGGTATATTTGCATTTTTTTTTTTTTTTTGACAATATGCGAGCCTGTGTTAGATTAATAACTGAATTAATATTGATAGAGCGGTTTTGGCGTCATGCTCATGTTACAGATAAATGATGAAAACTGTCAAAACATTGACAAAAACAGAAAACAAAAGTTGATAACCTTGTATTTTGGGAGAGATAAAATGTCTTGGTGTGAAATCAGGCCGTATATCTTTGAGTGTTTGAGAGGTTAGCAGTTTGTTGTAGGTATTCTTTTTGGCTGATAAGACCAATTCACACTTGATATAATAATTTTAATGAAATCGAAATCAGTTTAATCTACTTAAAGCAGTTCTCTGTCAGTTTGATGGAGTTGTTCACGCTTGAGATGAAAATATGTACATACATCCGTATAAGAAAACAAACTGTTTGACAGTTTCGATTGTGCAATGATGTATTAATCCGTCAGCTGATACTATGACGAAGATTATTTTTATTTTTTGCAAAACAATTTTATTGCACGAAACCCACAACTATACCCTTAGACACAAAGACAATTTTTAAAGAACAATAAAATGCGTGAGCAGCCAATTTTTCCTTCAGTCTCTATGATTAACATTTGCCAGACAAAAAATTCAAAAATATATTAAGTCATCTTAAGACAATAATTTAGAAGTGTGTAAATTAAAAACAAAAAAATTTGTCGAGACAATTAAATGATAAAGTGTTAACTTAAGTTGGATCTAAAATGCACCACTAGATCGCAGAAATTTGATTTTGATTCCTTTTTTAACAAGCGAATGTGCAGAGAGTGATATTTCTCTGAATTTCTATAAATTTTTCAGGAGGCTTATTACGAATATTTCTTACAAATACTAAACTGAGAATTTTAGTTTTGTATCGAATTTGCGGAACCTTAGTCCTACACATACACCTTAGATTGATAAAGTTGCATTTTGCATTGAATTCTTCTATTTTAATAGTAAAAGTTTCATCTGCATTTGTTTAAAAAAAAAACTTCTCGGAGTTCAAAAAGTCTAGAATGGGCCATTATTTAAGAGATTTTCAGGTCTACTTATTTTTTAACTTGAGAAATGAATGACAGAACAGCAAAATTAATAAACAAAAAATAGCGAAAAATATTCCTTATTCTGTGGACGAAGTAGAAGTACCCGTGAGTAACTACTGAAGTTGTTGACTGCATTCTTACTATCAACATATGGCTAGAATGTAGTCACTCTTCTTAATTCCTGTATAAGGTTCAAGATAATCGAAAAATATTTGAATTCTCCTGGCTGAAAGTTCAGATTGCCTTTGGCTAAGCACTGAAATCTCAGATCGTCGAGTGAGTACGGGTCTGTGGTCCTTAAATGTTGTTCTTTTTCTGTCAACGTTCTCTGCAGAAGGAGCCACCTCTTTTGTGATGGGTTTTTCAATAAGAGCGGGTAGAAGTGATTCGAAGCCCAGTCAGTGAACAAACGGCGTTGTCTATGGCCGTAAACTTTGAGCTCCTAGGTCATTTGGATCTTGTCTGGTTATAGGCCCAAGTCCCGACGCAAAATTCGACAAGTTGAAGTCAGCTAAAGGCCAAGTTCTTGTGCACGGCGTGGAATAGACTGCCTTTTTTATAATAAGCACACACCTCAAGGGTTTTTATTCCCTTATTATGCCATAGACACAATGAGTGCTTTAGGAAAGAAGGAAGGTTAGAGAGAGTGCCGTAACATTGACAATGATCGGGAAAAAACAGAGTGTGGCAGAGAGTTCCACATTCGCGTAGTACGGCTAGAGAACGATTCTCTATACTTGAGCGTACGATCGAAGTTGGGCTCGAAGGTAAACTGATGGAAATTCCTAGAAGTGCGAGTATTACGGGAGAATTGTTTGAGGGGAGAAATGCAACTGGCTATTTCACTAGAGCAATTACCGTAAAAGTAGCGATAAAGCAAGGAGAGACATACTACGTTACGGCGGTGGTCTAAAGGAGTGAATGCATCAGTGATTTCTCTATCACCAATCATTCTTACAGCTCTTTTTTGTATACCATCCAAGAGGCTTAAGTAAGTTACTGGAGCACCAGCCCAAAGATGGGAATTGTACTCAAGTCTTATAGATAACAGCCAGATCAGATGGGGAGACAAATTTCTTGCATCGTCTTAAGAAACCCAAACATCTTGCGAAATTTTTGGCAACATCATGTGCTCGGTCCACAAGAGGTGGTCAGTGATGCACATACCAAGAATCTCGAGATGTCGTCTCGTTGATGCAGTGCATCATGGACATGGAGGGTGATATCTCGCTTCAACGTAAACTCTACACTGTTTTTCATTCCCCATTGTACAATGCTGTTTAAGTCAGAGTTTAATGAGCTTATTTTGCCGTTGCAGTTCCTCATCGAGAAGCTAAGGGTACTATCGTCAGCGAAACAATTTATTGGATTAAATGTAACAGACAAGAGATCATTAATAAAAATGAGAAAGAGGGAAGAAGACAAAACGGAGCCCTGGGGCATACCAGCATTTATATTGTGGGTTTCGCACTTGAATCCGTCCAATACAACTTGTATTGAACGGTTCGAAAGAAAGTTGCTAATTCAACGAAGAAGGGATTCATTGATACCGAAGGCACGCATTTTCGATAAAAGAGCAAGATGCCAGACTTTATCAAATGCCTTTGAAATATCAAGTGAAACAACCTTACTTTCTCCAAAATGATGTAAAGATTTGTTCCACTGTTCGGTGGGATAAACCATCAAATTACCAGGGGACCTGTTGCGGCGAAAGCCGTACTGCCGGTCATTAAGAAGCTTTCGGTCTCCGAGATATTTCTTGAGCTGATAGTTTATCAGCGTTTCCATGACCTTAGAAAGAAGGATGATAATTGGAAGGAGAAGAAGATTCGCCTTTTTTTGGAATAGGCTGGACAAGTGCTGTTTTTTAACTGCTCGGAACGAGCCCAGAAGAATAGGATTGATGGAAAAGCTTACGCAATGATTTTGCCAGCGTGGAAGAACACCTCTTCAGAAAAATAGCGAGGATACCATCCGGACCAGCGGATTTATGTATGTTGAGATCCTTTAGGACTCTCACTACTGCACGAGTGCGGAAGAAGATGTGTCCCATGGAATCATTGACGCGCTCAAGAACAGGCAGAGTCATGACACTCTCTGGCAGGGAAGAGTTGGCGGCGAAGCCTAGCAGAAAGGTTAGCTTTCGCGAGAGAGCTAACAACTGGAGTGTCATTGTCAACGAGCGTAGGGACCGAGGAAGAAGAAGAAGTCTTCATGTTTTTTATAAATGACCAAAAATTCTTACTGCCTTTGGGACATTGCAGTATTTTTGCCTAATTTTTGGTCATGTAAGAACTTTGTCCGTCGAATATGAGCATTGTTGGCCTTCCTGGCTTGTTTAAACTTGTTCCGGTTTTTCTCAGTTTGGTTGGCTCTAAGACACCGGAACTTTACATCTGCCTCGAATTCTTCTGTACAATTTTACGGACCGCGGCGATGTTCTCGGCCGATCTTGCTTTCCTTGAACGTACATGTGTTGGCTGATTTGTTTACTGAACCGGTCGTCTCAAATTTGGCCACCAAACGTTCAAGAGTCGACTGTGAAGAGCCACCACGCGGAAAATGGGCGCAATGCTCGCAACGACGTTTGCGTTAATGAACACTCATTTTGATAACAAAGTATTATTATTTGAACGTGCTGTTCAATCGTGTAACTTGCCATGATGACTTGGCATAAGCAACTGAATAATAAACAAAAGATTTGACAAATGTCACCAAAACAAAATGACCTCAACGGGGCGCCAAAATCTACCCGCGCCAATTGAAAAACCCTTTATATTACAAGGGTTAATATACAACAAAGCTAGTTTAGTAATTCATTGATACCAAAAAACATATAACGAAAACGTTTGCTAGGTTCTCTCGTAAATCCACTCTACAATGCCTTACTTCCTAAACTCTATACCTTAGTCAATAGAATTAGGCTAAGCCGTAATTACAAATAGGGTAAGGTCGGGATGATTTGACACGCTAACAAACTTTTCAAAATATCTCAAAATTTTCATCTTAGAAATTTGCAAACATCGTTTAAGTATCAGCTTAAATATTTTTATCTGAGTTATAGAATTTTTTCTGAACCCTTCCACATTGTCAATTCCTCCTTTGGGTAAGGATGATTTTACACTGACATTAGGAATTTTTGACATGGAGAGAGGGGCATTTAAAAAATCTCTTTTTCCGCAATTACCTATAGAAATTATGAAAGTTTATGCAAAGCTTCTTAGAGAAATAAAAGTTGTCCTACCTTTGGACTTTGGAGCATCTCGTTCAGTTTTCTGTGTTTGAAAAAAGAAAAATACACTACTGCCTTTTTTTAAGAAATAAAACTTGCCAAACTCGTATTTTCTGGATTCTGGCTACATTAAGCTTACTGTTTACTGTTTCGTCTCATAAAACCTGCAAGACAAGCTTTTAAAGCAAGTTTGTTTACATTCCATTATTTTTGATATGTCAATTGCTCCTACAAAAATATTGTGAAAACCTCCTTTCATTCTTTTGGACAAAATTCTAAGGGCACCTTAGAAAAATCGATTTTCTATACTTATATGTTTTAGCCAAATGTTTATGCACCCAAACGTTGCAATTGAAGTATAGAAAGCTTAGATCGACTGACTAAACAAAAATAAAAACACTCCCACTTCTTACAGCTTCAAAGACACACTGATCAGTTATTTACCACTCACACAAAATGGATAGTTTTCAAGAAAAGGGCTAATGTCAATTCCATGTCAAATCATCCCGACATACTCTACTAAGGTAAGTATAATACACAATTAATGAGCATTGAGCAAATTTGTCACCTTAAGCTTTATTGTGTTATTGTGTTGCTCGTCGTTGTCGGTAAAGCGGGATGCCGATACGAACATTAAAATTTGGATTCAAATAGTTTCTGAGGCCCAAACTTTGAATGATGGGAAGATATGTTACTGAAGGGGAGGGATTAAAAGATATTGACCCTCAAAAGCTAGGAATACTTCCGTTCTGTGCAACAGCCTCAAGCCGAAACCATATATCACATCTTCACTGCATACTCCCTCGCATCACTAAATCCACGTTTGACCACAAAGTAAGTCAAAAAAATCAATGTCCCATGATTAATTTGCTAATTTTTAAAAAGAATTTAAAATTGTATCAAAATGAACGCCGCTGAAGTGCTATAGGAGAAAGCAGACCCAATACAAGCGAGCGTACGGAGACAGAAGGTTTATCGTTATTAACATCGCAATAAAATGGAAAAAAATATCTATATCCCTGATAATTTATCAATCCAATGAATCAATATACTTTATTGTTTATACTATTCGAATTCGTGGTCAATTTCAGTACAATATAACAAATAACAAAATAAGCAAACGAAAATTAGTACCCACAGTTTGAGTTTTGCTTCCTCCTGACCAAAAACGACGAGCACCAATTTTCCGTGATATTCAAATGATATCATAGTTCATAGTCTATCAAAATGATGATCGTCTATGGACTACCGGCTCTCAACCAATTGAATAAGTGACCGAGACCCCAAATAAATAATAAAACTCATTTAAATAACATTTCGAGGCTGCAAAAAGCGCTGCAGTTGTTGCACCATTTAACAACAAAATAAGTTTGAAAGTCTTCAACGCTTCATTGGTGTTCGGGATCGTCTTGTATCGTTTGAACTGTCATTGTCACTTTTAAGATAATAATTTGCCTCAGACAATTGCTGCAATGACAGCTGCAATAACTTGTGTCTTATAAGCACTTTAAACAAATATTTGGTTTATTAAAACTTTTCTCACTGCCATAAACGCATGCCTTGCAAAAAGCAACAATGAGTAACTTCCGTTTGCTGTAGTTTATGTGAGTGACCATGATTTTCATATTTTAATTTATTGTGTGAACTTTTGTTAACTACTGGGGGAACGCAAGTGAATGTATCTTGCATATTGTTTGCATGTGCAATTGTTGTCTTATCTTGGTGAAGAACAATTTAAAATGTCTCATTATTACTAAATACGAAACAATCTTTCACAAGAAATTTCCCAAATTTATGTACATAATTCGAATTCGAAACTAGTGTTAGCCGCTTTTTTTCACTACTCAGTAGCCAAAAATTCAAGTGCGAAAAAGACGACCCGACTCACTCTATCTGACAAATTCAATTGATATGGCAATAGTTACGTAAAACGTAAAAAATGTACCTGCGAGTTTGCGTCTCGGATAAAAATAGCAAATATTACTTCAAACGTAGAGAGTTCATAACTCAGATCATTAGATTCGCATAGCAAAATAATTCTTCTTAAAGCCATCAGCGCTGTCTTCATTAATTGAAAGTTCTATCGCCGGAACAACTAATATTTTTTATTGGCCTTTTTCTCGACTGCAATCCAAATTGCTGTTGTTTGCCAAGGGAAATTTTACGGAGTAGTGAAAAAACACGGCGACTATTTATTGCATTGCGCTTTAAAAAATTTCAGATTTCACCGCTAAGTACCTACTCAGCCTACAAAAGAAAAACGCGGTAAATTTGATACAGCAACCAGCAATCGACCGACTTTTTTCTTTCTGAAAAAAAAAAAAAAAAAATAGCGGTCTGCAAAGTATAGAGTTCTTCATATCTACCGGCAAAGTCATACGGAGCTAAATCGGTTAATGTGAAGCAGTTCGAAGCGCGAATTGACCAATTTAGCCACGGAAGTAACAGAGTTGTGAGTCTGTATTATCAACCGTGTTTTTTCACTACTCAGTAGGCAGCACAGTAATCAGTTGCGAATAAAACGCTCCAACTCACTTTATCTTTCAAATTCAATTTGTATGACAATTGTTACATAAAACGTCGCAAAATGATTGTGTCTTGGATAAAATAAATTAGCAAATACTTCAACCTAAGAGAGTTCATAGCTCAGATCATTAGATTCACGTAGCAAAACATTTCTTCTTAACGCCATCATTTCACATATTGAAATGAAGACAGCGCTTTCATTTCAATTATTGAAAGTTGTGTCGCCGGCACAACTGTCATTTTTTTACTGGCCTCTTTATCGATGGAAATTTTGCTGTGCTGGATACTGAGTAGGGCACAAAACACGGCAATCATAGTATAGGGTCAATTATTTTTCGGTTAAAAAAGTAAAACTTAATAAAATAGACAACGATACATTTTCAATGAACATTTTATTTCATTATAAAGTTTGGACTTTGACGTTAAGTGTGAAAAATATTAACATTCAAATGGCAGCCTCGGCAATTTTCGCAGCAAGCGTTTCTTTTGAAGTAATTTTTAACCACTTTTTTCACACATATCGGGTGGTATCTCGGCCAAACTTGAGTAATGTTGGCGAAGATGGTCTTTTGTGTAGTCAACGGTTTCAAATCGCATGATCTTGGTGACCAATTGACGTCGCCAAAGCGTGAAGGTTAGGTTAGGTTAGGTTGACAGTTGATGTATTTACCGTCACACTTAGATCAATACAGATCCATTATGATACCCGTGAGTATTGCTACTCAAGCTAATAGGAAAAACCTATGTGTTCAGTTAGTCAAGCCATTTAGAGGACGAAGTTCAGAATGTTAGTACCTGATGTACTAGAGAGTTCTTCTAAATCCCCGAAGAAATAGTTGTCAAGCAATTTCTTCGTTTGGTGGGAGAGTGCGGAACAGTGACACAGAAAGTGCGAAGTGTCTTCATGCACCTCCTCGTCACCGCATCCTCTGCAAAGATCATTTGAACTGATTCTCATCTTCTTCACATGATAACCTAACAGATTATGTCCGGTGATTATACTTACAAGAGATCGAAGTGATCCCTTGTGTAGCTCTTTCTTGTAGTGCCGCAGGTGTCAAGAAGGTTCCACCTTTCATCGGCCCTGATAGTTATTCTTTTTGAGATTTCCTGTTTTAAATAACAGGTAGGGATGCTAACTAGCTGAGCTTGGCTTACATCAAGCATTGTCACTAATCTTGCTAATTCATAGGATTTTTCGTTGCCTAGTATATCGCTGTGGCCTGTCACATAGGAGAGTCTAATGTTGTGCTGAGCGCCAAGTACCTTAAGCTCTTCGCGGCAGCATGAAACAAGCTTTGATTTTCTCTCAGTTACAGTAATCGCTTTTATTGCCGCTTGGCTATCAATGTAAAAGATGATATCAGCTCATGGTATCGCCATCATTGATACCTTTTTAGCAGCTGTTGTCACCGCCAGGACCTCCGCTTTGAAGACGCTACTAAATTCTGGAAGTGAAAGGGAGGCGGTTAACTTGAGAGATTCAGAATAGAAGCCTGCCCCTACACCAGTGTCCATCTTAAAGCCATCAGTATAGATAGCTATTGACGACTCACTGGAGTATGGTATATTATCTATCCATCTCTCTGCTTGGGATGGCAGCCTGGAATGGTTTATGAAAATCAAGGTATTTTATAGTCTGTTGTAGTACTATGATCCATAACTGTATGAAGAATCTGAGCATGTCCTATAGAACAGACTTTAGTTTGACTAAGTCTTTGGCTTATTAATCCGTCTTGTGGGAACCACATATCGTCAAAGTCGGCGCAGTGTCATAAGTCCTTAAGTCATAAGTCCGTAAAGGACTTGTTATTAAATCAAATGACCGTAAACATTCAGAAACTCAGTCATACTGAATTCAGTTCCAACACTCTGAAAATAATGAAAAATCGCCCGATCTTTTTGATTAATATCATTATCATTATTTAAGTTGTCGAGCAAATAATTTTTTTAAGCTTTTGCTGTTCCGTTCTATTTGAAAAGTAACCACTGCACAATTACACATCCTGTAATGCACAGAAAATTAGCAGATGCTGCATTTAAATGATGAGGATATGATAAGAAAGATTCAAGATTGATTTGGTTTGATTGCGAGCGAAGCGAGCGGAAAAAAATTTGCCCAAAAGAGAATCAATATGGGGTGTGAAGATAAAAAAATTCTCTTTTGGGCAAAATTTTTTCCGCTCGCTTCGCATTCTTGTGCTTATAGGATGCCCTACTCCCACCGAACTTTGAAATCCCATTGTGCAGAAGAACGTTTTATTTTTTCAAAGTTCAATAGATTACTTTTACCAACTAAAAGGGTCGATAAAAGAAAAGTGTATACATTTTTTGTTTGACCATCAAAAAGAAAAAAAATTAATATTCAACGAGCAGTTCAAACAGCAATAAAATAAAAAAATTAATGTTGTGCCTCTCTTGCAAGCATATTAGCTACGTTTTATTATCACAATGATCCAGATCAGATCATTGATTTATATGTGTAACAACAACAAAATGAAATCCTGCTTTTCACTTGGATCAATTTTTGTGATCCATAAGTTAGTTCTTCTTCCGCACACGTTGAAACGTTGGCGTATATTTTCAATAAAAACCGTGCTGCCACTTTCACACATTCATCTATCCGGTAATGAAATATTTTTCAATTACATAGCAAACACCAGTGATCACTTTACAACAAGATTGAAAACCTACCTACGTTTTACCCTCCAAATTCCGCAAAAGTTATTTTTTTTTCATACACACATACTCTTGCAGCAAACTTGCTTTATTATGTAGGCAATTGTATCATTATTACAATAAAACGCATACTCTCACAGCTTACCTGCTCCATTTAGTTTGTATTGCACGCATACTCTTACAGCTAACCTGCTCCCTTAGCTTGTAGGCAAATGTCATTTTGACAGCAAACTTTCCCATCTTGTTATAACTGATCAGTGGCAAACACTTTTCCCCTAAAAAAACAACCTAATAATCGTTGAAAAAAAATGTCGTAGGGCAACTTCGATCGGAATGAAAAAAAAAAAAAACACAAACATCTGCCAAACTCGAAGTAAAAGAGAAATTGATGATAGAAGCTGTTTTATTTTCATGATCTGATCCGGATCATCGTGATAATAAAACGCTGCTATTGTGACAAAGAAATCGAAATATTTTGTCTTAATTCTATTTCGTATCATAATAGGTTCATAAATTATTGTTTGTTTTTTAGTCTAGTTCATAAAAGAAAACGAATTTATTAATTTTTGCCATATCTAATAAAATTTGTTTTCTAAGAACTTATGGCTCTTTTTTGGCTGACTTTTGACTCACTTAAGTGGGTTATAAGTTCATAATCGATTTATGAAGTTTTGACCCACCTAAGTGGATCAAAAGTCCTTAACGGAAACTTATGACATTGCGCCGTCAAAGTCATGATCTTCAGTGTTCATTCGACCATTTCGCTCCGAATTGACTGTAACCGTCCGCCCATTGACATCTTCGAAGAAATACGGACAAAGGACATCTTTCGACCATAGAGCACACCAAACAGTCATTTTTGCTTTAATGGTAATGATGACCATAATTAACTACCACTTATGAAGTAATTTTTAATAATTTTAACACGTTGTTCGTTTGTTGAGCCATACATTATCGTAAATGGTAAACATTGAACTAATATTATGACACTTCAGATGACAATTAAGTTTGATACGCATCAAATGCCATCGCTACCAACTTGAAACCACGAAATGAATGACTCAGCGATGCCACTTTACTGCAATTGCAGTAGATCTACTGCGATTTTTCCAAAAAACAAATCTACTGCCACTTAATCCAATCTACTGCACTCTTTCTTCTTTAGTTATTATAATTTCATTTGCTTCTGTGACAGAAATTAAAATCCTATAAAACTTCAGCACAGCCATAATTTGTAATTGACATTCGTGAAATTGCTTGAACGATTTCACTCACGTAAAAATCTGATCACAGAAATAACTTTCAACTAGATCGTTCCCAAATCATTCAAATATTCATCATAGTTTTCGTGCACGTTTCCTTCTTTTGTTTATGGATAAGAGTATGTTCTTTTTAGGTTTGGTCCTCTCTATACAAAACTGCTTATAAAATGTGTGTATAAATTATGCTAACTACCGCACAGTAGTGCTGCTCCGGAGAGAAAATGTTCACAAGTTACCAGGAGATATTGAGAGAACCTTATAATACAGATGTCGCTTCGCTTTTTTGATCTGATTGTAGTACTTTTTAATAAAAATAACATGTATCATCAAAGATGACAGTTGAAATAAGGCTTTTTACACATTTACTGTTTGATTACGTCAGAGATTTTTCTTACACAAAGATATGTGTAACATTTTTTATAAAATTAATGTTATACCATAAAATGTTTCATATCATAAGTTTCAACCATGTTTTGAATTAAAAAGAAATTGCTTTGAAATGTTTATTCTAGATGATACCTCTTTAGCTATCGTTCAATTTCCATAATTTTGACGCTAATCAAGTTACAGAAAGCAAATTTCGATCGACATTGTCAGGACGATAGTGATTTTCAGAGTAACGTGTAGCGAGTCGATCGTTGAAACGATATCGTTTGACGACAATGGAGATCCGGAATGACCCTCCAATTAATAGCAAAAACAAGAAATAAATTGAATTTTACTCCACTTGTAAACATAAACATTTTTTGCATGGAAATTATGATAAATGTTACAGAAAAATGCTCGAAACTATCAGATTCTCCTAGATTAAACGAACGTTTCCAAATTTTAATTTTACAAATGGGGGAAATTCCCATTTGTAATAATTTAGAATATTTTGTATGCTTATTTATGTTTATGTTTTAATTTTTTGTGAAATAAGAAATCTACTGCGAAAATGTTGGATTTACTGCATTTTTTCAACTATTTCACTGCGCAATCTTACTTTTGAAGTGGTAACGCTATTGACTCTATATCACACCACCCTCTTTAACCACAGACAGCGTTACTTTTGGTCCCTCTTGGTTTATTTTGATAATGGATACAGATACAACTGTCTTAAAGGAGTGTCTTGTAGAGCGCCAAAATAAGTGCACAAACAGAGTGGAACTGAGAGCATAGAACAAAAAGCAACGCAAAATTTTTGAACACGTGTAGTGAGAATATCACACCAGAGTGCAGAGTCGTTCGAAAATTACTCCCTTAATTGTTGAATTCATTGCTCAGTAAAGATCGCTGGCCCTGGCGGTTTCAAATATATTTGATTTTCCCGCTTTTTTCTTCCGCAATTTTTAACTAGATGTGCACGCAAAAGAAAAATGTTGAAATAGAAGAGAATGCAAACTAGCTCAGCTCGTTTAATTCTACTTGTTGCTATTGGATCCTTGCTCCTTACTTTGGCAAGTCACCATCTATGTTCCCCTCTAGAGCTATTGGCTCTTTGCTCGGATGAGCCGATTCAATCCTTTTGCTTGATGACTGATCGTTTCTTAAAGAAACACGACCTGTTGTATTAATAAACAAAAAGATTTAAATTTGTCTTTAAAACCTAAGCGCTAGGCCCAGTTTGATAAATATAGCCATAGGGAACAAACTGTCCAAATATTTACCAAAGCCAGTCAAAATATACAGTCAAATTTTAAACGAACCAAGACAGAAAGAATCATAATAAACGCAGTAAGTAAGGTAACTGCGGACTTGTTTTGAACAAAACAATGTTTCACTAATTCTATAATCTTAATAGGTTTATTAATTGACAAAACATCACCTCGAATAACAAAAAAATGTCTTCGAATGAAAAAACAAACCTCAACAAAACTGTTATTTATACTCCACAAACATCACTTGTATGAAAAATTTAATAGGTTTGCAATCAGTAAGAAAACAAAAGGTGGAAATTCTTATACTCAAATTACTCCTTAATCAGTTATTTCCGTTGCTTGTTTTTTTTTTTTTTTTCATCTTTTTCTTTTCAAGTGACGTGCGTACATTGTTTTTAGAACCATAGGTATTTATGTGCCAATTAAAGCAAATAATTGAATAATTAGCAGAATTTATATTCAGCTTAGGTATATGTATTTGTTTCTAAAACATTCGAAAATATGTTTAAAGTGTGAAAAAAATTCTTTACTCTCCAAAAATTTTCAGAATCTCTGGCCTAGAATCCACAGGATCACTCATACTCATGTCGATGTTTGTCAATTCGGCCCCGAATGAGGCTTATTTTCAATAGTCACTTTTCCACTTTCTTATGTTTGACGTAATGCTATTAAACTAATTGAAACGTATAGTTTTGCACTTTCACAGTTTTCTTTGATATTAAGATACTAAATATAACAATTTTTTTTTAATATTCGCGGTTAATCGATCCCTTGTTTTTACAATATCATTTATTGCGGTAAGCTTAAAACAAAATGCGACACACCAAACTCCGACCGGGCAACTGAGCGAATGAGAAAATAAATTTTGAAGATCCACAATTATTCCAATCGCTATTCGTGGAAGAGTAAGTCAGAGACAATGAGAAAATTGGGGGATCGTCTACCCCTCCGTATGCAATTGCACTGGCGCATTATTGTGATCCGGCCTGAATGATGACCGCAAGGCGAGAAATTGATTTAATGCAATGGGGCTGTATATTCTAAAACAGAAGCAAATACAAAAAGAAGAAAAAAACAAATAACATTGGATTAAGCACTCATTACAGTCATAACCAGTGTTGCCAGACTTTTGAACTCGTTTTTCCCTCAGACGGTGCGAAAAATCCCTTTTATCCCTCACAGATCTTATAAAAATCCCTCAACTTATCCCACACATTACCAAAATAAAAAATAGTTAAAATATAGTTCAAAATATTGTCTTAATAAGCATCAAATAAAATATTGACAATTTTAAACTAAAAATGTTAATTCATTTATTATAATTTATAAAAGAAAAATAAAAAAATAATTTCAGTCCATGTAAAGGGACGCTACAAAAGTAGACCGATAGGGACAGCAAACGACGCCATATTTTTTCCCGCTCTCTTGACATTTCTCATGGTTTGCCATTTCATCGTGGAAAGGTATACAATCCAACAACGAGTCGAAATTATTAAAATTTACGAAATTCGGAGTCAGTGGTCAACACTTTAAGAGCGCTACTCATCTTCAGCGATGAGGCTCATTTCTGGCTGGATGGCTTCGTCAATAAGCAAAATATGCGTTATTGGTCAGGCAGCAATCCACATGTGCTTCAAGAGGCACCATTACATCCCGAAAAAATCACTGTTTGGTGCGGTTTACATGCTGGTGGTGTCATTGGGCCGTACTTCTTCCGTGATGATCAAGACCGGCACGTTACTGTGAATGGGAATCGCCACCGCTCAATGCTAACCGATTATTTTTGGAATGAATTGGATGATATGGACTTGGACGATATGTGGTTTCAACAGGACGGTGCCACATGTCACACAGCGGGCCAAACAATCGAATAATTGAGAACGAAGTTCGATGAGCGCATTATCTTCAGAAATAACCCTGTGAATTGGCCGCCTCGTTCATGCGATTTAACGCCGTTAGACTATTTCCTGTGGGGCTACGTCAAATCTATGGTTTATGCCAACAAGCCAGCGACGATTGATGAACTTCGTACGAATATCGAACGTGAAATTGCAGCAGTATCGGCCGATTTATGCTTCAAAACCGTCGAAAATTGGGTTCAGCGTCTGGACTTCTGCAAGCGTGCCCGTGGTGGCCATGCAAAAGAAATTGAAGTCCATACATAATGGCATCAAATGTACTTCCACAGTTTTATTTAAGAAACCTTTTGTAGCGTCCCTATTGAAAAACCCTTTATATTTCGCAGTAACTGGCTTCAACCAAGCGCTGAACTTCGGCTCTTCCATCCATTTCGATTGGAATTTTTTTGTATAGCCCTTAACTGACATAATTCTATAATAAATATTTATGCATAAAATAAGAAAATGCGATCTGTCAACTCTATTTACAAACACTAAACTTCGACAGAAAGCAAGAATGTACAGGATAAACAGAGATGAAAGAAATTGAAATTGGTTATTGGCCACAGTTTATAATAAAATGACAACAAGCAAGTTGGAGACATTGTAATGCAAAGCCACCTTACAAAAGCGGCAATAATAAACAATATTTTTTCACCATAGATGAAGAACGGCGGCGTTATAACGGAAGACGGAATGTTCTTGTAAAAATAAAATTTTGGTGAAAATCAAAATACGTATTAATCTGTTGAAATTTTTTCACTTATGCGCGTTTAGATAAGAATCAAATTGAAGAGATATTTTATAACGAAAAGTCCCTTTTTTTTGTACTACGAGGTTTAAAAAATCCCTTTATCCCTTTTAGCTTAGTTTATCCCTTAAAAAGGGATAAATCCCTCAATCTGGCAACACTGGTCATAACCTGGAAAACAGTGAAGCCTCTAATCTTTTAAGGGGTAATAAGCTAGTTGAGAGACCCGTATTGCTCGTTTCAAACATTCTTGCAATGAAATAACAAATTATGATGGCTCCGTAATCTGTTACAACTGCTACGGACCCTACAACGTTAAACTTAGTCAACAAAAAAAGAAAGCAAAGCGACAGAAAAGTAACACAGTTGGCCACTTTTTGACCACACTGTTTGAAAATGTAATTTCTCTTCTCAACGAGCGTTGCATTCTGCTTCTCTGCTTTCAGCCGCTTATGTTACTCGTCTTTTCCACTGATTCGCCAAGTGAATTCATGCTACTGCTAGTTAGGTATATGCAGAAACAAAACGCATTGCTCCAGCCTGCCCTGATTATAGTAATAAACTCTAACTATTTGCAAGAACGAAATCTAAGACTTAATGTTGTTCGGGTGTTTAATATTGAAGAGTATTTGATTTAAAAAGCCCGAAAGACTGACGCGATATTCTGAAGACTGATGAAATACATTTACATTGGGTCGATCATGGTCATTGCATTTCTCGGTCACATTTTATTTCATTTGCATATCAAATAATTTTATTAAAATCCTGCACAGATGCCAATCGATAAAGACAAAGAGTACTTTTGGTCTCGTTAAATAGGTGTGTATTTCAACACTTTCATATTCCTCAATTGAAGCTAGTTATGAATGGTCTTGGCTTGAAGCAGGGTTCAATAAATTAGAAGTCAATCTATTTGATCTTTGCTAATTGAAAAGTGAAAGTTTAATAGTTTATTTAAAAAGACAGTTTACTTAAATTTGTAGTATCTTGTTTAAGTCCGGTGTCCGGTAACTTGTCTGCCAAACCTTGTGTTGTGACTTTTGGTCTTAATATAAGAAAAAAATTGTTCTACAGTAATGTCTGATCTTGATTTAAAAGAGGCTAACATTAGTGTAACCTGACCCATGTTACAATCAATTTCTCTGTCAGTACTTATGTTATAGAGACCTCATTTGAGAATAATTTCAAAGCAAAAATATGTTCATGCGCTGATATGTTTTAAGAGTTGCCAGATATTCAATTTTTATTTCAAAAAATGCGTAATAAACATTAGGTTTACTTATTTTTACCTGATTAATAGTAATAGAAAACTTTTAAAAAATCACAGCATAAAAGCAAAAAATCGAATTTTGAGTTTCTTAAGCACCTTTTTGAGAATTGGAGTGGTTTCCCATGAATTGATAGTTCTTAGATAATTTTTGAGACTCACTTAGAGAAATAAGGCGTAGAAAAGATATCCATGACCTTAGAAAACCAAGTAGTTTATATTTCTTTTTTTGAAGAATTTAAGAAACTGTCTTATGAACTTTATAGTGAGTATTTTTTTACTATAGGATGCTTTCTGACGGCTGACTCGAAAAGATTTTGGAAATAGATTAATTCGAAGAAGATATGTGAAGTTTATTCAAAGAACTTTACTAGCAATAATGTATCCCTCAACTTAACTTCTGAAATTTGTAAAGAATTTTCAATTAATTTAGACTGGTTTAAGTCTGAAACCCACAATATAAATGCTGGTGTGCCCTAGGGCTCCGTTTTGTCTCCGACCCTCTTTCTCGTTTTTATAAATGATCTCTTGTCTGTAACCAGCGATGCCAACCTAGGCATTTTCATGGCTTTTAGGCATTAATTTTCAAGCTTTTTTTTTGTAAAAAGGCATCTTTTTATCATTTCAGTTTCGAACTACTAACTTCTTTCTTTTATTAAAGCCTTCTTAAAATATTAAAAATATAACATTGTAAAATGTTTATTAATCCTTATGAATAGAGTTTCCACCTTCATGTTGTTCGAATTTCGAACAGTTTCTTCTGGTTTTCATCTGTCTCACTGTCTAATAAGAGAAGTTCAGATGTTAGACTTTATAGCTTTGTTCAGTGAAAAAAAGAAAAAAACAATAATATACATTACAGCACTACACAATACAGAACAGGTTCTTGAGAAATGTCAGAGCACTTTGGAACAACTTAGAACGCTCATCTTTTTGACAGTTGAAATTTGTCTCTCTTAAGCACTATTCACATGAGCACGAACGACGACCAACGAATGAACGAAGAGAAGTGATTTTAGATACGTTTGGAGCTGTATGTCTTTACAAATTGTCAACAAAACGATAAAAGTGAAGTTAATGTTTGATTTCTGATGCATAAATTAAATTTTTAATCTCAAATGTTAATAAATTTGAGAAAACAAAGTTATTCGTCGCGAAAAGTATTGTAGTTGATACGAACTGCCAAACTGTATTCGCGTTCCACATCATCCACACTCCCAACGAAGAAAATATTCGCGCGCGTATAACCTCAAAAATCATTCTTGCCTTGTGTTTTGGTTGTTCTTTGTTCATTCGCGACGAATTAAAAACTCTTGTGAAAGAAATGTCAAAATCGACGAATTTTCGTTCATTCGTTGGTCGTCGTTCGTGCTCATGTGAATAGTGCTTTATTCTATGCTGCTCTACCTAAAAAGGTGGAACGGAAATTCCTGTCCTTAACTGTTCTAGAAAGACTCAATGAACACCAATCCAGAACAGTTTGGAACAGAAAATGTCTCAATGAACACCAAAAAGCTGTACTTTTCTATTCCAAACTGTACAGAATAGATTCGCTGAACATACCTTCTAATTCGGTTTGTTTTGTCCATTTCTAGTCAGTTATGTTAAACTGAAAGTAAACCATTTTAGTATTCATTACAGTTTGTTTATTTACTTTTTTTACTCCCACCGATAAAAATCAAAAAAGGAATTTTTTTAATGAAAAAGGCATCTATTTTTTCTAATTTAGGCATTTTTACGGCTAAAGCGGTTGGCAACGCTGTCTGTAACTTCTAATCCAATTCATTGTTACGCCGACGAAAGTACCCTTAGTTTTCATATTCGTTCCCAGACTCACATTCCTCCTCTTCGGATGTGGAACTGCAGCGGCAAAGTATGATAAGTTCATTAAACTCTGACTTAAACAGCATTGTTCAATGGGGAATACAAAATCGTGTAGAGTTTAATGCTTCGAAAACTCAATGCTGTCTTGTATTGTTTAAGCGAGACATTACCCCTTGTCACTGCCCATGAATGCCACTTGCATCTGTGAAACCGAACATCTCGAAATTCTCGGTATTTGCATTACTGACCATCTTTTATGGAATGAACACATCCGCGTTGCCAAATGCCGCAAGATGTTTAGGTTTCTTAAGACGATGTAATTAATTTTTTCCCCTTCTGATCCGGCTATCATCTACAAAACGTACATACGTCCTAAACTTGAGTATAACTGCCATGTCTGGACTGGTGCTCCAGTGACATTCTTAAGTCTTCTGGACAGTATCCAAAAAAGAGCATTCAAGATGATTGGCGATCATACCATAGTCATACCATGCCTCACCCTATTTTACCGATACTTCAACGGTATATGCTCTAGTGAAATAGCCAGTTGCATTCCTCCACTTAAGATATTCCACCGTAATACCCGCGCCTCCAGGAATGCCCATCAGTTCACCCTTGAGCCCAACTTCGGACGTACAGTCATGTACAGAGAATCGTTCTTTAGCCGTACAACGCGAATGTGGAACTCGCTTCCACACTCTGTCTTCCCCAGCCATTGCAATATTCAAAAATTCAAAACCAATGTTCACCGACATCTCCTCTTACATCCTCTTTCCTTTCCCTAATACTCGCACTGTGCTCTTGGCATATAAAGGGTAATGAAAAAATCCCTTGAGTGCGCGTTGATTATTAAAAAAAAAAAAAACAAATCTTTTCGATCGCTAAATATTTTGTTCAATATTTACGTGGCTGTCCACAAGTACTATTTAACAACATCTCAGTAGAGACTAATGACATTCAGCCCTATCAAGGTATTTTTCGGAGCGGAATTTTGTCCGATTTCGTACGTTTCGGACAAGTTTTGGTTCAAGGTATTCTTCCGACTTACAATTCGGAATTTTTTCCGACATGGAGTAACGCAGTACGATGAGTAACAATGTGATGCGATGACTAGCTTTATTTTCCTTAATTTTTGATAGTTTGATTTCCGATTTGTCCGCAGGAAATTGTTTGCGGATTTTTTTTTGAAAATTGTGTTTAAAGCTGTGCAGACGGAAAAATGTTGGTATTAAACACAAACAAAATAAAGACAAATTTATAAAATTGCTTTAACTTTTACTTCAAGGGTAAACGAAAAAACTTCAATGCAACAATATGCCCAAATGGTCCCGCTAATGAAGACGATGCCGGACATTGCCACCAACTACAGCAAAAGAATCGCAGAATCAGTTGCTGAATTTTGGGATAATTTAACACTTCAGCTTAACGAAATAGGACCGTGACGAAGAGATTCTGTTGGTTGGAAAAAGGTAGGTTGATTATTTTTGTTAAAGTTCAACTCAGAATTAATTTGTAATACATAAGGTTTGGAGTGACTACAAAGCCTATATAAAGAAAAAATTGGCTGTTAATAAACGGGAAAGTACGGGAACTGGTGGTGGACCATATAAGGTAAAGAAATTTTCCACTTTGGAAGAAGACGTTATTGCCATAATAGGCACAAAAAGTTCGGTGGATGGAATTGGGGCTTTTAATTAAGTTCCATTTGTGTAAGAAAATAAAAAAAGCTTAATGTTACTGAAATTCATTCATTTCAAAATTCAATTCAATAAATAACACATATATGAGAAGTTAAATGTCTTAATCGATAACCTTATTTCTTTTGCACATCTCAATAAAAAAGTTGTAAGCCATCGCATGTCAAATAATGCGTTGCCATATTTTTGTCCGATGACAATTAGCTCGAATACAAATTTAAGCTCCGACTATATTTGCGTTGCGGAAAATTGTCCGCTCCGAAAAATACCTCGATAGGGCTGATTATAAATATGCTTTCCCTTTTGAAAGAAGATTTTTCGAGAGGTCCAGATGGTATTCCACGTGTTGTTTTAAAAAAATTGTAAGTCTGTTTTAGCACCTCCCCTCCGTTATATTTTCGAATTTTCCTTAAAATTAGGAAAATTTCCATCAATTTGGAATAAAGCTTATATTATACCAGTCTATAAGAAGGCAGATAAGGCTAACAACACTAATTATAGACCAATATCTAAGCTCTCCTATATTCCTAAGGTGTTCGAACAAGTTATTTGTGAAAGTTTGGCATTCCATTGCAGGAACATCATCAGTCACCAACAGCATGGTTTCATGCAGAAATGTTCTACTGTCACAAATCTTCTTGTTTTTATAAAGCAATGTGTTAGCACATTGGAATGTGGTCAGGAAGTCGATTGCGTCCATACAGATTTTTCGAAAGCCTTCGACCAACTCTCTCACGCCATCATAAAATTCAAACTAAATGCTTATGGCTTCCCTCCATTTTTCATCACTTGGATATCCTCTTATCTTGAGAATATGTCTTACCGAGTAAAATTGAGGCATTTTATCTGAAAGTCATTTTTTGCTAATTCAGGGTAGCCATCTAGGACCTCTACTTTTTAATTTAGCTATAAACGATGCCTCATTATGTGTACGTAATAGAAAAATTCTCATCTTCGCAGATGATATGATAGTTTACAAAAACATCTCTTCCAGTAATGACCACATTATTCTACAAGAATGTGTTTAAATCTAAATCCAATAAAATGCCAAACAATGACCTTTTCAAGGAAGCGTGCTTCTTGGAGTTTTTTTTACCCCTACATTAGATTTTTCTGTGCACATTAACAACATCGTTAATAAAGCAAACACAATTTGATTTGATTTATAAAGCTTTGGTCAAATGAGTTCCGCGATCCAAATATAACCCGCGCTCTATATTATTGCTATGTTCGTCCTCACTTAGAATACGCTTCCCAAGTTTGGTCACTTCATTACAATATTCATATTGAGAGGCATAGAATCTGTTCAACGAAATTTTACTCGTTTTGACTTGAAAGGTATTCTATGTAGTGATCCTTTGAATGTCCCCTCTTATGAAAACCGTTTACTAACTTTCCAAATGGAAACATTGTCAAGTAGACGAAACAACAACGACATAGTATTCTTCCATCAAGTTATTACTGGTGTTGCAGATGCACTGGAACTACTTGGCGCGATGAGCCGGTGGTATAACATAGTCTAGGTACTATGTTGGCAAACCATTGGTCGTAAGACTGTGCTTCCTAAAGCTCTCTTCGACCAATTCTGAAAAAAGGGACTTTTTGTCAAAACCGTAATTACCTAAGCTCTTGTCAGGAAGTATAAATGTTTAATGGCTGAATTTACTAAATAAGTGACATGAATTGAAAAACAGTTATTTTTGTAACAGCTAAATTAAGTAAGTATCAACTGTGGATATGTATAAATGACCAATTACAAGCCCACCTATAGCCGTAAAAGAACTGTCAAATTACATGTGTCAGCAAACAGTACCGCCAATGAGAGCTTGAAGCCACTAAAAATAAAACACAAATATCTTAATATAGCTGTCCTTAACGACTATAAATAAATCTGTCTCGCTTGTTAAATAATACTTGAAGCCGAAATTGCCATACTGGGACAACAAGCCGCAACACCGCGTCACCAATCAAACAATGATATTCAAATAAAACCATTATCGAATCCAGTTTAAACCAACTACTTTCAAATGAAAAATTGCATGCAATCCCTCGACTCAATTCAGTTAAAATTGTCAGACACGAATCACTTTAAACACATTACACATTACTCTGCATATACCTACACTCTACAGCCTGCGTTGATTAATTTCAATTAAAAGAGAAAAAAACGATTCCAATTAAAGAGCGTTGATTCTCGCAGCTCAGTAAAGGAAACAAAAGGCCAACGAAACTGCTGGACTGGAGAAGATCTTGTTAAACTAAGACGAACGAGTATTGTCTATTAGTACATCTCGCAGCGAAACTTTATAAGAGTACTAACGCCAACGCACATTTACAATACTCTCAAACGCACTTCCATAGTTTATTGCAGATTGTGCAGTGAATTCAGCAAAATTTACCAAAGCAAAAAGAGGACTAGGTACGTTTATTTTTATTTATTTTTTTTTTCTTGTGAGCAATTGAGAAAGTGTCTACGTCTACAGAAGTTATTGATAATAATTGCGTACAGTGGAACAAAATCCAACAAACTAAGTCTGTTTATTGACAATATTCATGCTAGTTCAAATAATGAAAGTGTGGATATTGCCGATGCGATGTTTTCTTCAACTTGATGTACCTTAGTAGAGGGTGCGCTAAATGAAAATGCTATTAAAAAAAACTACTGAATATTTTCTCAAATTTCTTTTTTAATTTGAAAGTACAATCCTTCCGGTGAATAATGGAAAATAATTTCATTCAAATGGCCGCATCGGCTAGCAAGGGAGTAGCCTACTCGATCGGTCCAATTTTTAAGCATATTATCAATTGTGTGCAGCCGTATTTAACCAATGGCTTCACAAATATTGTCCTTTAAAGCGTCAATTGTCTCTGGCTTGTCGGCGTAACACTTATCTCTTACGTCACCCCACAAATAATAGTCCAACGTTGTCAAATCGCAGCTCCGAAGTGGAAAAACGACATCAGCTCTGCGGTTGACATCGAGTGTAGCTTCGGCTGTGTGGCACGTAGCGCCGTCCTCTTCAATTTTTGTGAACAAAAATTCGTTCAACATGGCCCGATAACGATCGCCATTGACAGTAACGGCCACTCCTTGCTCATTTTCGAAGAAACCAAAATCTAGACAAAAATCCGCACCAAACAATGACCCGTTATGTTTTCAATGTATGCGTGCGGGTATTCTGTGCCCCAAATGCCTTAATTTTGCTTGTTTACATACCCGCCAAGATCAAAATGAGCTTCATCTGAAAAGATGATTTTTTTGGCAAAATCGGCATCTTTTCTAAGTAGATCGCAGGCCCACTTAGCGCATCGAAAACGCAATGGATGGTCAGTTAGCTTCAACTCCTGAACCAATTGGACTTTGTATGACGTCATGATGTCTCCGAAATGTTCAATTGCTGAGAACGCCGGTGAATTGATGTTGATGGCACTTCGCGCACACTTTCTGTCACAGCAGCAATATTCTCGGGTATACGCACTGTTTTTGGCTTTTCACGCTTTGGTTTATCGATGAGGATGTTACTTCCACTTTTTTTTACCAGATAACGAATATATGGAGCTGACGGTGCTTCTCTTCTTCCAAAATCCGAACGCAATTTTCGCACACATTCTGAAACATTACCATGATTTTTAAATTGATGTCTTTTTTGTTGTTTTTTTTTTACTGAACAAGGCCTCGCTTATACTTTAAATTTTATTTATCGCAAGCAACCGATTGCTTTTAGATGAAAAGACTTAGAATACGTTTTGATTTCCCTGACTTGAAATCAAAAATCAGGAAAGACTTAAAAGTAATCCGATAGGTCTTAGGTAAGAGTCAACAAATCACTCTCCTCATCAACCTTTATCTGTAGTAGGTATAACAGTTTAAAACATATTTTAATCACTGTTATTTTTTCGATATGAAAAAAAAAAATGAAACTGATACCGACTGAGTATAAGTGAAGTATCCGTCGTTTTCCGTAGTCCTGCGAAGTGAGCAAAATGATTCTTGAAAATTCAATAAAAAATGAGAGTTCCCGATAGCAAACTAAGAGATCTAGAGTTCCTGATACTTTATTTCAATAGTTCTGGCTGATTAAGGCTAAAATTCGAAAACAAGTTCCTTGTGCTAACTATTTTCAGAAAATGAGTGCTGATGATCTATTTCAACTCAAAGTCAGTAGTTCTAGAGTTCCTGATTCGTTTAAGAAAGAGTTCTGCAAAACTGGAAAAGATAGAGTTACCTTAGGTTCTCATTGACTTAGAGCAAAATTTTGAAAAATCCAAAAAAATCAAAATCAAGGAGTTCTGATTAGAGTTCCCGGTAGGCAACAAAAAGCTCTTAAAATTTAAAAATTGTATTAATAATTTTTTTTTTAAACTAATAATGCACTAAGTCAATGGACACCTGAATTTGCGAAAAATCTTGAATCATTAGTTTTAGAAAAAAAAGTTATTAATAAAATGTTTGGAACTTTTCTTGCCTACCGGGAACTCTAATCATGAGACATGTGACATATGCATGTAGAAATAAGTTACGGCTTTAGGTTAGAACCTGACTGCTTGACGGCTGATTTGGAAAAGAACCAGATTTTACTCATTTCACAATTTAGCGACATCACAACGAATTTAAAGGAGTATAATGACGAAGAGACGTCGTTTGGAGATAGATAATGATGTTGAGGCGTTGTTTGACGAAAGGTAAAGGTGAAGAGGCGTTATTGCTTAAGGGTGCATATGGGTGTTCCCGCTTTCTATTCTACACACACATCAACAAAATGATATGGAATGCATGAGTCTTCGAATAAAAGAGCATTGCTTCAAAGTGCAACTCAAGCCTTTTTGGGTGGCAGATCTTAATCTTACTTTAAGTTTCTGAACGGGTGTCGATTTATTGTTTACTGAAACAATGATCCCAAATATCTTCACTACACTGCGAACGTTAACCAAACAGAATGTACATTTTGTTAAACCAATTTTATCATTGGTATGTGTTGTAGAATGTTATATCCATACGCATGGTGATTCGGCATAACAGCCAATTTGACTGATATAGCTTAAGCAATATGGCCGCTAACAAGTGTCAAAGTTCGGGATTCTTTATAAGAAGACCGTTTTTAGCCATCATTTGAAAATGAGTCTTGGTGAACTTATGGAAATCTAAAACCGATCAAAATGAGTTTGCTGCAAAACAATTTACCTCAAAAAATACAAGCTGTCGCAAAATATCTTCTTTTATACTAGCAAACCCTCAGTTATTAATATTTTAAAGGCCGAATTTTCTTTGATCCTGCATCTGTTTAAAAAAAGCTATACTTTTTCTAATTTCACAAGGGAACAAGCCATCCATCCAATCTTTCTCTGTATAACAGGTCTAATAACTGTTTTATTTGAACTTTCTAAATTCTGCTACTATTAGTCTAACATCCGCGTGCGGATGTTATGTAGGGAAAAATATAAGTATATCAAGCTGGTTATTATTTTGGATTGATAAAGGAAATCTGGAAGTCATGGACACCTCAATTGTACTGTATTTCTGATTTAATAGGACTTTTCAAACGGACGAAAGGTACACAATAACACAAAACGAAGTACCTTTCGCAGTACCTATGTCTATGAAATAGCAAGAGCCTTGAAATCATGTATATTAATATGGCGCATAAGTCCGTAAGTCATAAGTCCGTAAAGGACTTTTGACCCACTTAGGTGGTCATTCAGTAATCGAGTTTTTAAGACTGATTTTTTGTTTTTGATCAAATGACCGAAAACATTCAGAAACTCAGTCATACCGAATTCAGTTCTCAACACTCTGAAAATAATGAAAAAGCGCCCGATCTTTTTTATTAATATCATAGCTTATTTTAGTTGCCGAGCAAATAATTTTTCTAAGCTGTTACTGTTTCGTTCTATTTGAAAAAGTAACCACTACACAATGACACATCCTGTAATGCATAGACAATTAGCAGATGCTGCATTTCAATGATTCATTCTGAGCATCTTTTTTTTATTTCGATTGAGGATGAGGATATAATGATAAAAAAGATTCAAGATCGATTTGGTTAGATTGCGAGCGAAGCGAGCAGAAAAAAATTTGCCCAAAAGAGAATCAATTTGGGGTTTGAAAATAAAAAAAAATTCGCGCGATTTTTTTTTATTTTCACAATCCCAAATTGATTCTCTTTTGGGCAAAATTTTTTCCGCTCGCTTCGCATTCTTGTGCTTATAGGATGCCCTACTGCGAACCTTTGACATCCCATTGTGCAGAAGAACGTTTTATTTTTTCAAAGTTAAATAGATTACTTTTACCAACTAAAAGGGTCGATAACAGAAAATTGTGGACATTTTTTTTTTTTTTGTCTGACCATCAAAAACAAAAAAAAATTAATAAAATTAATATTCAACGAGCAGTTCAAACAGCAAATCAATAAAAATTTAATTCTGTGCCTCTCTTGCAGGCATATTGTTACAAAGAAAGCGAAATATTTTTTCTTAATTCTATTTTGATCAATTTGGGTGCAGAAGGCCAACAATTCCACCCACCCGACATGGACGAAGTGAAGATAGCGATATCTAAACTAAAGTCGAACAAAGCCGCTGGAGCAGACGGGCTAGCCGCCGAACTGTACAAAGCAGCTGGAGATGATTTGGTTAGGAGCATGCACCAGCTCATCTGCAAAATTTGGTCGGAGGAAAGCATGCCCGATGAATGGAACCTCAGCATCGTTTGCCCGATCCTCAAAAAAGGAGATCCCCTGAACTGCACCAACTACAGAGGTATAAGTCTCCTTAACATCGCCTATAAGATCTTGTCTGCCGTGCTGTGTGAACGTTTGAAGCCCTTCGTCAACAACCTGATAGGTCCTTATCAGTGTGGCTTCAGACCAGGAAAGTCCACCATCGATCAAATATTCACCCTACGGCAGATCTTGGAGAAGACCCAGGAACTTCAAATCGATACCTACCATCTTTTCATCGATTTCAAGGCCGCGTATGACAGCGTCTATAGAGACCAACTATATAGAGCAATGTCTAGTTTTGGCATCCCAGAAAAACTCATCCGTCTGTGTAAGATGACAATGGAAAATTCACGCTGTTCCATCATGGTCGGAAAAAACCTAACGGACGCTTTTGATGTCAAAAAAGGTTTTAGACAAGGCGATGCGCTGTCATGCGATTTCTTCAACATCATCCTTGAAAAGATTGTGCAAAGCTCCAATGTCAACACCAGAGGCACAATCTTTCAAAAGTCCGTCCAGCTACTAGGATACGCAGACGACATTGACATAATTGGAAGAACACAGCGTGATGTCAGTGGAGCGTTTGTGAGCCTTGAGACGGAGGCCAGGAAGATGGGTCTAGCGGTTAACGAGGGCAAGACCAAGTTAATGCTGTCGACAAGAAAGGACAACCAACATCGACGTCTTGGAGCAAACGTCAACATAGACAGATTTAACTTCGAGGTAGTTAAGGACTTTGTCTACCTGGGATCCGCTATCAACTCAGACAACAACACCAGCGCTGAAATCAAACGAAGAATCACTCTTGCCAATCGCTGCTTCTTTGGACTTAGAAGGCAATTGAGTAGTAAAGTCCTCTCCCGAGCAACTAAAGTGACACTCTACAAAACCCTCATCATCCCGGTCCTCATGTATGGTGCAGAGACATGGACTGTGACAACATCTGATGAAAACGCTTTGGGCTGCTTTGAGAGAAAAATTCTTCGAGTGATTTTTGGTCCTGTCTGCATTAATGGGGAATGGAGGAGAAGATTCAACCAAGAACTATACGAGCTGTACAGCGACACTGACCTAGCCAGAAAAGTTAAGGTCCAACGACTTAGATGGTTGGGTCATGTTGAGCGAATGGAAAATAATGCTCCGGCTCGTAGAGTCTTCGAATCCAATCCGGAAGGACGTCGCAGAAGAGGAAGACCGCGACTCCGGTGGAGCACACAGGTGGTAGAGGACCTGAACCAACTTGGCGTGCGAAACTGGAGACAGTTAGCCAGGGACCGAGCTGGCTGGAGAAGTTTGTTGGGTGAGGCCCTGGTCCGACCTGGACTGTAGCGCCACCATAAGTAAGTAAGTAAGTAATTCTATTTTGATAGATTCATAAGTTATTGTTTTTTTTTTAGTCTAATTCATAAAAGAAAAAAAATTATTAATTTTTGCCATGTTTATTAAAATTTGTTTTCTAAGAACTTATGGCTCTTTTTTTGCTGACTTTTGACTCACTTGCGTGGGTTATAAGTTCATAATCGATGGTATGAAGTTTTGACCACCTAAGTGGGTCAAAAGTCCTTTACGGACTTATGACCTACGGACTTATGACACTGCGCCTATTAATATTACTGTTAAATTTGCGTGACAAACGTCTCCGAATACTCTTTAAATTATAAATATAAAATTAATTGTCCAAATTTGTCATCAGCCTCATCGGCCTTTTCCCTACGACAAAGCTATAGTGTGTCAAGTTTTTACTTCTTCAACTTCAATTCTTGACATAGAAGAACTTTCTTCAAGTATTTCAAATAGTTACAGAACCAGCATTTGAATTTTCATTAGCGTCCATTCCATATTCAGACCTCATAAAGCAATGTGAACTGAATGATTAAGGTAAAGATTAAGGTTTGTCAAAAAAAAAGACCGAGTTGATGGGATCAAGTGTCAAGTCCTAAAGAATGGAATCTTTTATCACTAGGTGTGACAGTTACTTCATTTAGAAGGCGTAAAGAGCCCTTAAAAGCTTATTTTAAAAATAGAATTATCCTTATTTGTATGTCACGATATTCGGGGTCTCATGAACGAGCCACGATCCTTCTATATAAAGCGACTTTTTTACTTTTTTTTTTTAAATCGATGTATCTGTGAAATACGACCTGTATTCAAGTTTTGAGCAATATAAAGTAAATGTAATCCAGAGCAAACACAATCTTTTCTGATGTATACAAAAGTTTGAAATTTGTTCCCTTGTGTTCCAAGCGACTCAAAATGATGAGAATCATGGAGAACGAAGAAAAATTATTATTCGTTATTTTGATTATTGAATAGTTCAAAACAAAACTCTCAACAGGTGAGCTTACTTTTGTCAAATTTCCTACAAGCTTGAGGAGAGACATCAAGAGATCCAGACAGTACTTTTTCTTATCAAAACCTGAAGCACAAAATTGTTTGCAATGCAATAAAGTGAACGTTTCACTGTAGATTTCGTTCATCTATATGAAAATAACAACCAAGATATACTACATCAATCATTTACACTGTGAAAAATTCAATTTTTAAATTAATTGTTCAATTCTTAGAACTAAGCGAAGGCAAGTCTTGTCACTTGTTTCATATAATCAATTATATAGTTAAAGACGGGTTTTTTTATGAATGTCTTTGCAAAATGAATTGATATGATATAAAGATATATGCCTACATTTTCTCTTCATTAGTTTATTATTACTCGCCGCGTGCCGCCTACTTGTTGTAATATCTAGATGCAATTCATTATTAATATGCCATTTGGTTTGAACATCTTATTCAAACGGAACTCGTTGTTCCTAGAAATAGCAATTACATTGTGTTTGTTGTTTTTTTAATTTCAAATACGATTTGAAATTCAAATCATAGTTTTGCAACAGGCAATATGATTTCATTAACATAATGAAATGTAAAAAGGCAGGCGGCAAAAAATTCCGTCATCAATCAATACTGATTAAATCAACAAATATCTCACTTATAAAAGCCAATTGTTAGCAAAATTGTTCCTTTATAGAGGGCCTGTGTTACGGAATACAAGACGGTTGGAAGTTCCTACTAGGAACTAAGAAACGTTTTCTTATTTAAGCAAAGCTGTTTATTATCGCACTTGATAAAGTTTGTTTATGAAAAATTGCAACATCTCCGAATTTTAATTCTTATAAAGACCATAGCCAACAGACTTATCAATTATCATTTTTCAAAAGAAACAAAGTGGTAGTATCTCTACACCGAATACCGTTTTATCACTTAAACGATCAAATTGCAAGTTTTCATGTGCAATAGGTACTTAAATTTCAATTAACAAAAGATGCATCACCTCCACATGTGTCGCCATTTATCGTCATCATAAATATACATCATCTTCGAATTGTTTTTGTTGAAAACTCATGTTCCATGATGTATATTCTCAATTGAAAGTAATAACTTAATATTAGAACTGTGAATTCAAGTGCAACCGATTGCATCGATTAGACAGCCCGACATGTGCATATGTGCAATTAGATTGAAATCCTATAATGCATGAAACTGTTTGTCCACGTCCACAATGTGTTCATGGCATCGCATCACGTCAAATTACATTTGCTTTGATATTGCATATGAACCTGATGGGCATCTAATTGCAGAGGAACGTGATATACTCGTATACGTATCTTGGATGAATAAAAAAGAGAATTAGAGCGTGAATCTGTAGGTGTTGAATAACTCAAATTATGTTTGGTAATAATTTATTTGATATTTGCTGGGAATAAGATTGTGTTCTTGGAGCAAAGTTACCAAATAATGATTATAGAAGGTACAACAAAGACTTTCATTTTTATTGATTTGAAAAAGAACCGTTGATAAGGAATCTGCAACCTCAACTATTTCACTGAATAAACTGCAAATATTTTCATTTCACGTAAAGCTACAAATGGATGAATAGGAGCATGCACCAAATCATCTGTAAGATATGGTCAGAGGAATGCATGCCCGATGAATGGAAACTCAGCATTGTTTGTCTGATCCTGAAAAGGGGAGATCCTCTAAACTACACCAACTACAGAGGAATCAGTCTACTTAATTTAACATCGCCTACAAGATCCTCTCTGCCGTAATATGTGAACGTCTGAAGCCTTTCGTCAACAATCTGATTGGTCCTTATCAATGTGGCTTCAGGCCAGGAAAGTCAACCATCGACCAAATTTTCACGTTGCGGCAGATCCTGGAAAAGACCTATGAACTCCAAATCGATACTCAACACCTTTTTATCGATTTTAAGGCCGCGTATGACAGCATCTACAGAGACGAACTGTACAAAGCTATTTCTAGTTTTGGAATCCCTGCCAAGCTCGTTCGCTTGTGCAAAATGACGATGGAGAACTCACGCTGCTCCATCAAGGTTGGCAACGAACTTACGGAATCTTTCGACGTCAAAAAAGGATTCAGACAAGGCGATGCACTGTCATGCGATTTCTTTAACATCGTTCTTGAGAAGATAGTGCAGAACTCCAACGTCAACACCAGAGGCACTATCTTCCAAAAATCTGTTCAACTTCTCGCGTACGCCGATGATATTGATATAATAAGAAGAACACAGCGTGATGTCAATGGCGCCTTTGTGAGAATTGAGACAGAAGCGGCAAAAATGGGTTTAGCGGTAAATGAGGGAAAACGAAGTATATGCTGTCTTCGAGGAAGGACACCCACACCGACGGCTCGACAGAACGTCACAATAGACGCATAACTTCGAGGTAGTAGAGAGTTTGTCTACCTAGGCTCCGCTATAAACACGGGCAACAACACCAGCGCCGAGATCAGACGAAGAATAACTCTTGCTAATCGCTGTTTCTTTGGGCTAAGAAAGCAATTGAGTGGAAAAGCCCTCTCTCGAGCAACTAAGGTAAAATTGTACAATACACTCATCATCCAGTCCTGCTGTATGGTGCAGAAGCATGGACCTTGACAAAATCGGATGAAAGTGCCTTAGGCTGTTTCGAGAGGAAAGTTCTTCGGGTCATCTTTGGCCCCGTGTGCATTGAAGGGAATGGCGAAGAAGATATAACAGCGAACTTTACGGGTTGTACAACGACATGGACCTAGCCAGAAGGGTCAAGGTCCAGAGACTCAGATGGCTCGGTCATTTAGAGCGAGATGGACACCAATGCTCCGGCCCGGAAAGCCTTCGACACTATTCCCGAGGGACGTAGGAGGAGAGGAAGACCGCGACTCAGGTGGCGCACTCAAGTGGAAGAGGACCTCAATCAACTTGGAGTGCAAAACTGGAGACAGCTAGCTAAGGACCGAGCTAGCTGGCGGAGACTGTTGATTGAGGCCCAAGTCCACAACGAACTGTAGCGCCACCTTAAGTAAGTAAGTAACAAATGGATGAATATGAAGACTTAAGTTAGATTAGGTTATATGGGCTGGTTGGTTTGTAGATCCCTTGTGATACTCCGAAGTATTGAAAAAGTTTTAAAACCTATGAATTCTAAGATTGGTCGAGCCATTTGGAGGACTTGACTTGAATATCAAGACTTATTTCTCACACAGTCAAAAGTCCTTTTATATTATAACTAAAACAACTGTCCTAAAACACAAGTGTTGATATTTTTGGGATTTTGTGACAGCCCCAAAAGGATGGCGGTCAGCTTCCTTCCTAGTCAACAACTTCTTAAGAATGTATCATAATAGCCACCTCGAGAAGGTTATAGAAACAGGCTCTGATGATCCGACTCATATGGCGAGGCTAATGCATTTCAATAAAGCTTTTAAGAGAAGTTGACACGGCTTATAAACAATGTCATTAGTTCTGCCAAATCCATCTTAGGCAGAAGTCAAGCTCATAGAACTTTGACTCGCCAAAATGTATATAAAAAGCTCAGCAAAATAAATGAAAAATCTTTAGATGCAAAGAAAGCATGGACTCAGTGAAGATAAAAAGAAAAGTTCTACGGAGAATAGTTGGCCCCGTTAAAAGGAAGGACGATTCCGGAGACAATATGACCATAAGCTTTAAATCTATAAATCTTCAGCAGATCTTATGACAAAAATTATGTTCGATAGGCCCTGTGGTTTGAGCACCTACGTCGTATGAGCAATGAGGAATAGGTCCACAACCTGCTTCGCGGTTCATGATCGGAATAGTTGGAAGAACTTGTTGGAAGAAGGCATAAACGTCATCCGTCCGTTGACGATGATAGTCTTGTCTCTGGAGTATTCTTAAAAAGAGAGAGAGAGCATTGGCAGTTCAGAAGACTTCTACATGCTTCTCGGTGATTCTGAAAACGTTAATTTCTAGTAGCGAAAAGAGTGATTCGCTCTTCAATTTGAGTCCAATAAATAGATTGGAAATTGAATTCAATTCCTCATCCAAAGTGTTTTTGTCACTTTTACAATATTAAAGAAAATAATAACAATCCCTTTTCGGAGTGCAAGCTACGAACGTTTTTATTGTTTACCAAAATTTTACTAAAGTATGTCTTGGTGTTATTTTTTTCTTAATATTTTTCTCCAGGCGTCATTTGTTCACCTTGATCCAATTTATTTAACCTTGCTCTTGTTGCTCTGCGTCAAACTTCTTTAACAAAAAAACAGGCAAACAATCGAATTTGCGTTCGGAAAAGTACAACTTTTATCCAATTATTCACTTTAAAGTCTCAATTAAAAAAAAAACTTCTTCGAGCTAAACAGAACCTCATCCAATCTTTCTTATCAATTTATCATAGTTAATCTGCTTCTGTTGCCATTCCTTGTCCGTTGTCCCCGAAAATAGCGCAATTAACCGCCTTCAAAACGAAAAACAAGTTGTTCACACAAACTTATCACACAATATAAAATCTAAAAATAAATCCATTCAAAACTGGTGCGTGGTAGTCGAAATCCAGAATCACAAACAACAACAGCACTTATACAAATCTTTTCTCAAATACGACAACTTAAATTAAATTGATAGCTCCTGGATATAATTTTCTTTGTACTAAGATAAACTTTGCACTCGAAACCAAGCCCCCCGATTAGTTTGTAGGATGTTGAGTTACTTGCAAAAAAATATCTGAAAGTAAATAGCATAAATTGTGTTAAGATTTCATGACGGAGATTCTGTGGATGACAGTTCAGTAAATAAGAGAAGTTCCGAGCAGGGTGTTTTAAGTCCAATAAATAGAAACTTGCAACGTGTTTAATCAAATGAAATATCATCAAAGAGACTCAGGATATTTTGTTATTGTTGATTCTAAATATTATTTTATATTATTTTAATCGGTCGGATCGTTTGACTCAGGGAAATTACGCTTGCTTTTGGAATTGTGTCCACTCTAAAAAATTCTATAACGCCTTTACTTTTGCTGATGACACCACGCTTCTTGTTGTATATGCACCTACCTAAGTAAACCTATACCCTTGGGCTATAACTGGTATGCCAGCCATCTAAGGCTTAACCCGACCACTCATTATCTGACTGTTGACACAAATCTTTACAGCTGGTTTCTCTTGCTGTCACGAATCACGTTGTCGGTCGGTCCATTGGTACAAAACCTTATTGAACCCAAGGAGCTTTGTACTTCCCTGGAGGTGGTAGATAAACAGAACTGCCAATCTCCTGTACTAGAGCGCAAATACCTACAATGGAAATATATATATGTAGTTAAGATATGTAGATTCTGTGCCAATAGTCCTGCCGCGCTTCTTTCACAGTCAATACCAATTTTTCTTGACATTTCAAATAAAATTATTTTCCAACATAATTTATTTTCCATTCTGTGGTGGTTGGGTGTTGTAGGATCTGGGGGCTGTATATTTTTCTACACACCAAGTGCTTACCTTACCTCCGGACCGGGTATGGTTATATCAATAGATATAACTTGAGAAACTTGTTAACGCGAGTGCAAAAGGGAGAAACAGAAGCACTTTAACAATAGCCCTACAAATTTGGAGATTATTGCGAGGGGCTAACAACCCCTCTATGCATTGAGAGTTTGTATCTGGAAGAGGAGTCTAGCAAGGAGTATTTTTGCGACCTCCTGGATAGAGCCTACGGAGCCTGTCCAGAGTACGACGTCAAAATCGTAATCGGAGACTTCAGTGCAAAAATCGGGAAGGAACACATCTTTAGCGGATTAGTTGCAAAGCACAGCCTCTACGAAGTTACAACAGATAACGGCTTCCGACTAATCGACTTTGCTGCAGCTCGTAATACTTATCACCGTATTACGAGCTGCAGCACTATGTTTCCAAGACGAAAGATCTACACAGCAACCTTGCGATCTCCAGATGGTCGAACCACCATCAAATCGATCAAGTGCTAATCGGGGCAGGCACGCATCCAACATCTTGAATATGCATTTAAACTTCTGATATCAGAACCGGGACAAAGGCTCTTCGAAACAGTGAAGTCACCGAACTACAGTGAATTGTATGCAGCACTTCCAACAGCTAGGGTGGAAATGCGCTAAAATGAGCGAGCGAGCAGCTAATGACGGTAATGAAAGATCTGTAGAGTTGGGTGAGGCCCTTCTACATGCGAATATCATGAACAGGACGAAGACTCGTTGGTCTTTGAAACGTGGAATGAGGAACAAAAACAAAGGGACATCATATCCACCGCCTAGCGAAACATAAACGTCACTGTAGGAGTTCAGACCTACTCTTAGAAGAATAAACAACAATCCTACAAAGCGAATACAAAAGGGGAGATCCAGAAGAAGGAATAACCCCCAGCGTACACGGCATGCTGCTTCGGTTTGGCAAATAAACTATACTGGGGTTCAAAACTCCTTCACTTGAAAGACAAAGTTGGCTTTTTTGCTATAAATCTTTGATTTTAAGCCAGTTCCCTAAGACTCTACGGTTGGCGCCCGAGATGCCCTGGACGAATAAGTAAAAAAGCGGGAGTTGGATACTGGGGCTACCTTTCGAAAGTAAAAATCTATCTTCGAGACGTGAATTTCGAAGGTAGGTTCCAACCGAAGGACTGTACCTGTTGTACCGAGATGTGGACAGTAGTCCAGAAGCGCCACAGAAAAGACGACTTACAATGGCTCGGCCACATCACTAGCGGAATGCGACGGACAACGCTCTTATCCGAAAAATGTGCTTCGTTCTCAATCCCAGCCAACCAGAGTACGAGGCGGCTAGGGAAACCGAACCTACGATACAAGGACAGCGCGTGACTGCGGATGCCAGAGCGCATGGTTTCGGCGACCTTGGAGAGTGCAGGCGAGGGACCAATATCACGAGGGAAGGGCTGCAGTTATCTTAGTCTGTGATCCATTCATTGATTGAGAGCCGGATATAGAAAGGCAAGTAAAGTTAAGTTTTTGAATAGCAGCGATTGCTAATTTTATTTTTCTTATAAGGGGATCACAATAGGGAGACGCAAGGTTAGGCCCCCGTGTTACTGCAAGTTCACAGTTTACGATGGGCACCAGCCCCTCATAAAACTAAACCTAACACTAACCTAAGAAAGTCTAAGTATATTCGGTGTCTCCACATATATTTGTGTTGAAGTCAAACTTCGCAGCTGCCGAAATTGTCTAATTTCTGGTTGATCGGGAGCCCCGTGTATACAATCCCGCTTGACAACATAAGAGTTAAGGGACTTTAAAGCTACACTGAGACCAGGCGATGAACGGCGCTGTACGACGCCAGTCTGTCGAATGCCCGAATTTTTCTCTGATTCATCTCACATCTCCTACTTAGCTAATCTGTCCCCCGTTCGTGAGGCCGCAAACAACGAGGTCCTCGTCCGCCTAGTTGCCTATTGCAAAGCTGAGTTTAAACGGTCTCGGAATTTCTGGACCTTTTGTTTTCCGATTCCACTGGTCATCGGAATAATCGCTGAAATCTTCTTGAAGTCATGTTGATAAGAAAATTGGAATGACTTTTGAATCCTTGCTGGGTGGTTCCAGTGCGCAATTTAAATATCAATAATAGTCTTGAAATTAAGTAGAAAGACAGAAGTTACATTTCAGACTAGGTGACAACAACCGTGGGCAGTTTAAGATAAGGAAGCCTCTCTATGTCATACGTGTCGAAAACCTTTTCCAAAACCACTAAAGCTGAACTGTCATCCGGGTGGCATTTGATGGACATAGCTTTGAACCCGAAATGATTATTATCCAGAGTTATTGCGTTGTCCGAGGCCGCAGTTTATTTGGTTCACCGTATTCTCTGGTGATTTATTAATATCTCCCGAGATAAGAAGTCTTACTTGGTTGTATGAAGATTTGAAGGATTGGAGTTCGCAGCTACCGGTTTGGACCAGTTCGCGAAATTAATACGAATCTACTAACATTACGGCTGGTGGATTGAAATGATGGGGACAGGCAGGTAATAAGCGATCAGAAGAAAAGCATGGCAGCAAATTGGGTCATGCTTAATCGAGGTGTGGGAAAATAGGACTAAAGAGAACAAAACTTTGTTTTATTAATCGTTCGTTATTTTTCTCTTTTAATCGCAATTTGTTGGAAATGGATAGACAGACCCAGCCAAGTGATCTGTTAAACATGCAGCAGAATCAAACCAAGGAATCAACATTGATTTTTTGGTTTCTTCCATTCCTCTATCCCAAACAATCCAGACGTTAACAATGATTTTAACCAAAGCACCGGAAGATTTTTAATCAAAGTGAACTAACGGTATGACAAAAAGTCCTGAAAGAAAATTAACCTCGCTCCGCACAAACGTTAATTTAGCTGCTACAAAGTTCTTTATTTGTTTTTAAGATCCCAATTTCCCCCTTCAAACAAAAACCAGATCAAATGTGTAAATCCACGAATTAGCAATTCACCTAATCCTTGTACCCAACATAAACTCAGCAGGATAGAGTCATTGCCCTCATACTCAAAAGAGCATTAAGTTCTCTCTCTAAATTACAGAATTAAGGGGGGATAGTCAGTTTAAACTCAAATTCTCCTTAATAATTACTTTAAATACTTAATTAATAAGTGGGCAAAAAACCTCAACACATCCCGCTCATTCTTCTCATGAAAATAATATTGAATTCCATTTTTATTCAGATAATTATAATTGTGTGACGGACTGTAAAAATGTGGGCAAACCTAAAATTGTCACTTCTCTTGCGTGTAAACAAGCCTAATTATGAAAATACACAAACCTAATCGAAATAATAAATCTTGTTAACAAAACGGAAACAGATGTCGTCCATTGTTTATGTTTTTCCTTTGTTTTTCTCTACTTTTCGATTGTCAAATACAAACAAAACCTATAACCGACTTTGTAGATACATTATGAAATGGAAAATAGAAAATAGAAAATGCAAATAAAGCAAACATTTGCATCGAATGTTTAAGCCATTAATTCGATCAAATTACTGGCGAAATAACGAAATCAATCGAAACATCCACAAACAAAATGTCAAACAGTGCGGAGATGCAACACACGAAATCGAATACCGATACGACGTTGACACACCCAGCAGTTTTGGTTCCGATAGAATATATGGATAAACTGTGTCGGCTCGACTGTACTTGACATTGAAAGTCTATCTAGTGTGTTTTTTCGATGTAGTTGATAGTCCATCCGTCTTTAATTGAAGTTTTGATGCATCGCCGAATGCGGACAAGTGTCCATAACGTCCGTCCGAGGGATTCATGACGGTGCAGTCTTCGTCAATCGTTCCACTCTGTCCGTATTAGTTGTGAGTTCGCAAATTGGCAAACATTTGTGAATTTTCTCTATTTTCTCTAATAGACTGTCAATTAGAGGATTCAGTGAATGCGTAATTGGGCCATTGAAGGTTACTTGTAATGAGCTGAATAGGAAGGTTGTGAGCATTGCAGTGTAACGATGCAAATTTGGCCACAGGACATTCCTTTTTGTGTCAATAAACGTTTACGGTCTCAAGACAAAGAAGTAACAAATCATTCCCAAATGAAGGGAAACGAATAGATAAAAGTCGAATGGCTATTATTTTTTCATTATACGGGAATAAAAATGCAGAGATTAATAAGTAGAATTGTCAAGGAATTGGGTCAATTAGCATTGTCTGATGTCAGTGGACAACGTTACTAATGATCGGCCTTTTCTTCATGGGTTTAAGTATTGAAAAGTTTGTTTGGAAAATTATATTCATATTCTCCTGCAATGTATAAAAGCTAAACTAATTAAAATAAACGGAATTACCAACACTCGGTGAAGTCAGATATCAGATTTATGATAATTTCAGATGGAAAAAACTTGTAAATGTTATTCTGGCACTTGATGTAGATGCAAATAATATAAATTTTACATAAAACAAAGTAGGTAATGATTAGTCTACAATCCTAATTCAAGATTCTTGTCTAACATAATGCATTAATATCCCCAAAAGAAAACTGTGTTACAATAATACCTTTGTTTAGTTATTCCAATATGTAAGTCGATAGAAGATATGAAAACCATAATCTCTCTCTCAAAAGAACAAAGTTTCAATGGATTTTAGCTAAAAAAGTGTGTTCCACAAAATTCACTAAAGTCCTGTATTGATATAAGTCACCACAAATCCTCAGAAGGAATCCGGTGTTGATTAATGAATTTAATCAGAAATACAATGCCTACGCCAAAGCTTATCCAATTTTAAGTATTTTTGTTATTTGACTACCTACAAAATATATCTTGAAAGTTGAACGACGTGATTGCTAAATAAATATAATTAGGTACAGTATGGATTTTGTTTTCACACGAGAACGAGTTTTTCTTTGAATTGAAAAAGATACCTAGTCCTTTTTTTAGTCCTCTTTCAAAAGTGTCCTAAAGGACTACCTCACAAAATTCAACCATATCTATTCTCGTGCTTCCGATGTATTATTGATGTATTTTCACAAAAATCAGAATTCCATACACGCTTTTCGATTGTCATCCTAAATTGCTGATTGTCCATGAAAAACTTTGTTATTTATTAACGAAGGCTATTATCATATACAGTGAAAATTTATTAATAAATGACATTTAAGGATTGAACGGAAATTAAGGGCCCCTTCCGGACAAACAAGCAAAACCAATTGCACCTTAATTTTTCCATGCCAAAAACATTGATTTTTAAAAGGTCGTTGATGTTCTTCGTGCTCGCGACAGAGGTTTTTCCAAGTGTTCTCAATCACATTTTTTCCATTTTACTATTTGAAAACCAAATGGCACCGGCAAATCATATAATTAACCATCTGAAAAACCAATGAGCTATTCCAAAATTTTTTAATCAAAAAATGTAAATATTTACAATTCGAAAGCGAAAGCATATTTTTGAATCAAAAACTTACCATCCAATCAAACCTAATTTCCGACCTTTTTTTAGTAATTTTTTGGCAATTTTCCACTCACAGAAAGCAACACTGGAATACAACAGGATTGAACCAATGAAAATTTCACAAAAATATCTGGACGTTGGACTTAAGAAATTTGGTGTAGTGTTTATATTATAAGGTTGAGAGTCCAGTTTTTCAAAATAACTTAACGGAAAATGACACAGTTTTTCCCAATTACTTCCTGGTGTTTGTAATAAAACCATTGTAGACGTAATTATTGTCAGCAAAAGCGTCCTTTACTTAACTTATGGTGGCAGCAACAGTCCCAGGTCCGGACCAGGGCCTCATCCATCAAAACCAGTCTCCAGCCAGCTCCGGTCTCCAAGCTAGCTGGTCTCCGGATCAGGTCTCGTACCACCTGTGTGCTCCACCTGAATCGTGGTCTACTCTTCTGCGAAACGTCTTTCCGGGGTTGGATTCGAAGGCTCAAACGAGCCGGAGCATTATTTTTCTTCACATTCGCTCAAACATGACCCCATACCCAAAGTCGTTAGGACCTTTACTTGTTCTGTTGGGAAGTGATGGTAATAACGTTCAAAAAATATCACTTTAATTTACATTCACTCGATATTTTCATCAAGCAATATGTATTAAGTTTTATTTCATTTCTGTTCATTCGAAAATTATTTTTCAATCAATAAAGAACATAGAACTATATTGTTAATACTTAAAGCTCTATTTATTTTCTGGTTTGTACCTGCGGTAAGGCTAATATTTATATTCAACAGATTATGAGACTTAATTGTACAACAGAAATAAGTAAGGAAATAAAGAAATAAAGAATGGATTCAACAAAATCAAATATTGTTAAATTAAATAATTATAATTATGTAAACTGGAAGTTTAGGATGGAGTTATTGTTACGCAAGCAAAATTTATGGAAGAAGGTTATTCTAGGTGAAAAACCGAAACCAATAATAGGTGAAAACAATACAATTTCGAATCAAAAAGTTATCGATGAATGGGAAGAATTTGACGATGAAGCCAGGGGCACGATAGGTTTATGCGTTGATGACGATCAACTTGCCCATATTCGTTTAGAGACAACAGCAAAATCGACATGGAATGCACTCAAAAATTATCACGAGAAGAACACACTCACCAACAAAGTATTTTTGATGCGATCAATTTGTTCGTTGAAGTTAGAAGAAGGTGGAGATGTTAAAGGACATATTTCCAAAATGCAGGACTATTTCACAAATTACGTGATATTGGTGAAGAAAATGTTATCCGACAAATGGAGTGCTGCAAATGTTATTAAGTAGCTTACCTGAGAGTTATAATGCTTTAATTACTTCATTAGAATCCCGCAAGGAAGAGGAAATAACTTTTGCATTAGTACAACAAAGGGTCATAGCAGAATATGAAAGGCATGCAAATACGAATGGAAGTTCTGAAGATTGTGTTTTGAAGACTGTGGACAAACGTTGTAGTTTGCTATTTTTGTCGGAAACCAGGCCATCAAAAGAAGTCTTGTGAAAAATACAAGGATTGGGTTGCAAAAAGAAATTTCAAGAAGACGGATGTCAAATGGAACCATAAAGTGAATTCAATTGAAGAACCATCAAGGACAAAAGACAGAATCTTGTGACAATTCAAGGGATTTTCTATTCACTATTGGTCAAGCAAACAAATTCAGATGGATTATCGATTCAGGAGCTACCAGACATGTTACAAATAATGTAAGTTTTTTTACGGACATCGACAAAACATACAAGAGTTCTGTTGAACTGGCGAATGGAAACTCAACAACGGTTCAAGGAATTGGATCAGGAACTTTGAAATTTTTGGACGAAAGTGGAAATGTTCATCAAGCAAAGGCATCAGAAGTTTTGTACGCTCCGAGTTTAACAGGTAACATGCTTTCAGTCAAACAACTTACCAAGAATGGATTACGAGTCGAATTCGATGATAGGAAATGCGAAATCAAGCACGAAGGTAAGCAAATTGGTATAGGGGATGTAGCTGGTTCTCTATATGTTTTGCGACAACCTCACGATATGTGTGCTTTGATTGAACATAACGAAAATTGTATACATCAACTACATCGAAGGATGGGGCATAGAGATCCTAACGCGATAAGAAAAATGAATGCTGATGGATCATTCAAGGACTCAATATAGTCGACTGCGGAATCAAAGAAGTTTGTGATGTTTGTACAAAAGGAAAAATGACAAGGCTGAAATTTCCGAAACAATCTGAAAGTGAATCACTAGCGCCTTTAGATTTGATTCACACGGATGTTTGCGTCCTATGCAAACAGCCACACATACTGGAAAGAGATACATAGTCACATTTATAGACGACTTTTCAAGTTTTACAATTGTTTGTTTATTGTCTCATAAAGGAGAAGTTGAAGAAAGAATAAAACAGTTTGTAGAATTTTGCAAAACCAAATTTTCACAAAAACCCAAAATTTTAAGATCAGATCGTGGTGGGGAATATACTGGGAGAAGCCTTTCAAACTACCTTAAGTCAGAAGGAATTCAGCAGCAGCTTACAGCGGCGTATAGTCCACAACAGAATGGAAAAGCGGAAAGGAAAAACCGGACATTAATAGAGATGGCAAGATGCATGTTGATAGATGCTGAGTTACCAAACAGTTTTTGGGAGAAGCTATATCCACTGCTAATTTCATCCAAAATCGTGTGATAACTAGAAACAACAAATACAACACCGTTTGAGCGATGGAATGGTTTCAAGCCAACAATAGAACAATTTCAAATATTTGGCTCAAAATGCTTTGTTCATGTTCCAGAAATAAAAAGACGGAAGCTAGACAACAAGGGAATCGAAGCAATATTTTTAGGATATGACGAACAGGCTAAAGCATACCGATGTTACGATAAAATAACAAAGAAAGTAATCATAAGCCGTGATGTTTGTTTTCGTTCCTCTACACAAAGCAATGAAGCCTTAGTTCAGCTATCAAAATCTGAAAGAAAGGACTCATCAACCGAGAAGACACAAGTGCAAGAGGACGAATATATTATTCAGGAGGAGATAGATGAAGAGAATGAAGACATTGAACAATCTGAAACGACAAACAAAACAGATCAAATACTTCAGAAGCGTATATCGGACAGATCAAACAAAGGCGTTCCACCAAAGCGTCTTATAGAAGAAATAAATGCAACTAAAGAAATAAACGAACCTTCTAGTTACAATGAAGCAATCGAAAGTGACCAAAAGGCGCATTGGCTTACAGCGATGCAAGAGGAATTGGAGTCACACAAAGTAAATACCACATGGGACCTCGTTAATCTGCCACCCGGTAAAAAGGCGATCGGAAGAAAGTTGCAGATCTATTGACAAAGCCATTACCTCAAGCCAAACATATCTACTTACGGAACAAATGCAATATTATTTGAACGAGGAGGATGTGTTGGAAGTGATGGTTATAACGTCAATATAATATCACTTTAATTTACATTCACTCGATATTTTCATCAAGCAAATATGTATTAAGTTTTATTTTCATTTCTGTTCATTCGAAAATTATTTTTCAATCAATAAAGAACATAGAACTATATTGTTAATACTTAAAGCTCAATTTATTTTCTGGTTGTACCTAGCGGTAAAGGCTAATATTTAATAGTTCAACATTATTCTGGTCTAGGGTGTTGTCAACTGAATAGCTCGTAAAGTTTCTTGCTTGAATCTTCAGTCTCCATTCTCCAATTAATGCAGACGACCAAAAATCACTCGAAGAATTTTTTTACTCTCAAAGCAGACCAAAGCAGTTTTTCATCAGATGAGTTTGAGTCATAGTCCATGGTCTCCCCCTTGCCCGCCAATAACATGAGGTACTAGGAGAGTTGTATGAGGGTCTTTGTAGGAGTGTCACTTTAGTTGCTCGGGAGAGAACTTTACTACTCAACTGCCTTCTAAGTCCAAAGAAGCAGCGATTGGCAAGAGTGATTCTTCGTTTGATTTCAGAGCTGGTGTTGTTGTCTGAGTTGATAGCGGATCCCAGGTAGACAAAGTCCTTAACTACCTCGAAGTTAAATCTGTCTATGTTGACGTTTGCTCCAAGACGTCAATGTTGATTGTCCTTTCTTGTCGACAGCATTAACTTGCTATTGCCCTCGTTAATCGCTAGACCCATCTTCCTGGCCTCCGTCTCAAGGCTCACAAACGCTCCATCGACATCACGCTGTGTTCTTCCAATTATGTCAATGTCGTCTGCGTATCCTAGTAGCTGGACGGACTTTTGAAAGATTGTGCCTCTGGTGTTGACATTGGAGCTTTGCACAATCTTTTCAAGAATGATGTTGAAGAAATCGCATGACAACGCATCGTCTTGTCTAAAACCTTTTTTGACATCAAAAGCGTTCGTTAGGTTTTTTCCGACAATGATGGAACAGCGTGAGTTTTCCATTGTCATCTTACACAGATGGATGAGTTTTTCTGGGATGTCAAAACTAGACATTGCTCTATATAGTTGGTTTCTTTAGACGCTGTCATACGCGGCCTTGAAATCGATGAAAAGGTGGTAGGTATCGATTTGAAGTTCCTGGGTCTGCCGTAGGGTGAATATTTGATCGATGGTGGACTTTCCGGGTCTGAAGCCACACTGATAAGGGCCTACCAGGTTGTTGACGAAGGGCTTCAAACGTTCACAAAGCACGACAGACAAGATCTTGTAGGCGATGTTAAGGAGACTTATACCTCTGTAGTTGGTGCAGTTCAGGGGATCTCCTTTTTTGAGGATCGGGCATACGATGCTGAGGTTCCATTCATCGGGCATGCTTTCCTCCGACCAAATTTTGCAGATGAGCTGGTGCATGCTCCTAACCAAATCATCTCCAGCTGCTTTGTACAGTTCGGCGGCTAGCCCGTCTGCTCCAGCGGCTTTGTTCGACTTGAGTTTATATATCGCTATCTTCACTTCGTCCATGTCGGGTGGGTGGAATTGTTGGCCTTCTGCACCCAAATTGAATGGTTCTGTATTGCTGGCGGAGTTTTGGTCGTCATCGCCATTATACAGCTTGGAAAAGTGGTCTTTCCATATCCTCAGCACTGACTGCGGTTCTACTACGATGTTCCCATGATGGTCTCTACAGGCTTCAGTTCGGGGTGTATAAGCCCTGGAGGTTTGTCTCACCTTTTTGTAGAACTTTCGAACCTCGTTCCTGTTGTGACATCCCTCTATCTCCTCGATCGGGCGCTTCTGATGCTCCCTTTTTTTCTTTCTGAGAAGTTTATGCTCCTCCCCCCTTTTCTGCTCGTAGAGCTCGCGAGCTACTCGTGTCCTTCTTTGCAGCGCCGCTTTGTATGCCTTTTGTTTAGCTGCATGTGCTCGCCGGCATTCATCGTCAAACCAGGGGTTCCGTTGTGTAAACCCTAGCACTTCAGAGGCGGCATCTCTGATGGTTGCTCGGCGGTGCTGCCACTGGTTCTCTATATTTTGTGCTGCAGCAAAGCACTTCTGAGGAGATTTTCGGAGACACCATCGGAAAAGGATCTAGCAATCTCTTGCGATTGTTTGCCGTTGGCGTCGAATTTCCTCCTAGCATTTTCGCTTGTTGGCCTTGATTGGGATATCCCCATTCGTACCTTGGTTACAACAAGGTTGTGGTCCGAATCGGATTTGACACCTCGGAATATGCGGACATCTTGCATGCTAGAGAAGTGTCGTTCGTCGACCGTTTGTCATTTGAAAAGTATAAATTATGTTTTGTTCTACACCTTCTACCCTTATTCCTCTTTAGTTTAGAAAAAAATAAGGAAAATCGGTCAAGCAGTTTGGCCGGTTAGCCAACGAACCGAAAAAAAAGCTGTTCTTTTATATACATAGAAGAGAAGATAGAGATGTACTTTAAATTATAAGAACTTTAAAGTGAAGTAGACTAATATATTTCTCCCCTCTAAACCTAGACAAAATTAAGATATGAATATTGAAACTTCAGTTTAATAAAGCTTTTGGAGCAGGCAACTTAATTAGGTTTGGAGTTGCAGTTGTAATTCATAGTGTGATCTTTCTTTTTGTGTGATCGTCAGAAAAGTGAAATGTCTAAATTGCACGAATTATTCTCTAACAACGCCGAGACTATATTTAGACTTCAAAACTATCTGAATACATTCATTTTAAGTGACATAGACCAAATAGTCCAACTATTCGACAATGGCAAACTAATGATGTCTTTGCTTAAGTCCAACAAAGCTTCTGTGGTGGACAGGGGTAAAGCTGATCAAAGGAAAGTATGTCTGACAAATGGAACCTCAGCATCGTTAGCAGGATCTCAAAAAAAAGTGATCCACTAAATAAACGTCCATAAGTCTCTACAGAGTTTTGTGAAACGTGCATCAATAACCAGATATAGGTCCTTATCTCTATGGTTTGACATCGGGAAAGCCCTTCTTCGATCAGACCCAGGAACTATTAATCAATTTTTACCACCTTTTCATTATTTACAAAAGCAATCTTTCGGCATACCAGATAAAACTCATTCGTTTGTACAAGATCATAATCATTCGATTATTCCCATCATTAGTAATAAATTAACTTTGATGTGAAGTTATTTCTCACAAAAGGTGGGAATTGATTTCATTTATGTATACAAGAGTTACACATTATTATCACATTTTTTAGTTCACTTTTGGCATTAAAATTAATGGCAAATATACTTCCAGTGGTGGGGTAAAAAAAAGTGTCTTGAGGTTCCTGGTGCTGTTCTGGTTTAATGTTTGCTTTAAAAAGTCTGCTTAGCATTGGAAGTTGGTCACGATTATTTAAGAGCACCTTATTCTTTGAATCTATAAAAATTAACACTTTTTATTTGTAAGTTTGCAAAATAGCCAAACCGATTGACCGATTATCTTCTTTTTTAAACTACAGCGGAATAATATAGAAGGTTCAGGATAAACAAAATTTTCCAGCTACGCCACTGTTATTTACTTTACGTTTAATGTGCTTTAACACCTCCTTATTATCATTTTACGCCATTTTCATATGCACAAAGACTGTAAATCAAAATGTATTCTTGAACTTTTATAAGTTAAAATTTAATCCAAAAATTTTCCACTAACTGTTGGAAAAAATGATGATAATGAATGATAACTAATAAACAGAATATTTAAATTTGCATTCTAGTAAAGACAAGTAAATACAAATAACGAAAACAATCTTGTGTGATAAATTGTATGTTAAGAAAAAGCAAATAAATTTTATTTTATCATTCCGAAAATAGCAACAAAATATTTTAACAATTGTTTAAATATTTATTTCAGGTATCTTTGAGTTTTATTTGATTAAAATACAACTCTTTATTTTAAGGCTTAAAAATTTTATTGCTTCCAACAATTTTAACCGCAAAATTTGGTTTATCGAAAACACATGCTGCTCGTTAAGATCTTAATTAATAAATCAAAACGCATTGTCTTGATAAAAATAAAGCGGAGTTAATCTTTGAGGACAACAAACAACAAGTCTGGAGGTTGACGTCAATCTTATTTCTTTCAATAGCAAATGTGACAAACTTATCAAATTTTGACGACCGACGATGCATTTTATAAAAAAGAAGAATATTGTGGGTTGGCTGGTAACGCCGCCATTAAATAGAACTTCATCAAAATGTTGGGAACATAAGGCTTAAATGGTTAGAATACCTTCATAGTATTATCCTGTAGCAAAGAAATAATCCCGAATGATCAATGTCCCTTCAATGGATAAAATTCAAAGTCAATGCTCTTATTTAATCAAAAAATGTATCAGTCTACCATCCTTTAGAAACCGTTTAGAAATAAAACTGATCAACCTGCGTAAAACATATGACAACGATAAATCAATTTCAAAAGAGAGCTTATATTGGTGTTGTACTGTATATCAGTTTTTGCATACAAGTAGAAGTAGAATAAGCATAGCATGGCTACGATATTGAAAATACGACTGAAGTTAAGCTCTTACTGATAGGGATTCCTGAATGCATGAGTATTACGCAAGTTGAGGAATGCAACTGGCTATTTCATTAGAGTCATAAGAAATTGCGATGTGATGAAGCGACTTAAACGACTCAAAGATAGAAGAATTATCAATAATCTTAAACTGTTCAAGAGGCTTAAGTTTGTCACTGTCCAGAGTCAGCAGTTCTACTCAAGCGTATACACGTTAAATAATAAAGGTTCCGCCAAATAACTTTTTTTTTTGAAAAATACTATAAGAAAAAACTAATAAACATTTATTTTATTTAAAGGGACAATGCTTCCGGTTAATAATGGAAAATAATTTCAATCAAATGGTTGCCTTGGCTGGCCATGCAGTAGCCTACACGATCGGTCCAATTTTTAAGCACATTATCGATTGTGTGCAGCTGTATTTCACCAATGGCTTCACGAATATTGTCCTTCAAAGCGTCAATTGTCTCTCGCTTGTCGGCGTAACACTTATCTTTTACGGTACCCCATAAATAATAGTCCAACGGTGACAAATCGCAGCTCCGAGGTGGCCAAACGACATCAGCTCTGCGGCTGATAATGCGATCTTCAATAACAGAACGCAAAACATAGAGTGTAGCTCCGGCTGTGTGGCACGTAGCGCCCACGCCTGTTGGAACAAAATGTTGCCATTATACACCTCTTTAATATTTGTGAACAAACTTTGTTCAACATGGCCCGATAACGATTGCCATTGACTGTAACGGCCACTCCTTGCTCATTTTCAAAGAAAAATGGCCCAATTACGCCTCTGGATTAAAATCAGAACGAAACAGTGACTTATTTTGTGTTTATCGGCTTTTGAATGTGTGCGTGCGGATTTTCTGTGCCCCAAATGCGACTATTTTGCTTGTCTTCATACCCGCTATATCCTCTCTGCCGTAATATGTGAACGTCTGAAGCCTTTCGTCAACAATCTGATTGGTCCTTATCAATGTGGCTTCAGGCCAGGAAAGTCAACCATCGACTAAATTTTTACATTGCGGCAGATCCTGGAAAAGACCTATGAACTCCAAATTGATACCCACCACCTTTTCATCGATTTTAAGGCCACGTATGACAGCTTCTTCAGAGACGAACTGTATAAAGCTATGTCTAGTTTTGGCATCCCTGCCAAGCTCGTTCGCTTGTGCAAAATGACGATGGAGAACTCACGCTGCGCCATCAGGGTCGGCAACGAGCTTACGGAATCTTTCGACGCCAAAAAATGATTCAGACAAGGCGATGTACGGTCATGCGATTTCCTTAACATCGTTCATGAGAAGATAGTGCAGAACTCCAACGTCAACACCAGGGGCACTATCTTCCAAAAATCTTTTCAACTTCTCGCGTACGCCGTAGATATTGATATAATGGGAAGAACACAGCGTGATGTCAATGGCGCCTTTGTGAGAATTGAGACAGAAGCGGCAAAAATGGGTTTAGCGGTAAATGAGGGAAAAACGAAGTATATGCTGTCTTCGAGGAAGGACACCCAACTTCGACGGCTCGGGCAGAACGTCACAATAGACACATATAACTTCGAGTTAGTAGAGGAGTTTATCTACCTAGGCTCCGCTATAAACACGGGCAATAACACCAGCGCCGAGATCAGACGAAGATTAACTCTTGCTAATCGCTGTTTCTTTGGGCTAAGAAAGCAATTGAGCGGAAAAGCCCTCTCTCGAGCAACTAAGGTAAAACTGTACAACACACTCATCATCCCAGTCCTGCTGTATGGTGCGGAGCATGGACCGCTGGACCAAATGCGGATGAAAGTGCATCAGCATGTTTCGAGAGGAATAATCTTCGGGTCATTTAGGCCCGTGTGCCATTGAAGGGGGTTATGGCGAGGAAGATACAACCGCGAAGGCTAACTTTACAGCGTTGTACAACGACGTGGACTAGCGAAGGGTCAAGGTCCAGAGACTCAGATGGTTCGGCCATTTAGAGCGATGGAACCAGTATGGCAATGCTCCGGCCCTGAAAGCCTTCGAACTATTCGCGAGGGGACGTAGGAGAGTAGCAAGCAGACTGCGACTCAAGTGGCGCACTCAAGTAGAAAAGGATCTCAATTAACTTGGAGTGTAAAACTGGAGACAGTAGCTAGGGACCGAGTTGGCTGGCCCAAGTCCACAACGGACTGTAACGCCACCTTAAGTAAGTAAGTACATATACCCGCCGAGATCAAAATGAGCTTCATCTGAAAAGATGATTTTTTTTGGCAAAATCGGAACCAATTCGACTTTGTATGGTGTCATACCAAGGTCTTTATGCAAAATTCGTCTCATGATGTCTCCTAAATATTCAATTATGTATTGAAAACGACGGTGAATTGATGTTGATGGACTTCACGCACACTTTCTGCCACAGCAGCAATATTCTCGGGTATACGCACTGTTTTTGGCTTTGGTTTGTTGGTGTGGATGCCAGTTTCTTTCACTTTTTTCACGTGCTTCTCTTCTTCCACAATCCGTACGCAATTTTCGCACACATTCAGCAACAATTACATGATTTTCATAGTCATGTTGCAATATTTCCCAGCGTTGTTCAAGCGTATACTTAATCATATTCGTTCAGTGGGAGGATAAAAGTAGTTATCTGTCAAATATGACATGAGGTGGGTGTTACTATTCACGAAATAAGCACTAGTTGAAAAAAAAATCTTAGATGGCGGACCCTTTATAAAGAGTTTAGTAGTCAATATGGACCCCTTAGGAACACCAACGGTTTTTGTGTAGGGATGTTACCCTCACCTCTCTAATTCTGCAAAAACCACACTTCGTATTACCATGCAACTTTCAAAATATTTTCTCAGCTGATTATTGAATTAGTGAGTAACTTGAGACATAGGATTATCTGCCTTTTTAGGTATAGGTTGGACAAATGTTATTTTCTATCTTCTCGAAAATCATCATAAGTACTACAGATGATTTCAATGTTGAAGCTATACAACAAAAGCCTCCTAGAACCTCTGAATATAAGCCTCTTATCCGAACTAGCACAACTGTAGATATTGCATCATTTCGAAAATTATTTGCCAGTAAATTTGTTTGCGTTAACTACCTACTTGTCATAAAAAAAGATATTATAGTTATTAATCATACCTGTTCAGTTGAAAGGGTTAATATACAATTTTCTTATGAGCTTCATTTGTTATGAATTTTCCTTTCGGAATAATTAACCCAAATGTCTATGGAGAAGCAAATTTTCCTTACAGATCTTACGGACCCTTACACTTGCATCTAGATATGCAAATCCTCAGGAATGTACTTTATATAATTGCAATAAAAAAATATATCTATCTGAATAGCTCTGCAAACAGACACGTGAGGTGACAGAGTGTCATTTCAGAAATGCATTCTGCATTGACAAGGTTTGTTTATTTTTTTTAATTCTGTTGTTATTGTTTTCTTTTTCATTCTTACAACCAATCCTCTTTTCTTTCAATATAATGAAAACGAAAAGAGAACTGTTTTTCATAGTTGATGTATTTTTATTGACAGCTGTTGGTTTATGTTATGTCATTTAATGACGGCATTAATTTAATTAACTCAGAAGATGTGTAGAGTTAAACACATGCACGTAAACGCAGTTTTCGTGTTTGGTTTTCTTTATTCAAAGTCAAGGTTTTGGTGGGTTGTTTAAATGTTGAGTGTTTCAAAACTTTGTTAACCCTAACTTAACCTAGACACAGCTTAAGTTAACGATTTAGTTTAATGAACGTTTCAGAAGAGTTTCTCGAGAGCTTACGTTACATTACGTTGCGTTGACATCGTATCATATACGCATATGGAATGGCTTATTCAGTGCGGTTTATTTTCGCTGATGTCTCAACAAGACAAATACACAGTTTTACGCTACAGCCCAGTTAGCTTCATGTTTGAAAAAATAAGGAGCAATGATTCTTCCTGCTCGAACACAACACCATACCGTCGTTTAAAAAAAATTTAATGGCAGTTCTTGACATTCTTTTAGTTGCTTATCAGCCCAATTACGGTAATTGATATGGGCTTCACCACTGAACAAAATACCATGATAAAACACATATTTTTTAAGAGTGCATTTATAGTGTCGAATGTGACGCGTCAAACTTCTGAGAAAGACAGCGAATCGATTATCATATAAACAAAGCTTGGGCTCTGAATTTTTCAATGGTATTGGCAATAGTGTTTTCAGTAGGTCAATGATATTCATAAAACAGCTGAAAAATTTGTTGTGTTGAGTCTTTCCATGAAGACTTGCCAAACGATACTCAACAGAAATGTTATTTTATTTACAAAATCTACATTTGCAATCAAACAAGTCAAAAGACGTCACACTTGATCAAGTTCCCTTGTTCTGGTTAGGTATTTGTTAAAAGGTATGGACGCTTTTTTTATATCTTTTTGTTTCAATATTTAAAACCCTATCAGCATATATGACAAAATTACACACAGCGGAATGCGAAAATTAATTCTTAAGGAGACCAACAATGTGTCATTCCAACAGGCCAACAGCAATTTGGTAAGTGGAATTATTACTTAAATATGAGCATAAAAATTTATGTTGTTGTGCTTTCAAATGGGAATAACGGAGTAAGAAATATGGTACAGTAAAAACTATTACTGCAATAAAAAATTCATAAAGGTTACTTCACATTCTTCTCATACATGATTTGTCATATACATTTTCAAATTGGTGACTCTTCATTTCTGGAAGCTATTGTTATTTGGTTCTTTTTTTTGTATCGAAACGAATTTGAGCGGAAAATTGAGTTGCTCAAAGTAAGTAAAAGGTCATTCGCTTCGTTTTTTTAAGCTAGTAGCACTAGTATTTGATACGTGTCAAACTTAACTGTCATCTAAAGTGTCATTGTCATTACCTACTTACTCAAGATGGCGTTACAGTTCGTTGTGGACTTGGGCCTCAATCAACAGTTTCCGCCAGCCAGTTCGGTCCCTAGCTAACTGTCTCCAGTTTTGCACTCGAAGTTGATTGAGGTCCTCTTCCACGCGAGTGCGCCACCTGAGTCGCGATCTTCCTCTCCTGTCGAAGTCATTCCGGGCCGGAGCATTGGTGTCCATCCGCTCTGAATTACCGAGCCTTCTGAGTCTATGAACCTTGCCCCTTCTGGCTAGGTCCATGTCGTTGTACAACCCGTAGAGTTCGCTAAGATATCTTTTTCGACCAAAGATTACCTTAAGAACTTTCCTCTTTAAACAGCATAAGGCACTTTCATCCGATTTTGTCAAGGTCTATGCTTCTGCACCACACAGCAGGACTGGGATGATGAGGGTATTGTATAATTTTACCTTAGTTACTCGAGAGAGGACTTTTCCACTCAATTGCTTTCTTAACCAAAAGAAACAGCGATTATCAAGAGTATTTCTGTTTATTGTCTGATACCGGCGCTAGTGTTATTGCTCGTGTTTATAGCGTAGCCTAGATAGACAAACTCCTCTACTACCTCGAAGTTGTATGCGTATATTGTAATGTTCTGTCTGAGCCGTCAGTGATGGGTGTCCTTCCTCGAAGACAGCATATATTTCGTTTTTCCCTCATTTACCGCTAAACCCATTTTTGCCGCTTCTGTCTTAATTCTCACAAAGGCGCCACTGACATCACGCTGTGTTCTTCCCATTACATCAATATCATCGGCGTACGCGAGAAGTTGAACAGATTTTTGGAAGATAGTGCCTCTGGTGTTGACGGTGGAGTTCTGCACTATCTTCTCAAGAACGATGTTAAAGAAATCGCATGACAGTGCATCGCCTTGTCTGAATCCTTTTTTGTGGCTCAGAAAACCCACAAGTGATCGAAGAGGTGCATTCCAGAAGCATTCCAGAGCGATATAGTCGAATGATAACCGATGTTTTTGACCGGCGAAAGAAGATCTTGGACGATATGTGGTCCCAATTGCAAAGAGATGGGGCTACAAGCCACACAGCACTACTAATTATGACTCTATTGTGTCGCGTGATAGAGCTCGTTTTGTCGACATCACTTTGCCACCAAGATCATGCGATTTGACACCGTAAGACTTTTTTCTGTGGACTACGCAAAAATCGTGTTAACTCGTCCGATAAAGTCCGAAAAAGTAGTTAAACATTACCTCATAACAATCGCTTGCTGCGAAAACTCCCGAGGCGGCCATTTGAATGATATTGTTTTTCACACTTAATGGCAAAGTTCAAACTTTATAATGGAATAAAATTTTCGTTGAAAATATATAGTTGTGTGTGTTTTCCTTAGCTTTACTCGAAACCGAAAAATGAATTACCTTAATTGAGTTTTAAATTCATAGTTTTCCTAAACATCAATCTCAACGTGTCAGCCGTTTAGTTCATTGAAAACAAAAAGAATAAATAATCTGGAAATTTAGGTAATTACCGAACCGTTGGGGATCGATGAGTTTTCTTTTAAATTTTCACTTATATCAATATATTCTATTTATACACCGAAGTGTGTCCCTCCTTACAAATTATACTACATCTTATAGATAACCCAACCGATTGATTGAGTCATCAATCTTGACTTTCAAATGTGAACAGAAAAAAAAGGGACCGTACATATATATTTTGACATTGAATAAACTTGAAAAACTTACTGTGGCTGAATGTAAATATCCTTAAATTTGGACTTATTCCGTCTCATTAGAATTCGTTTGCCGACCTTCACCCTCATTGTATTGAAAATGCTATCGAATCTCGTGTGGTTATACGTTTTGAAATATTTAATCTCCAAATATGACAGCCGATGACCTATGTATGTATTCCCAGTCGCAGGATCGAACAAATTGGTAGTTAGATGAAACCAAACCACCTGAGGATACTATTTTTCACGCCAATTTAAGTATGTATGTTTGCATCTACAGCCCTATTGAATTTGGTGTAGATTCAATATTGATATGTTTGTTAAGATAGATAGATATATTTCACACGTGCGACAATGATTTTTGAATTATAGATAAAAACGTTGAACTCCAGACTAACGAAAAATAAAGGACCTTCTTCTCCTTAATGTGGCGAGGAGATGGATTTATTTCGTTCTATCGACAGCAAACACGAACGGAAAGTTTGATAAATAGACGTTACTCAATCAACACAGCATTTATTGTATGTGTTTGTCTGATGTGTATGGGCTTGCGAACATCAGCCGGGAGGTTCGGGTGGTTATTTTAGAATAAATGAAAAATTCTCGGCAGGATGACACGACATATGTATATGTAGACTAGCCTTATATTTTTTTTCTTTCTCAAAATTTATTTTTAGACTATTACAAGACACGTAAAGTTGAGCTTTTATTCTTAGTCACTGTTTTATCACATACTTATTTAAAGAAAATCTAAAACAAAACAAAAATAAACAAAACGCGGAAACATATATAGTTCACATCACATCCAATCAATACCATCGATTCCCAGAAACACTACAATTCATTTCTCGCATTGCTTAAGCTCGTGTATCCACTTTCAAGGCAGCCGATATGGTGAACGTTTATTTAATATGCGTTTAAAAATTTAAAGAAACAAATTTAAAGTTGTTACAACAAAACGAATCGAGAGATAGTCCTTTTTGCCCAAGGAACGTACATCCTTTTGAGAACCTTTTTCTCAAACGTTTTCAATTTCCATAAATGAGATATTTCATTATTTATCTTTGCGGGATTAGAATTTTCATCCGAGTCCCTTTTGAGATAATTGGTGCTCTGTGAATATCTCTACACTTTGTTGTCGTTTGCCGAATATGGTACTTTGGGATTCCCTCTAGCCTTCACAACATCAAAAATAAAAAAAGGCAAGGCCTCCCGGAAAATATGTATGTAACTCTCCGAACTTTGTTTTTTTTTTTTTTTTTTTAATAATAGTAGCAGTTACTTTTTACAAAACTTCAGAGAAATGTTTTTTCTCGTAGCACAACCACTTGTATTCCGATTCGCGAACGGAGAAATAATAAAATGTATCTTCGAAAGTATCTCTTTAAGAGCCAGTTCCAATTTTCGTGGGGTATATCTTTAGTTTTGTATCTACACCTAATCTACGTGCTGTGTGTTGACGAACCGTTTGCATCGAAGTCCGGAGACTCAATACGAGTGAATACAGTAGCAGTCAGTTTCAATTCCAAACCGAGTGGCGAAAAAAAAAAAATAACTTACTCAACATGGCGCTGTTTGGCCAGACAGCCAGCCAGCCAGCCAGCCACAATCTTTATTGTTGTACAGTGCTTTTAAGCATTTCAATTTGGATACGATGCAAGTGTTTTTGAAATTGCTGGTATAACACATTTTGTATCTTTTCACCTTTCCGGAAACTGTATGGTCGGATCGATGGGGAAATCGAGAATAATGACGATTATTGATATGTGGCCATGTGGTGAAGTGAAATTGGTAGAATGGTGACTTAGACTTCAACATGGTTGAAGCTTCAAACAGGTGCAACGAGTTTTAGTGGGTGGAAAAACAAGTAAATTGCAAAAGTTGTGTGTTAATTTTTCAAGTGCAATGATCGAAACAGACATAAGCACAGACACATCATCTGGTTTTTAAAGAATTTCATTTGAGAGCGAGCGTTCAATGTTCAACGTTCGTTTGGTAGTGAGTGGGTGGCTTTGAAATGGTTTCAATTTAAAATTTAATAATTTGGAGGAAGTAAGAAAATGGTTTTGGGGTTGTTGATTTTATTCAAGCCTTAGCATACGCATTATTATAGAACATGAAAAGGTTATCATCACAGAATGTATTTTTAAAGGAACATGTTTATCTATTATTTGAACATGTTCTCTTTGGAGTTGTTCTTAGAAAATCTTTGATAAATAAATACAAAGTGTATTTGAGATGTGTCGTTTCGCCTAGGGGTATGGTTTTCGGTTTTTCTTTTGGAAAATATTGGGGGAGTATGAAGTCTTCAAAAATGCCGGTGTAGCGTGAAAATGTATTGATAAGGGACCTTTTTAAAATGTTAAATTGACTTGTCAATCTTTTTCTATTTATGCGCTTTTGAATGAATGTAAAATTTGACCTCTGTATATTGGTTTCAAGTATAGTCACTTAATGACTGGAAGTAGTCACCTAATGTACTGAGAATTTTGATCAATTCTTAGAAGGACATACTTACTTACTTAAGTTGGCGCTACAGACCGTTGTGGGATTGGGCCTCAACCAATACTCGGTCTCCAGCTAGCTGTCTCCCGTTTTGCACTCCAAGTTGATTGAGATCCTCTTCCACTTGAGTGCGCCACTTGAGTCGCGGTATTTCTCTCCTCCTACGTCCCTCGGGAATAGTGTCGAAGACTTTCCGGCCATGAGCATTGGTGTCCATTCGCTCTAAATGACTGAGCCATCTGAGTCTCTGGACCTTGACCCTTCTGGCTAGGTTCAACCCGTAAAGTTCGCTGTTGTATCTTCCTCGCCATTCCCCTTCAATGCACACGGGGCCAAAGATAACCCGAAGAACTTTCCTCTCGAAACAGCCTAAGGCTGTCAAAGTCCATGCTTCTGCAACGAACAGCAGGACTGGGATGATTAGGGTGTTGTACAGTTTTACCTTAGTTGCTCGAGAGAGGGCTTTTCCACTCAATTGCTTTATTAGACCAAAAAAAACAGCGAATAGCAAGAGTTATTCTTCGTCTGATCTCGGAGCTAGTGTTATTGCCCGTATTTATGGCGGAGCCAAACTCCTCTACTACCTCGAAGTTGTATGACGTTCCGAGCCGTCGGTGTTGGGTGTCCTTCCTCGAAGGCAGCATATACATACCTCGTTTTTCCCTCATTTACCGCTAGACCCATTTTTGCCGCTTCTGTCTCAATTCTCACAAAGGCACCATTGACATCACGCTGTGTTCTTCCTATTATATCAATATAATCGGCGTACGCGATAAGTTGAACAGATTTTTGGAAGATAGTGCCCCTGGTGTTGACGTTGGAGTTCTGCACTATCTTCTCAAGAACGATGTTAAAGAAATCGCTTGACCGTGCATCGCCTTGTCTGAATCCATTTTTGACGTCGAAAGATTCCGTAGGCTCGTTGCCGACCTTGATGGCGCAGCGTGAGTTCTCCATCGTCATTTTGAACAAGCGAACGAGCTTGGCAGGGATGCCAAAACAAGACAAAGCTTTGTACAGTTCGTCTCTGAAGATGCTGTCATACGCGGCCTTAAAATCGATGGAAAGGTTGTGGGTATCGATTTGGAGTTCATAGGTCTTTTCCAGGATCTGCAGCAACGTGAAAATTTGGTCGATGGTTGACTTTCCTGGCCTGAAGCCACATTGATAAGGACCAATCAGATTGTTGACGAAAGGCTTTAGACGTTCGCATTTAACGGCAGAGAGGATCTTGTACGCGATGTTAAATAGACTGATTCCTCTGTAGTTGGCGCAGTTTAGAGGATCTCCTTTTTTCAGGATCGGGCAATTAATGCATAGAAGGATTTAAGATGGATAATTAAGAACATTCGTACTCACAAGAAAAAGCCAAAATTCTATTACAGTAATATTATTGGCAAAATTAAGCACCAGCTTACATACGTAAGTGGATGATACTCGACCATTGGTTCATTGACGGGCATACAGCACGTGAAACAATAAATTTGTTGAGAAATCACTTTGGTGAGACTTTAATTTAAAATGTTGCTACCTAGATCATTCGGTATCACACCTTTGGACAATTTTCTCTAGGGATATGTTGTCTCAGATCGTTAGGAATAAGCCAGCTACAACTGAACTTTTGACACTTTTAACGCCATGGTATGTTCAAGTTGAAATTTGAAAATCAAGTTAGAAAAACAATGTTTTGCTTTCTTTCTACTACTTGACTTAACGTTTCAAATGCAAACCATTGATGACCAGAACCAATCTCGTTGATTTATTTCAATTATCGATTGCAGAAAATTTGCAATGGATGTTTACTCTTTTAACTTAATGTTTAACCTTTTAATTCCTTGTTGCTCTGAAACCCCTTTAATGTAGGTATAAAAACAATCAACCTAGCAACATTTACATTAAAATTAAAACATCATTACTTTGCTTTGATAATCCCTCAAAAGAAGTATTACAGAATGCCCCACCCTTATCTGTCAGCAGAACTAAAACAGAATAATGAACTTTCCTGTCAAGCATTTTAAAATGTTTATATGCCACAAGTGCATTAAATGTGCATTGTCCTTTTTACTATATTGGCGACACCTTGACTCTTATAAAGGATATGAATTTTAAATTAGATAAAAGGTTAATAAAACCTCTGGTATATTTCTTTCTGTTTTACCAAATGAAACATTACTCTCTGTGTGTTCCTTTTTTCACGTTCCAATTCTTTATTGGAGCTATGGAGCTTCGAGCCGCAACCCAAGAGAGAGCGCATGTCACGCATCAAGTTGACAGGCGAAACAATAGAAAACAATATCAAAGAGAATTCACTTTAGAAATGAGAACGACAAAGCGGTTAAAGGATAAAATTATCCTCATTGATTCACGTGAGGTAAATTAAATGCGATGACCTTAAAGTAATATTTTGTATCAAAGCTTAAACTTTGTTTGATGTGCATTGTGCAGCAACTATACTAAATGTTGGAAAATGATAATGCTTGGAAACGTGTCTCTTTTTTTGTAATAATTGCGTCAGTACCGAATTAGATTCTCAGATGTGAGTTTAGCTGCAGACGTGGCCTTTTAAAGAAATTGCTTGAGGTTAAATGATAGTTAAAGTACAAGATGTTTCAAAGAAAGAATACGATTTTTCAATCAAATTTTAATGAAATTAAGAGAATTGGTTGCTGGTTCAAAATTTGTATACTCCACTCAAACAGCTTTATTTGGACTTTTTTTTCTTTCAATGGGGTGCAACAAAACCTTCGGCAAAGAGTGGAGCCTCCTGTCAAAAATGATAAAATGTATGTCTATTTTGTTGTAAGACCGATACTTGTGTTTGGTAGCCTGCTCTCAGCAAAGCTTACATTTTAAACGTAGGGATATCAGGGGCAATCAGGTCCTGTCCAACGGATGCACTTAACGTCATCCTGGAACTTCTTCCGATTTACCTCTTTATTAAATATCAGGTGTCCTGCAGTATCTTGAGACGCAAAGAAATAGGCTGCTGGAAATCTGGATTCTACGGCCACTTGAACCAAAAAAGTCTGATACCATCAGACATCCTATCCACAACCACCGATTACTACATCCCTATCCTAAACACCTCAAAGAAGTTTAGAGTCTTGCTCTCATCAAGAATCGACTGGGAGGAATGCGATGTGACGAAAGACTTCGACACAACTATCTTCACGGATGGTTAGAGGATGGAATGCAGTTTTGGTGCAGGATGTCTTCTGTGATCTCTTAAGATTTCAAAATCCTATAGACTTCCCGATTTTGCTAGTGTATTCCAGGCAGAATAGTTAGCGATAAGGAAAGCTTGTATAGCCCTTAAAAAAATCTGACAGAACCAAAATGTAGCTATACTAACACCCTCAAGGAACTTGATATGAGCGTCAATCTAATCTGGATACCGGACCATAGGGGCTATGAGGGAAATGAGAAGGCAGATGAGGTAACTAGTCAAGGATCAGCCCTTCACAACTCACTGGCAGTGAGAGTATATGCTCCTCTTAGAGTTGTGAAGGGCTATATCCTGACCAAATACACATCAGAATAAATTCGTAGGTGGAATAGTTTAACGAGTTGCGTAATATCTAGGAAAATCTGGCCCGCCTATAACAAACCAAAATCAATCAACTTTACTCCTTTTCAGCTGAGAGTTTGTTCGTTTGAACGCGGTAATCTCTGGAACTACTGGTTCGAATGGTATAATTCTTTTCGTGTTCGATAGTACATTAATCGAGTAAGGCTTTAGGCTACTCAACATTAAGCTATGACTAATAGATGCAAAGAATAAAAAAACTGCAAAAAATGTTAATTTTTACGCGGTTTTAACGCGCTTATCTCATGAACTGCTTAATCAAATTGAACAATTCTTTTAATGTTGAATGGTCCATTTATCGTAGAAGGCTAGAAGCTATATAATATTACGCTGCGACCAATAGGAGCGAAGTGTCAGTGAAAAATATGGAAAAAATGGCAAAAATTATTAATTTTTGATGGTCTGCTTGAACGTGCTGATCTCAGGAACTACTAAATCAAATCGAACAATTCTTTTTGTGTTGAATAGTTCATTAATTATGGAAGGACTAAGGCTATATAACAATAAGAATCAGTGGAAAATGCTTAAACAACGGAAACAAATTATTCATTTTTCTAATTGGTTGAACGCGCTTATCCTGGCAACTGCTAAATGAAATTGAACAATTCTTTTTGTATTGAATAGTCCATTTATCGAGGAAGGGTTTAAGCTATACAACGTTACGCTAATAAGTTACGAATAATAAGAGCAAAGCATCAGTGAAAAGTGTAGCTAAAAAGGGGACAATTATACATATATGAAGGCTTCGATTTAAGAACAATTTCGATTTAGAGAGAGTCCACTGTTTTAAAATAACTTTGCAACAAAATTCCCATGCGGGCATGATGCACAAGTCGAAGACGCTCCTCTGGCCGGTGGATGAGGTAGAGGCGGACGAAGTATCGGGCAACTGATAGTTCAATTATAAGACTTATATTAACATTTTCATGAATGCTGCATACCCAGATTTATTTAAAGATATTTTTGAAAAATTTTAAATTGAAGTATTTATAAAAAAAGCTCAAGTTTTATCTATATACTAGCTCACCCTGCAGACTTCGTACTGCCTCAATCGATAATCGATAAGGATAACCCTCTACCATTCTACCCAACCCACTACCTCCTTGTGTTACCCAGTACGTCTACCCATATCCGCTATCCCGTTACGAAACTACTCTGTTACGCTACCGTTACACCATTAGCCAGAAACCCACTTCTCATTACCCGCAACGCGCAACCAATTTTTTTGTTTGCATATCAATTTTTCCATGTTTCCGAGTTTCATTCGAAAACCCATTTTAAAATTTTCCAGTTTTCCATTTGAAATTTTCCAGTTTTCCACTTGAAAACCAATGCATCCACAATTTCATGCAATTTTCCATTTGAAAACCAATGGGTTTTCCGAGTTTTTCATCAAGAACTTTCTATTTTTCCATTCTAAAATCCATTTTGAACCAAAAAATTCCAACCAAAAATATCTAATTTCCGACTTTTGTTCGGTTTTTCCAGTTTTTCCACTTTCCCATGAGGTTTTTCCATTTTTTTTTTCACAGAAATCATCTCTGAATACAACAGTATCAACCATGAAAATTTCACAAACATCTGTTGGGCCATTTCGGAGTCTATAAGAGACATACAAACAAACACACATCCATTTTTATATATATCTCTATACTTCTATATATAAAAATGTTATGTTGGTTTGTGTACGCTCGAAAAACTCAACAACCGTTTGACCGATTTTCTTCATTTTTGTTTTAAATTAAAGAGGAATAAGGGTAGAAGGTTGTTAACAGACAAAATGTTAACTTTTCAAATCACAAACGGTGTAAATGTTAAAAAATAATGCTTTGCTCACTTCAGTAAAATATATCAATATAGCTACGAATATTCGATTTCGTAAAAAAAAAAATAAACATAAAATGTCAGTTAAGAAAAATATTATATGACAATATAAAAAAAATATACACTTGACATTTTTCGTTTTCGGTTTTTTTTAATTTTTTAAGATTTGTTGCTTTGTTCGACTCACTATTTTTGTACCAATGGAGCGTTTGTCATCGTATTTTGAGGGAACGTTTGGGTAGTGGCGTAAATCAGTTAAAAGTATTTTGTATAAAATCGACCAAGCCGTTTATGATATGATATATGGCCAGGAAAGCTGTTAGTGGTGTAGTGGGGTAGTGTGTAGCAGGTAGTGGGGTGACGGGTAGCGTGTAGAAGTAGCGGGTAGCGGGTAACGTATAGTAGGTTAACGGGGTACCGAGTGGCAGGAAGCAGGTAGCGGATAAACGGGTAGAGGGTAGTAGGGCCGTGGATAGCGTTTAGCGGGTAGTTCGATAGCGGAGTGCAAAAGTTGAGGTCTTATTTTTATCAAACGAGGAAGTACGAAGTCTGCTTGGTCTGATTTTTTAGATTCATTGCTTTTGATTTGTTGAACTGCTCGCAGCAAATTCTCTAAAAATGTAGTATTATTTTTGTTAAGAAAATGACTGAAAATGTTAAAGGAAAACCGGCAAAAATGTATGGAAGCTGGCCTAGGAACCAATAACGACATGATGTATATCGATTGAAAGGTTTTTGTGTCTACTTTAACATTTACTATGGCAGTAAGTCCCAAATCGCTGTGTGGAAAAAGTTATTGCACAATAAAGTGATTCACAAGCAATAAGTGTTTTCTTGTTTTCATCTTGACCTTGGAACCAATAACGACATGATGTATATCAATTGAAAGGTTTTTTTTTGTGTACTTTTACTGTTCTTTTTGCCAAAAGTTCCAAATCACTGTGGGGAAAAAGTTATCGCACTTAGATTTAAAAGAAGTTTTGTTCTGTTTTCTTTGTAAAGCTTTTCTATTATGATGAAAACAAGAAAACTCTTATATTTTTGTGAATGACTTAATTGTCCAATAACTCTTTCCCCACAGTGATTTGGGACTTCTCGTCAAAACGAAAGATAAAGTACACAAAAAAACCTTTCAATTGATATACATCATGTCGTTATTGGTTCCAAGTTCAAGATGAAAACAAGAAAACACTTATTGCTTGTGAATCACTTTATTGTGCAATAACTTTTTCCACACAGCGATTTGGGACTTACTGCCATAGCAAATGTTAAAGTAGACAAAAAAACCTTTCCATTGATATATATCATGTCGTTATTGGTTCTTAGGCCAAAATGCCGGTTCTCCTTTCATTGAACAACCTGTATTTGTTTTGATACATGTCATTAAAATATAATCATACTGAATATTTAAGATCATTTCATATCGTGTGTCATGAAAAATTCAATTGTTCGTACTGTAGAGTTTATTTCAAATTTTTACCGGATTATTTGATGCACAGGTATTTTTGATTGTTTCTGTGGTACTGAGTCCACTGGAGTGTTCTGCACCGAATTTGGACAGAATGTTCGGGTAGTGGCATAATGGGTTTTTAAGTATTTTGTGTAAAATCGACCAAGTCGTTAATGACATATGAGCAGGGTAGTGGAGTAGCGGGGTAGATGCGTGACAGGAAACAGGAGTATGTAGAGGGCATAGGAGTAGCAGTTAGCGTGTAGGGTATGATAGCGAGTAACGAGATACCGGGGTTGCGGGAACCGGATAGCAGTTTAGGTCTTTAATTTATAGCATTTGCAATCACAATCAATAAAGCTCAAAATCAATCTTAAGAATTGTGTGGCTTAAATTTAGATGCGACGGATAGTCGGATAGCAGGGCCGTTGATAGAGTTTATGTTAAAGATTTAACTTTACGTTCAGTACTATATTACATACATACTTACTTTATAATAAATTAATTATGTTCATATTCCTATGAATCAAATTTTCGTTTATACATTTTTCATTCCTAAAATATTTTTCACTGAATAAAGATTGTTTTGTTTGTTTGTTATTCAAACATAAAGATTTTATTTTGTTTGTACCTGCGGTAAAGCTAAAGATAAAGAACTATAGTTTCTAACAGATTATGAGACTTAGTAGTGCAACAAAATAAAGTAAGGAAATTCAAGAATAGAAAATTTAAGGATTTTGAAAATGACCGAGAAAGGAAACTTAATAAGGCTTAATAACAACAACTACATTAACTGGAAGTTCAAAATGGAATTACTTTTGCGGAAACAAAATTTATGGAAAACAGTAATTTTGGGCACCAAACCAGTTCCAGTACTCGAAGCTGGAGTGATAAAAAATCAAAAGGATATTGATGCTTGGGAGATATTGGACGATGAAGCTAGAGGGACTATAGGTCTGTGCGTAGAAGATGATCAATTAGCCCACATCAGATCAAAAACCACAGCGAAATCAACATGGGATGCTCTTAAGACATACCATGAGCGAAATACTTTTACAAATAAAGTATTCTTAATGAGGCAAATTTGTTCATTACAATTAGAAGAAGGATGTGATGCAAGAATACATATCAACAAGATGCAAGACTATTTTACCAAATTACGAAATATTGGTGAAGAAACTCTTTCGGATAAATGGAGTGCTGCAATGCTATTGAGAAGCTTACCAGCAAGTTATGATACATTAATAACTTCACTTGAATCAAGAAAAGAAGATGAGGTTACTTTTGAATTAGTGCAACAACGAGTCCTTGCAGAGTACGAACGGCGTTTTACTAAATGCAGTAGCTCAAGCGATACTGTTTTGAAAACTGTAGCAAATACAAGTGCCATTACCTGCTACTTTTGTAAGAAACAAGGACATTTAAAGAAGGCATGTAACAAATATAAAGAATGGGTATCGAAACAGAATTTTAAGAAGAATCCAAGAAGTGCACATAAAGTCAACACAGTTGAAGAAAATTCAAATCAAGAAAATATTTCAAACGAAAATGAAAAGGATTATTTATTTACTTTGGGCCAAGGACAGAAATCAAACTGGATAATAGACTCAGGGGCAACTCGACATGTCGCAAATTTTGAAAATTTTTTTTGCGAAATAGACAAGACCTACAAAAGTTCAATCGAACTAGCAAATGGGGAATCAACGGAAGTCCATGGTATTGGTTCAGGATGGTTAACGTTTGTTAATGAAGATGGTAAGCAACATCAAATAAAAATCAATGAAGTTTTATATGCACCTGCTCTGACTGGTAACATGTTGTCTGTGAAGCAATTGACGAAAGAAGGCTTACGTGTTGAATTCGACAGTAATATTTGTGAAATCAAGAATGAAGGTAAGCAAATCGGTGTTGCAGATGCAGCCCGTTCCTTATATATTTTAAGAAAACAAAATAAAGTTTGTACTGTGCTTGAACACAATGAGAATTGCATTCATCAGTTGCACAGAAGAATGGGACATAGACACCCAGATGCAATTCGAAAAATGTTTCGAAATGAATCTATCAATGGATTGAACATTAAAGATTGCAATATTAAAGAGATTTGTGAAATTTGTTTGAAAGGAAAAATGACAAGGTTGCCATTCAAGGAAACCAAGTCTAAGTCATTAGCTTGCTTAGATTTAATTCATACAGACGTATGTGGACCTATGCAAACTGCAACCCATGCTGGAAAGCATTATCTAGTTACTTTTATAGACGACTTTTCAGATTTTACTGTTGTGCGTTTGCTTAGACATAAAAATGAAGTTGAAGAGGCAATTAAGCAATTTGTTGAATTTTGTAAGACTAAATTTTCTAAAAAGCCAAAAGTAATACGGTCTGATCGTGGTGGTGAGTACGTCGGAATGAGTCTTACAAAATATTTAAAGTCCGAAGGAATACAACAACAATTGACTGCAGCCTACAGTCCACAACAAAACGGTAAGGCAGAAAGAAAAAATAGAACCTTGGTAGAAATGGGACGTTGCATGTTGATTGATGCTGATTTACCTAAAAGTTTTTGGGGCGAAGCAATTTCGACTGCAAATTTTATCCAAAATAGAGTTATAACTAAAACATCTGAAAAGACACCTTATGAAATCTGGAATGGTGTAAAACCAGAAATTCATAATTTTCAAATTTTTGGTTCAAGATGTTTTGTACATGTTCCCGATGAAAAAAGGCGAAAATTAGATAGTAAAAGTGTCGAAGCAATTTTTTTAGGTTATGACGAAAATTCAAAAGCCTACAGATGTTTTGATAAGATAAATGGAACCGTTTTGATAAGTAGAGATGTGAAATTCTCTCCATTATTTAAATCAAGGAACAACGACAGTGAAATAAACTTAGATTTAGACATTAAAAAGGAAAAATATACCTATCAGGAGGAGAAAGAACAAAATGACAATGAAACAAACAATGAAATAAATAAAGATATACCTCAAATTCGAACTTCAAATAGATCAAATAAAGGAATAGGACCAAAACGTTATGGCGAAGAAGTTCATGCCACCAAGGAAGTGGTCGAACCAAGTACTTATCTGGAAGCAATTGAATCTGACGAGAAAGAACACTGGCTTGCTGCAATGCAAGAAGAGTTGGAATCACTTGAAGAGAATGAGACTTGGGAGTTAGTAGATCTGCCAACTGGTAAAAAGGCGATTGGTGGAAAATGGGTGTTTAAACTGAAAATTGGATCTGAAGGGAAAATAGAGAGATACAAAGCAAGATATGTAGCACAGGGTTTCTCACAAAAGTTCGGTGAAGATTATGACGAAGTTTTTGCACCTGTTGTTATGCATACAACGTTCAGAACACTACTGTCAGTTGCAGCGAAAAGAAATATGACTGTTATGCATTTGGATGCAAAAACTGCGTTTTTAAATGGAAAATTATTGGAAACAATTTACATGAAACCACCCCCTGGATATGACAATAGTTCCAAGGTTTGTTTATTAAAAAGAAGCATTTATGGTTTAAAACAAGCAGCTAGATCATGGAACCAAACACTACACACTATATTAGAAGAAGACATCAAATTCAAACAGAGCTATAATGATCCTTGCATGTATATTAAGAAAACAGATGGACAGCTTTGTTTCTTAATTGTATATGTTGACGATTTGATTATTGCTTCTACATCAGCTCATCAAATAACAGAAATTGAAGAAACATTACAGAAACATTTCAAAATTAAAAATTTAGGACATATTAAACACTACCTTGGAATTGAAGTAACAAGAGATAAAAACGGGAATTTTTCACTTTGTCAATCGGATTACATTAAGAAAATTGTTAATGACTTTGGACTTAAAGATGCAAAACCAGTAAAGACACCATTAGATACTAATTATTTAAAAATTCAATCTCCGGACATATTTGAAGATAATACCCAATATCGACGTTTAATAGGAAAATTATTATATATATCAATAAATACCAGACCTGACATATCAGCAAGTATTTGTATTTTAGCGCAGAAAGTTTCAAAACCAACAACTCAAGATTGGAACCAATTGAAACGTGTTGTCAAATACATTAAAGCAACTTGTAACTTGAAATTAATGGTGAGTAAGCTCCAAGCAGAAAATCAATCATTTTATGGCTATGCTGATGCAACATGGGGAGACGATAAAATCAATAGAAAGTCAAATAATGGAAGAATATTTTTCTTAAATGGTGGGACCATAAGTTGGTCATGCAATAAGCAATCGTTAGTAGCTTCTTCGACTTGCGAAGCCGAATTTATTTCAATATCAGAAGCAGCAAAAGAAGCCAAATGGATTCGTCAGTTATTAGAAGAAATGTATGAAACTATTCAAGGCCCGACTCTTATATACGAAGACAATCAGAGTTGTATTGATTTAGTTCGCGATAATAAATTTTCTTACCGAACAAAACATATTGATACAAAATACAAAATTATTCGAGACTTGGTAAGAAAAGAAATCATTGAATGTGAATATTGTTCAACGGAAGAAATGGTAGCCGATATTTTGACAAAACCGTTATCAGAGTCTAAACATAATTATTTTCGAGACAAATGTAATATTATTTGAACGAGGAGGAGTGTTAAAGATTTAACTTTACGTTCAGTACTATATTACATACATACTTACTTTATAATAAATTAATTATGTTCATATTCCTATGAATCAAATTTTCGTTTATACATTTTTCATTCCTAAAATATTTTTCACTGAATAAAGATTGTTTTGTTTGTTTGTTATTCAAACATAAAGATTTTATTTTGTTTGTACCTGCGGTAAAGCTAAAGATAAAGAACTATAGTTTCTAACAGTTTAGCGGATAGTTCGATAGCAGGGTACAAAAGTTAAGGTCTTATTTTTATCAAACGAGGAAGTACGAAGTCAGCTAGGTCTGATTTTTTAGATTCGTTGCTTTTGATTTGTTGAACTGCTTGCAGCAAATCCTCTTAAAAATGTAAGATTATTTTTGTTAAGAAAATGACTGAAAATGTTAAATTTCATTGAACAACCTGTATGTGGTTTGATACATGTCATTAAAATAAAATAATACTGAATATTTATGTTCAATTGTTCGTACTGTAGAGTTTATTTCAAATTTTTACCGGACTATTTGATGCACATGTGGTATTGAATTCGACTCACATATTTTGTATCAGTGGAGTGTTCTGCACCGAATTTTGACAGAATGTTAGGGTAGTGGCGTGAATGGGTTTTTAAGTATTTTGTGAAAAATCGACCAATCTTTAATGACATATGAGCAGGGTAGTGGAGTAGCGGGGTAGATGCGTGACAGGAAACAGGAGTATGTAGAGGGCATAGGCGTAGCAGTTAGCGTGTATGGTAGGATAGCGAGAGTAACGAGGTACCGGGGTTGCGGGAAACGGATAGCAGTTTAGGTCTTTAATTTGTAGCATTTGCAATCACAATCAATAAAGCTCAAGATCAATCTTTAAAGTTGTGTGGCTTAGGTTTATATGCGACGGATAGTCTTTATATCCACGCAAGCAGAAAAACAAAAAATATTGAAAAATGAAATTTGTGTGAAATGTAATCTTTGTTTTGTTTCTCATTTCTCAACCATCCAATCACAAGTGCCACTGCGAAGTGTGGCAGGGTACAGCTAGTTTTTTAAATACATAAAACACACTTTTTAAAAGAAATGTGATGGCATCATTTTTTTCAGATATAATGTGTTTTTGAGGAACATATATAAATTTAAATTTGTATTTATGAATTTTAATTACATTTTTTTATTCTTAAATGTTTTTTGTGAGTTAAGTTTTGGATTACATGAGCAAGTTCGTGCAACCCAGTCGTGTACATTTAATCCGTGGAAATGATAATTTTTAATTATATTCTTAGGGTTGTCAGATATTTAATTTTAAATGTTGTTATATTAACACCAATGAGTGTGTAAAAAAAAAAATAGACTTTTGGTTTTCCGCCGAAAATATGGTATGATGGCTACCCTAAATTCGATTTTAGAAATAAAATCAAAAAAATTCGCTCAAACCACAAATTTCAAAAGTTGAAGTCTAGTTGAAGAATAGGACCCACTCTTTTCGATTTCTCTATCACTAATGTCACAATTAATTAAAATCTAAGGTTTTTTTTACAAATACAATACTTGACTTGCCGACACCTTTTCAACTTCATTCACAAGAAGAAAGTTAGTAATCAAGGACAGTATGCCTATGCACTATGAAAATTAATTGCGGCGGTAACAATAATTGTTTTTTTTTTTCTTTTTTAACTATGTTTTCATTTTATAGATACAGTTCAGTACCTTAATCTTCAATAAAATAAAATTGCATTGAAAAAAGTAATATTAATGAAATAATATTTCACATACGCCATAGTGAACCCTACACAAAATTATTGTTTTTCTGGACCTATTTAAATGCAGTTTGAGGGATATGATATTTTCTGACATTTTAACAGTGTCAGAATGCAGTTATGTCGGATAAGCTACTGATCAATATTGTTTTGTATAATATTGTTGGTATTCACCGAAACGTCGAAGCAATATTGCATTTATAAATGTTTCCCTTGTGCTCACCCAAAGCTTCAAAACAAGTAAACAGTATCTAACCAAAAATAGATAAATTTTAAACTTATCATAAATATCAAAATGCCAATATTTTCCTATTGAGCACTGCACTGGGCAACAGAAATACTTGCCTCGGTGCTAGTGCGCAAAGTAAAAATAATAAGAATAACTAACGATGACAGTTTATTTTAAATTAACGTCAATGTTTAAATTGTAAGCACAGGAATTACATACTCACGTTCTTCTTCGATGTCGGTATTCAACAAAAAATAGGTGACGACACATTGAATCTTTTTATTATTTTTTGAAACTATCCATTTTGCGGTTTCAGAAGTAAACGTTAATAAAACACGTATTAAATATTTTTTTCATGATATTTTATTATAAAGTTTGAACGTTGATATTATATGTATGTGATCATCATAAAAATGACCACCACTCAAATTGTTGCAAGTATCGATTCTTTTGAGGTAATTTTCGATATCTTGTTGACACATTTTAGGCGGTATCTCAGCCATAACTTGAAGAATGTTGGTTTTTAAGTGCCCAAGAGTTAAAGGTTTATCTGCATTAACACAGTCTTGTGGCTACGAGCCACAAAAAAAGCCCAGCGGTGTCAAATCGCACGATCTTGGTGACCAGTTGATATCACCACGACGAGAAATTACGCGCCCAGGAAATGTCTCAGCAATAAAGTCATATTCGCTCGAGTTGTGTGGCTTATGACACCGCCTTGTTGAAACTAGATATTCTCCAAGTTGTATTCTTCTTCTAGCAGGCAAAAAAAAGTCGGTTATCAAATGACCATTAAGCTCCGAATTGACGATGACAGTCGTTCCATGTTAGTTTTCGAAGAAGTAAGGTCCAATCACACATCCGGACCAAAGAGCGTGACTTTTTGTTGATGTAATGGCCTCTCTACAATTACTTGAGGATTCTCAGAACCTTAATACTACAGTTTTGTTTATTAACATACCCAACGAGTGAGAAATGTGCTTCGTCGCTTAAGAAAATTCAAAAATCACCGTCCACCACCTGTTGTTCAAGCACCCATGCGACGTAATTATCTCTGGCTTCAGTTGATGTGTGGGCTGGACCCTGGACTTTATATGGATGTAGGTGCAAAATACGCTATAATGTGTAAGACAGTACTTATTCCTGAGAACGACGAGAAATCGACACATTCGGGTCTTTGGCAACACTTTCACTTACAGAAGCGATATTTTCATTGCTTCCGTAGCTGGACGATTAAGTAAACCATAATCTCCTCTTAAAGCACGATATGTGGCTGTAGCATAACCGCCGATTTAAAAATTTGTACGCATTGTGCGATTGTTAAGCGATCCATTTTCGTAAATGTCGGACTTTCAACTAAAAAAAAATTGATTTAATGTCGTTTTCCATTGGTCTTTTTTTGACGTTTCTTCTTCTACCTCCAATGGAACGGGTTATGGTGTTTGTGTCATTCTTCGGACGCTTCTGTTTTCAAAACAGAAGAGATCTGCTTTTCTCAGAAGCATTCCGTCTGTCAAAGTCAGTCCAATGGAACGGTTTCAGAAGACTTCTAGACTCTTCCGAATGCTTCTGGACGACCAATGGAAAACGACATAACAACTTAGTTTGACAGATGTCAAATTCCAGCCTTATACTTTAGAAACCGCAAAATGCATAACCCCTTATGATCAGTCATAACAAATGAGAGAAAATCTTAAAATTAACAAGAGAGGGTCATTCAGTTTTCGTTCTCGAAAGTTAATGATAATCTTATTTCATCCTGAACTTTCGACTTTGCCATATAAGTGTGAAAAATAATATCATTCAAATGGTCCTCTCGGGAGTGAACGCAGCATGCGATTTCTATGAGATAATTTTAACCACTGTTTCGGACATATCGGGTGGTATCTGGGTCAAAAATTTAGTAATGTTGGTTTTTAATTCGTCTAGAGTTCGGGGACTATTCGCGGTGTTAAAACGCATGAACATGCTGGCCAATTGACGTCACTAAAACGTAAAATTACGTGATCAGGAAAGCCATAATTGGTCGTGTTGTGTGGTGTATTTCCCAGTCGTTTTTGTAAGCACATAGCCTTCAAGTCATAATATTCAATCGTCGACAAAAAAAAAGTTACCATTCGACCATATCGCTCCGAATTAACTGCAGCCGTCCAACTGACCAATGACACTTTTCGACCATAGTGTACACTGAAAAGTCATTTTTTCTGGATGCAATGGCACTTCGTCGATCAATTGTGAGTTTTCTGATCCGCATACACTGCAATTTTATTTGTTTAATCACCCATTAAGGCATCGAGTTAGAAAAGTGCCTCATCGTTAAAGGAAAATGTTGTTCAAAAATCACTTTTAATTGTCTTTTGGAAAGTTTTAATCATTTTAAAACGTTGTTCGATTGTTAAAAAGATCAATTCATCATTCAACTAATATAATGACACTTCAGATGACAGTTTAGTTTGACAGCGAGCGATAATAACTTGAAAAGCACATAATGAATGACCGTTGCCTTGGACCTGCCAAACAATTTGGAACCTTGTGAGACCTGTCCAAATAAGTTTATTTAAGATATGGGAAATCGGGAAAGTTGAAATTCCAGACTCAATTTTGAAATAAAAACGGTAAAGTTTTAGTTTCGTCATTCTCATGTCCGTAGTGTCCGTAGCTTAGTGTTTAGGTGTGTTGGCTGCCCGAACGACCTGGGGATTAGGACACTGAAGTCGTCGATTAAGAACTACAGGTTATCTTTTAATTTGTACTGGGACAAGAACATTCGGGCCGTTAATTCTAGCGACCCGAGTATGTTCCCTCAAATTAATTAGATATTTAGGTCCAAGAATCAGAACGACCTTCCGTGTCTTAAGCTCCAGAGGACAGTAGCGAACAGAGACGTACTTTTGACAGCGCAAATTGATCCTGAAGAAGCCTTCTTGGACGATGACTTCTTTGTGATTGAAGATCCGCAGGAGAAAGTGGAGACAGTTGGTGCTGCTTTCCAGCAAGTGTTTAAGGTGAATGCTTGCACTCGCCCGAACCAGGACCTGGAAGACAGAGCTTTACCTTATCACTTCTACCTGAGGAATGATATTACGCACTGGCGATCCGAGAATCGCGGTTTTACCCGGGCTCAAATCCCTTGCTCATCACGAAGGTAGAACTCCAGCTCATCCTCGATTCAATAAAGAATAAGAAGTCAGCAGGTGTCGATGGTATATCCAACATTGTACTGAGACACTTATCGATTGAGGCAATAGACATCTACACCACTCTATTCAACAACGCGCTGAATAATGCATACTATCCAGTGCGTTGGAAGACAGCTGTAGTTTATCCTCTCCCGAAAAAGGGAAAGGACAACTCCAATCCGTCAAATCTTCGGTCGATAAGTCTTCTTCCAAGTATCAGTAAGGTATTCGAAAAGATCATCAATAGAGCTCTGATTTAGTGGGCTGCGGACAACAGAATAATTCCAGATAATCAGTTCGGGTTCAAGGCAGGACATGACACCATTCATGCCGCGTCTAAGCTCGTTTCTGACGTCCAATGGAACAAGTCCAAGAAACAATGCACGGGTGCTGTTCTGGTAGATTTAGAGATACCGATGGTTAGAATGTTTGTACCTAAAACTCACCAGACTAGGCAACAGTAAACCATTGTTGTATATGCTTTATAATATGCTCAACGGTAGAAAGTTTGTTGTCAAAAGTGGCAATGTAACTTCTACCACCACTTTTGAAATCAAAAACGGTCTTCAACAGGGAGCGGTGAATTCGCCGACCCTCTTCAGCATTTACACCAGCGATCTTATAGGTAGCTTAACTAACGCAATTGCGTATGCCGACGATTTGATTGCGTACAGAACGGCTCGAAAGGTTGAAGTTATTAGAATTCTCTTGCAGCGTGACTTCGAGAAGATTCAGCGATACTGTGACGACTGGAAACTGAAAACAAATGTCCAAAAGTCGGAGACGATTTTGTTCCGGACTCCGTTGGCTAAGGCTTCGCGAGATACGTGTAAGAATTGGCGCAAGATGGTCATTGTTGATCCTCACGGACAGGCATTGACGAGCGAAAATTGTAGTGAAGTACCTCGGTATCTGGTTCAACCAGTATCTGTATTTCGACAGACATACTCTGACTAAGGCCAGATGAGCCTTTGTTCTGGCGAAACGGCTGCTTTATAGCAGTCGGCTTGACCCCAGAGTGAAGATAATTTGCTACATGGCCCTCATATGGCCAACGATCGTTTATGGTTGTCCAGTGTGGTTAAACATTGCTCCTTCCCAAATGGAGAAGTTTCGGGTGTTCGAGAGGCAGTGTCTTCGGCGCTGTCTCAGTTGGTATCGGACACCGGAATCTTCTTATCTGCATTATTATTCAAACGAGGTTTTATACAATGGGGCTCGGATCAACAGAATTGACAATTTCGTGATAAAACTTGTTCGGGGCCACATTGCGAGAGCTATGAGGCTATGACTTCGACCAACAATTTGATTTTCGGGCCGTTCTATATCCGAACGAGAACTACTTTGAGAATGCACGCTTGAGCGGCTTCATTCCACCAGAGGCATTCCTCTATTTAGACCAGTGCGGCATGATACAGGATAGATTGGCAGTACCGCTTATCTATACCACGTCAGGCGTAAAACTGTAGACCGGCGACTCCTGTATGAACGAGGCATCCTCGCTCGTGATGGAGCGGAGCTGCTTCGGTTCAGTAGGGCTGTGTCCGAACAGGACCGCATTAATAAGGTGAAGCAGGAGAACCAGTTTTGGTGGCTTCAAACGGCATTTGACAATGGGTAGTCCGGGGTGGGGTATTTTTGCCTTGGCCGGCTTACATATTTGTTTTAGTCTCAGGTTTTAGGTTTAAGTAGAGTAGGTATGGTGGCACTATAAAATATGTTACAAGAAAAAAAAATAACAACAACAAAAAATCATATAAAAAGAAAAGATAGTAAAAAAAAGTGAAAAACTGAAAAAAAGAAACAATAAACAATACAAGAATTAAAAAAAAAAAAAGAAAAAAGAAGACGATTACAAAATACACAACAGAAAATAAGGACATAGTTTTTGCCGCTGTTGTTGTTTTAGTTTTAAGTAGTTTGTAGGTAGAATAGGTAGTTTTAAGTTTTATTTTAAGGACCCTAGCATGCAAGTAAAAAACCCCAAAAGAGATAAAGTCATTAATTTTTTTTTAGATTTTCTAATAAAAAAATAAATTGAAGTAAAATGAAATAAACCTAGTTCGTAGCCGAAAGGCATTAGTTTATAAGAACAATGAATTGCTTAGAGTGCCCGATTGGGCCAGTAAGTTATATATAAGTAGAATTAATTAGGCTAGTTCCACATTTTAGTCTAGCATGTAAGTAGATTTAAGTTTAAATGAATAAAAAAATGAAGTTTGAAAAAAAAATATTCATTTGCTGCTAAGAAGAACGTCGTGGGTTCGAATCCAAAGTTTTTATTTCATCTTTCACGGACACTGCCTCTTGCGATGAACTGACAAAACTTCCAAGAGTATCATCTGTCATGAAAAAGTGCTTCTCAGCTTTGCCGTTCGGTAGGTAGGTCCCCTCAATTCTTCAAACTGTGAAGAAGTTCACACGCACCTAGAGAATTGTTGATGAGAGTAAGCCACTTAGGCCTTGGCTCTTCTCTATTTATTCTCACGTCAACTTATAGATACCCTTCACTAAACTAATTCCTTAGCTAAAAAAATTGTTAATATTAGCTTCGGGCGTACTGATCCTCGCATTGGAAAAAAATCCTTGCATCAAGTTGTATTTTAATTTTTATTTTGCTCTCTTTTTTTCTTATTTTCAAAACTGTATACTAAAATTTGAAACCTAGACTTTATTATTCCATACATTTTTGTATTTGTATATTAAACTTAAAATTGTGTTCTCAATGCCATCCATACAAAATATGAGCCACCATCAGGTACACCGTGATTATTGCAACCTGTCCAATCATCATTGGGAAAGCAAACCTAAAACAACAATCGATTTGACATTTTAAAATTTAAAGTGAAATATGAAATCGTACTTTAAATATCTCGTAAAAGATATTTTATATCCGTGCTGCTCGGCAGTTCCAGCTGACAAGACATTTGCCGAAGCTCCATAAAGAGTTCCATTGCCTGAAGCAAACAGAAAAAAAAATGTATAACGTTTCCTCTAAGACTTCAAAAAAAAAAATAACAGCTACCTCCCAAGCAGCAACCAAATACCAAAGCCCAAACCAGTGGCTGAAGTGGCAACTCCAATGTATTCTTCCCAACCAGTGACACAACAACCTTCACCATCATAGCCGTCACTGGAATGCTATCAAGAACAGCCGATGTTATTGCAGAAATCCAAAGAATTACAAAAATGGCTGCTGCTAGTCTATGCTCCTTGCTGACCAGCAGAATTAAATTCTCTGTATGATTGCCGATCCAACGGAAAAGACCAAGTCTCTCCACACACTCCATCATGACAAACATTGAAGCTAAGAAGAGCAACGTTGTCCATTCAATCCGATGAACCATCGCATCCATATCATTTCGGCTGGAAATTATCAACAGCAGCACCACTCCTATCAAAGCCACCCAGCCAAGAGGAAGCGTTTGCAAACTTGGCACCGATTGCACGAAGAACATACAAATCACAAAAATCAGTGTGAACACCGACTGGATCAAGAGGGTCTTGTGTCGTATGGGATACTAAAAATCAATATTCAATAGTATAGTATATTTCTTGATGACAAGTTAAAGTTCTCTTACGGCTGCTTTAAGCTCTCCCAGAGTCCGTTGGTATGCGTCTTCTGAGCCAACTCCCGTTTGCTTCTTCTTCAGCTTGTATTTCAGAACATCGATTTTTTTAAACAGCGTCTCACGCACCAGATCGACATCTTTCGAATATGTTGTCAAAGAATTTGCTGCTTTTTGCCAGATTATTATTTCACGACGCAACTCTCTGAGAGCCTTTGGTTCATTTATTCGCAATGAGCTTATCTGCCAATATTTACATCGCATATACACACAGCTAAAGAGAGAAATTAGAACAACTCCTGGCAAGCAATGGGCCACGTAATTGGTGAAAGTAACTCCATTTGCAGCTATGAAATGGTTTGAGCAAACTATGATGCTGATGGGATCTCCAATTGGAGTAATGGCACCTCCAATATTCGAATGGACTACGATACCCATTAGCACGGGCACTGGATCGATTTCCATTACTTCACAAAGCCTGGAAAGAGAATATGTTAGTTGGAGAAGGCACTAGAGAGTTTACAAACCTTATTGCCACGGGCGTCATAAGCAGAACGGTTGTCATGTTGTCCAAGACGGAAGATATGCAACATGTTGTTATCATCAGGCTGTATATGAGGGGCCAAATTTTTCCACCGGACAACTTGAGATAAGCAAGTAAGAAATTCACAGTCGTTTGATTACAAATATACAATTTTAACCTACCTCAAAAGTTAGAACTGCCAAATAATCAAAAGCTCCAGTCTCAGTTAGAATTGCAACAAGGATCATCATCGAAAAGAGCAGAGTCAACAATTCCATATCCATCCAGACAACAATTTCGTCCATTGTCGGTCGATCACCCAAAATAGCCAAAATTGCAATTGAAGCTGTCGAACACACTATGGCAATGAATGTTCTATGAAACACCTTTAAACAAACATAAAATGTGATTACAGTTCCATTTTGTTTTAGAATCACACCAACCTCCCAAACCAGTAGGGCATAGAATGCCGATAGTATCAATGCTGCCAGAACAATTCCTTGCTCAATATTTATTACCATAGGATCATAGAAAATCTTCAATGGAAATCCTAGTGATGTTGAGTTTGTAAACATTTTCAATCTCAATTGAGTATGATTTTCGTCCCCTAACTGCGATAGAATATCTCGACTCATTAGGAAAGTCCGATTCCGAGAATTTAATGTTGTGGTATCGTATTCATGCTCAGGAGCTATCGGCAAAATCCACGGTTCAAGAATGTCCTGAAGAAAGTTCAAATGTTATTATAGTTTTGGATAAATCATTTTATTTAAATTACCTCAGCACTTTCACTGGCATTCTCTGATATAGATTTTACGACTTGCAATTGGACGGTTAGAAAGTCACCAGTGGCATTATTTGGATCTACAAAGGCACCAAGTAAAGTGATCTTAAAGTTGCCGCCAGGATGTTTTGGAAGGAAATACACTGAAATTGGATTCCATTGAATATTGCTATGCATGTTAGGATGTTCCGTAATTACGCTTGTCTTCGTATTCCGGTATTGAAAGCTGTTTCGCTATCAGACGTTTTTCATCAGTCGTCACTAAAATGAGTGTTGAAATGACCCAAAATACTAGCAAACAGATCTTTTTGATCATCTTTTCCTTGTGCGCCTGTTGTGTTTTCTTTCCAGATTCCTCGAATGGCTGATGATCAATAATAGAGTTGTGGTTCTCACAGTTTGAACTTTAGGAGCAGATTAACATAGCACAAATTGTTGTTATTTCTTACAGAAAAAAAATATACCTTTTTTGTTCACAGGAGCAGCTTGTGAGCCTGGCTTTTGGCTTATAGGTTTTCATATCGATATACTCTAAGCCATTATTGCTATCATTCAGAGCTGGTTCGATTTCATCACCTGAAGTAGCATATCCCTCTCCGTTCGGTGTGATATCACCTATAAATTAAAGACGATTACTCTTAAACTCCTTTCAACACACCTGAAAGCTTCGTATTTTGATATAATCGCTGGAAACCCAACTATCCCATTATCACTTTAAGCTAATGACCCTAATTTAGAAAACATCTCGACGATTTGCAAAAGTTAACATCCCATAACCGAGTCAATTAAAAATTCTCTGAATGAAACTTTTATCGATACATTCCCATACCTGGTTTTATGAAAATATAAAAAAAATAATTGGCGATTCTAAGGTAACTGCCATCTGATGACAAAAATTCCCAGACACAATGTGACGCATGTATCCGTAAATAATTAATCTAAATTTAATAATGTAATTGTACTTGATATTTGAATGCAAACTATGCGTGACATTTTGTTGATAAAATAAATTGTTTGTTTTTTTTTTTTTTGCTTCAATTTTGTTGGTTCACATGCAATTATTTTTGTGGTTGTTTATTACAGTAAAGGTGTATCTCATTAATTAACTTATAAAAGTTATTGCACTTCGAAGGTGTGGTTTTATATTCTGCCATCGAAATACCTACTTGAATATGTCAGCACTTCGCTTTTTCCCGATTCAAAAGAAACAAATTATACCAATCTATGGATTGTAATTAGAGAAAATTCTTTCAATATTCGCCGAAGGATGCGGAACGGAATTTAATAAAAATTCATTGCATTCAGTTTTTGCTGAGCCGACTTCAGTCCAAAACTCAGAAATTGATTTTGTTTTAAATTGTTTTAATTGTTCATATTCCGCAATTTCTCTATTTTTTATTTCGTTTGGAAAGCAATCAAAAATAAACTTCAAAATTGAATTGAATTTTCCACAATCAGATGCTTCTAGTGAGAAATAAATTAATGAATTTAAGAAAGGATTATTCAAATCGGTTCGTTCTTTTTAATCTTCCAGTAAGCTTTTGTAATATTTTATCACATTAGTTTTAAATTCTAAGATATCTCCCAATAAAATTCTATTTTCTAAGCAAAAAGTTTCGACCAAGACACCGCAGTATACGTTATCCATATCAATATGATTATCGCTTAAGTAAGCACGTATAAAACTTCTGCATCAATAACATATTTTCGTTGAAATTTCTATATATTTGCTTGAACAAAGATTTGGATTACAGTCAATAAAAAATCAGTAAGAAAATGTCAGTTGTACCGCCGATAGAACTCTCAATTATTGAAATGTAGATAGCGCTGATGGCATTAAGAAGTTCTTTTGCTACGTAAATCTACTGATCTGAGCTTATCTGAGTAATAAACTCTCTTAGGTTGAAGTATTTTCTAGCTTCTTTAATCCGAGGTGCAACCTTCACGTCCATTTTGCGACGTTTAACAACTGCTATACAAATTAAATTTGACAGATAAAGTGAGTTGTAGCGTTTTATTCGCACTTGATTACTGTGCTGGCTACTGAGTAGTGAAAAAGCACGACTATTGACATTTTTTATTTTTGCGGATTTTCAAATTGTATCAAATAGAGGCCAATTGTATTTTCGTACTTCGATAAACGCAATTGTATCGAATTCGATACAATTGTATCCCATTTTCCATGCCTGGATTGGTACCTACGAAAAACCGAATTACTTTTTATCTTTTAGTACATCTTCTACATCATTTTAATCATTGTTTTCAAATAAAATTTTAAAAAAATGTGTACAAATTTTTACTGTTGACATATGGCAAGTACAAATAGTACAAGAATATTGAATCACACCAAAAACATAAATGTTAAAAGAGAGCCAAGTTCTCCCGTACACAAATTCTGCCTAAAAAATCAGACACGAAAAGTAATGAGATCTAAAAGAACGCCAATTTCTAAGATTTAGCAAGTATTCATAGATGCATTGCAAATGTTTTAAGTGGACTTACATCGAATCAACTAAAGGGTTTATCAATAGGAACGCTACAAAAGTAGTCCAATAGGGACAGCAAACGACGACATATTTTTTCCCGTTCTCTTGACATTTTTCTTCGGTAAGGTTTGCCATTTCATCATGGTATACGATCCAACAACGAGTCAAAATTATTAAAATTTACTACCGAAATTCGGAGTCAGTGGTCAACACTTTAAGGGCGCTACGTACAATTTATGGTCGTCATAATCGTCCTGCCAGATCAACAATTGAGCGTCTAATGGAAAAATTTGAATCCACAGGCTCAGTACAAAATGTTCGCGTGCCAGTGAGACAAAGAAGTGCCCGTAGTGTCGAGAATATTGCTGCCGCTAGCGTATTAATTGCGGAAGACCCAAATCAGTCTCTCACACGTCGTTCTCAAGCGTTGGGCATCTCTGTGACGTCGTTGTGGCAAATTTCGCGAAAAGATCTTGGCCTACATCCTTACAAGATCAAATTGACGCAAGAACTGAAGCCGCTTGATCACCAGAAGCGTCGTATGTTCGTGAATTGGGCTGAGCAACAACTTGAAAATGATCCGGATTTTCATCGAAAAATCATCTTCAGCGATGAGGCTCATTTCTGGCTGGATGGCTTCGTCAATAAGCAAAATATTTGTTATTGGTCAGGCAGCAATCCACATGTGCTTCACGAGGCACCATTACATCCCGAAAAAATCACTGTTTGGTGCGGTATACATGCTGGTGGTGTCATTGGGCCGTACTTCTTCCGTGATGATCAAGACCAGCACGTTACTGGGAATGGGAATCGCTACTGCGAAATTTTGGAATGAATTGGATGATATGGACTTGGACGATATGTGGTTTCAACAGGACGGTGCCACTTGTCACACAGCGGGCCAAACAATCGAATTATTGAGAAAGAAGTTCGATGAGCGCACTATCTCCAGAAATGGACCTGCAAATTGGCCACCTCGTTCGTGCGATTTAACGCCGTTAGACTATTTCCCGTGGGGCTACGTTAAATCTATGGTTTATGTCAACAAGCCAGCGACGATTGATGAACTTCGTACGAATATCGAACGTGAAATTGCAGCAGTATCGGCCCATTTATTCTTGAAAACCGTCGAAAATTGGGTTTAGCGTCTGGACTTCTGCAAGCGTTCCCGTGGTCGCCATGCAAAAGAAATCGAGTTCCATACATAATGGCATCAAACTTCCACAGGAATAAAGAATTTCATTGATATCCAAAACCGTTTTTGTTTTATTTAAAAAAACTTTTGTAGCGTCCCTATTGAAAAACCCTTTATTAGTTTTGAAAGAAACTTGTAAACTAATGTAAATTATTTAATTTTTTTTACATTTATGTTTTTGGTGTGATATCATTACTTTTTGCAAAGGTTTGTTTATATTGACTGGCAGAATTGCTAGTTTGCCAAATTACAATATTCTACTATGATCAGATGTGCGCCATAGGTATATTTTAAAAAATTTATTTTTAAATGGGTGGGTACCACGCCCCCTCAGTTGAAAATCATAAATTTCATATTTTATTTGTTATACTGTACGTTGTACTTGTATATCAAATTTCATGATTCTACTGTACTCCAAAGTGTTTCATATAATTTATACTAAAAAATAATGTAAAAGTAGGCTGCGACCACGCCCCCTGAAAGAAAAATGTAAAGTTTTCGATTTTTTCCTTTGTATTTACTTCATAACCTATCAATGTGCCAAATTTCTTGATTCTACTGCACTCCAAAGTGCTCCGTATATTTTAAATTAATAATGTGAAAGTAGGAGGCTACCACGCCTCCTTATTGAAAAATTTAAAATTTTCGATTTTTTCCTTTGTATCACATGACCTACCACTGTGCCAAATTTCAAGTTTCTAGAGCAACGGGAAGTGCTTCATAATTTTGATGATCTCATTTACGGTTTTCGTGATTTTCGGAACATAGTATCTTAGAAACTACTATTGCTAAATATATGAAATTCACTGAGGTGCTTCTTCTTGACTAGGTTAGCAAATAATGTATGTTTGAAACTTTTGGCTTATTTGGTACAGAAGTAACAGGGGTGTGGAAAATGCCCTGAATGGTTTCCTGTAAATAAGGGTATAGTGCCAAAGTTGCTACACAAATCAAGGGGTAATTCGTAAAAAAAAATTGGTATTTTGATCAATTGTGACATTTATATGATAGAGAAGCCGAAAAAAGTGAGTCCGGCTATTCCGTGGTCGTACCAACTCGTTGACTCATGTACAACTAAATTGCACAGTAAAATACAGCCTTTATTACTCCAGAATATTGTAGTTTTCTATTTGTGAAAGAATTGTTCTAATCGGATTAGTCGGATATGTCAAAAAATCGTTTGTGGTTCAGCTAGTAATCAAATTAAGTCTATGATACTACTGAATATTTTTTTTTTCACACTAACTATAAGATTTTTGCAATATTGCCATTAAAAAGCCGCTAAGCCGATTTCGCTAAAAACCTAATCAGGTTCTAACAACACAATACCGCGTCAAATGAGACAATACAATGAGTGGTTTGCGAGATAATCAAGCTGAAAAAACCTAACGCACATACGGACATACGCACATACGAACACACATTCACACACAGACATCATCATTAAAACGCTTGAATCAGATTCTAGTGACCTCGAAACGTGGGGTTATGCAAAAATTGGAGATTCACAAAATCGGACGCATTAGAATAATTACCTCTGGGAAGTTAAACAATTTTTGATTAAAAAAAAAAAATCACTTTTTTTTTAAATAAACTGATCAATATTAAAAATTGAGACGTTTATTAAAAAATGTTTTTGAATACTGCACGCCCATATTAATTTTAGGAAATTTTTGAAAAAAATTATGAATAAAAAATTAATTTTAAGAAATTTAAAAATCAACAATTTCTTAAGAAATTTAATACATATTTCAATTTAAATTTTTATTTATGAATTTTGATTACATGATTTTATATCTCAATATTTTTGTGTTTTGGAATACAGGAGCAAGTTCGTACGACCCAGTCATGCACATTATTTTTTTTTTTAAAGTTTATAATTTTGTTTCCATTTTGATGAAATCTGGCATTTCCATTTGAATTGGATTTTTAAAGGGTTTTTCTTTTATTTGTACACTTTTTTGTTGGTAGCCATATTGGAGTTTAGTTTTATCTTCATAGGAGACTATTTTATTTGATTGCCATTAAATATGTACTCTTGTACTAAGGATGATATCATCAGAACTAAAGGTCTGAACCAAGTTTCAGATTAATCGGTCAACACGCTATTTGTGTAGTGTCCGTAGCTAAGTGGTTAGGTGCGTTGGTTGCTAAGCAGAACATAGCTGTGAATTCGAGTCCTACTCGTGCCCATAGTTTTTATTTCATTTTTCACGGGCACAGCCTCTTGCGAAGAACTGACAAATCTTCCAAGAGTATCATCTGTCATGAAAGAGTGCTTCTCAACTTTCCCGTTCGGAATTCGCGTTAAATTGTAGGTCCTCTCAATTCTTCACATTCACACGCACCTAGAAAATTGTTGATGAGGGTAAGCCACTTTGGCCTTGGCTCTTCAAGAACTGTCGCGCCACTCTATTTATTTTTTTATTTATTTAAGATGCTTTTTAAACATTTCATTTGATGCTACACACTATCATTTCAATGAGATCATGTTTTTTGAAACTTTTATTCATTCTGTCAAGCAACAAAATTCAACAAAACAAAAAGAGTGGGTGATAAAATAAGTTTTAAAACGACAAATCATATTGCATTGTAATTCAGCTCTCAAAAGACTGAAAAGACTGAATTGCTGAAATTAGTTATTCGTTAATTTAAAAAAATGCACTCATCTGACTGATGTACTTCTGAGTTCAATCAGTCCAAACCAGAGACTTGCGGTAACGCTTGTATCCTGACACGGGAAGGAACTTCGCAGATCTTACATATAGTGCAGTAATGGGAGAGCTTTGCGCAAAGGCGATATCGTAACCAATGAGGCCTTAGGGAGAGTCTACAATTGGACAAATCGTTTTCGATCTATGAGATTTCCAGTTTTAGGACTCTTGGAACCATCTCTGAATATGTACAACTGCATTCACCAAAAAAAGATCATAAATATCTGCTGAGCCGTGCAGGACATAAAAACCAATATACATTCATTCATTTTTATATTTTATACGGATGCAATTAAATGTACACTCGGGTGTATACGTGTTTTTTAAACATTTTTTTATTTTATACGTTCATTTTTTACTTTTTGTTTGTGAACCTTATGTTTCTTGTATCAGTGCTTAATCGACACTCGCTGATGATGGTTTCTCTGTAGAACCCAAAATGCATTCGTAACAATTAAATGAAAAACACTTTTACATACATTTGTTTGTTTGTTGTTTTTGATTTAATTACGTTCTTTGCGGTCATTAAGGTTTTTTGACACTCAATTATTTATTTCTTGTATCAATTTTTTGTCTTGTTATATTTAACCACCTCTGCAGTAGAGTTTTGCTTGTGTCCAATCAGCTATATAAAAATGTTTTTCAGCCAATATTGTCAATATTTGGACATAAAACCATAACAAATAAGCGTCTTCTAAATTTCTAGGTTCACAACTCAACTCGACTTTGGTGCAATAATGTCGAGGATGAGCAAGCCAAGTTTATGACTCAAAGAAATCTCCAATTGACTAGTTGGAGGCCGTTATGGAACAACATTTATATGGTCGTGGCAACGAGGTAAGGGTATGAATCTAAAGCTAAACAGCGATTGGCTGTTGGACGAAAATATCCGATTAAAGTTCCATTAGGTCATTCGACCAAGAAAATGGTACACCACTTTTTCTGATGATGATAAGATAACACTGACATTTTCAAATATTTGCTGTAGCTGACAAGTTGTAACTTATATTCCAATTCTTCAAATAATGATTTTTTCATTCTTTTTCAAAACCTACCGTAAGGTCTACGCAATTTTCTAAACAGACTAAATTTCAACTCTTTTTCAAATTACAGTAGAATTTGCATTGCAGCTTTTAGCACAAATATTATTCAAACGAATACAGTGAAATCTCCTATAAGCGGATACTCATGGTCACCGATTTATTGTCCGGTTACGGGAGCTGTCCGGTTAAGAGAAATATTTTTTTTTTTTTAATATTTTTTATTAAAGAAAATTAAGGAAAAAGTTATAAATGCATGTACAGTACATTCATGTATTTCAATAGTAGTCGGTAATCTACAATTTATACAAATTTAAAATTGAGGACTGGTGTAGTTTGCTTGCCTTATGCTCCATAACTTTATGTTCAAAATGGCTTTCAAGATGTTTTACATAATAAGTATAAGTAGGTACATTTCAGATCATAGCAGGCTAAGAATATTCAAAACCTGACGATATTTTTTGTTTCAAATTTTCGAATAAGCTAAAGAACTGGGGATTACCCTTCTTAACTCACAACGAATCAGCGTAGCAAGCTAACGAAAAAAAAATATTCTGTCCGCTTATTAGAGCTTCGCGTCCGGCTATTGGAGATTTTAGACGAATTCACTTCTACATTAATTAACGAATGAAATTTGTTTTGAATGTGTCCGTTTATGAGAGGTGATGAGATGAGAAAAAAGGAAGAAACTAATGTCCGTGTCCGTTTAAGAGAGTGTCCGCTTATTAGAATGCTTTTTATATGGGAAATTATAAATAAAAGTTGGTTCCCAAAAAATTGTCCGTTTAAGGGAACTGTCCGCTTATTGGAGCTGCCCGCAGGCGGAGCTTTCACTGTACTGTTAAAGAACATTTTCAAAAACTTAATTTTCTAAATGTTTCATTTGTTTCTCTCATTCAAGGCTCGTAACTCGTAGAATTATTTCATTCAGGCAAAAAAACTACAATCGAAAATTATATGTTTCCCACACACTACCATTTCATTTCGTCATCTCAGTCATACCCATATAATATTTTTAATATTTAAATATTTACAGCTCCACACTATCATTTTTTCCATAATTTCAGCGAAGATCAGACTGTTGTATTTTTGTTTCTATGAAATCGGCTTAGTTAAATCACAAACATTTTAAACATAAATATAACTCCGTAACGTTTTTTTGTTTTTTCTTTTTTTAATTATATGGGAGTTATTTTTGACAAACAAGAGTAGAAGAAATATGCACCCAAAAAGGAAAGACGGTACCAATTTTTAAAGCCTTAAAAACTGTTTATATTGGCTAACCTTTCATTTTTATTATATAGGTTTGAAAATGCCACTTAAATGGGCAAGCAAAATAGCAGCACCGCAAATTATCACGCACGCACTTAAATCACCCAAGAATTGTACTTTAAAGTTAATATATTTTTATTTACAGTCAACATCTATCGACCAGCGTTTAGAAAACTATAATGCAAAATAGTTCATCATTTAGTGTAGTGTAAGCTGCAGGAGAAGGCAATAATTATAAGAAAAAAAAATTGAAGAGCGTATGTGGCCCACTGGTTTTTAGTGTTGTGTTTCATTAAATCTGCATTGAAAATAAATATTACTCATTCGCGTCAAGGGCTCATGCATTCCATAATTGGTTCTGGGTTTAATTACTTCAATAAAATCAAAACTGCAAAATGTGGTGACTTCGATCATTTTTTTTTTTTTTTTTTGCAATGGAATTTAAAATAGGCCCGGTGCATTTGTTGCTCCAGTTTAAAGAAAAATTAAAGATGCATTTTTTCCTCCATATCATGCGAAATTCAGCCTTTGTTGTTGGAACCATATTTTTGAGGAAAGTAAAATGCTAAAAATGTAATAATTCATGCAGTTATTTATAAAAAAAAAAAAAAACAAAAAAAAACAAAAAACTAATTATATTTTGTTTGCGAAATTATAATTTATCGACACTAAACGCCAGCTGTCTACTCCCAATGAACAATTTGTAACCGAGGCAGGAAAATGACTTCAGAATATAACTTTTATTTAATAACCTTCGTAAAAAAGTTGATAGAAACCAAATGTTATACTTATAATGAGTCAATGTTTTGTACAACGGAAACCTAAAAAGAGACTTGGGTTAGTTTCTAATAGAATGATCTTTTCTTGCGGTTTTTCTTAGAAACTCGATATAAAATTTGTACAATTTGGATTTGAAAACGATTCAATTCTTACCAGTTTTTTCTTTTAGGGTCAATTAATTTTATAATGCATACTAAACTTCTTTTTGTAATATGTTTTGTTTTTTGGCAAAACTGTCCTGATTTCTCCACAATTATCTTCACGGATGGTTCGAAGATGGAATGCGGTGTTGATGCAGGTGTCTTCTACGAATCTCTTAAGATTTCAAAATCCTATAGACTTCACGATTTTGTCAGTGTATTCCAGGCAGAATTGTTGGCGATAAGGGAAGCTTGTATAGACCTTAAAGATATCCAACAGAACCAAAATGTAGCTATACTAACAGCCAGTCAGGCAGCTATTAAAGCAATTGATTCAGCTATATCATCCTCTAAACTGCTCCAGCAATGCGGAGAGGCCATCAAGAAACTTGATATGAGCGTGTCACTAGTCTGGATTAGGGATGTTCATAGCAAAAATACATCGATGTTTTCTTCGAATCATTGCATCGATGTTTAACGATGCATCGGTTAAAAATATCGATGTTATCGATACATCGAATAAAACAACATAAATATGAACGTAACTAAGAAAAACGAAAATATTCATTTATTTTTTTTTTAATAAAATAAGGGCCATTTGCTCAATCGGAACATAAATTTATGTTCTACTTAAAGTTCTCCATTTGTATGGGGATTTTATGTCGAACTTAAGAATTCCGGAACGTCCCATATAAAAATGAAAACTTTAAGTTGAACATCAATTTATGTTCCGAATCACCAAATGGGCCTAAGATTTATTAAAATATGAGTACAAGTTACAGGTCCCAGTACTTCTTCTCCAAACTCTGCATGAAGAAAATTTTGTTGACGCGCTTAGCCTGAATCCTGTTTCGCTGTTGGTTCAGCCCTTGGGAAGCCTTTGAAAATAGTCGCTCTAATGGTACGGAACTTGCTACCAAAGTCAAATATTTGTATGCAACTTTGTAGAGGTTCGGAAACTGTGACTTGTAGTCGCACCACACATCCAAAGGGTTTTCCTTAAGTCGGCCAACAGGTGCCCTAGATGGCGACAGTCAAAAATACCTGTCAAGTATATATACAAAGATTCGATGTATCGAATGAAATACATCGATGTTTAACGATGCATCGAAAGTGTTCGATACATCGTATAGTAAACATCGATGTTTTCGATGCATCGATGTTTTTTGAGCAACCCTAGTCTGGATACCGGGCCAACGGGGCTATGAGGGAAATGAGAAGGCAGATGAGCTAATCTAGGCAAGGATCAGCCCTTCACAACTCACTGGCAGTGAGAGTATATGTTCCTTTTGGAGTTGTGAAGGGCTATATCCTGACCAAATACACTTCAGAAGCAAATCATAGGTGGAATAGTTTAACGAGTTGCGTTATATCTAGGAAAATCTGGCCCACCTATAACAAACCCAAATCAATCAATTTAATTTCCAAACCAAGGCATGGCATAGCCAGAATTGTTGCTACCTGCACAGGGCATTGGCTTATAGGGGAGCATGCGGCAAAATTGGGAAGACCACATAACTCTTTCTGCCGTAGCTGTGAGAACCAGGACGAAAAAGAAACGGTCCCACACTTTCCTTGCCATTGTCCGGCATTGGCTAGGAAAAGAGCACTCTACTGAGGTAAAGATTTCTTCAACGGTATTGGGGAACTCTCAGAATTCAAGTTCAAAGATTTGATCTCATACCTCAATGACACAAAGTGGCTCTAGCGCCCTCCCCCCTTATCCCTCCCTCACTTAATGTCACTATGAGTTAATAGGTCGTAGCGAAGGAGAATAATACAACATTATATATAGGATTGTACGTGCGGAACATACATCATCCATAACCTATTTTTAAATCTATTAAGAATCTCACGAGGTATGATTTCAAAACGGCGCACTCAGCGCTAATTGCATCCTACGCGTAAGTTGGACAGCCATTTCTACCTACCTACCTACACAAGACTTATCGATTGTACCAATATTTATATTCGAGTCACGAGCAAACTTCAAAATTCTATCCGCAGTGGGATCCTTATTCTACTTTTAACAACGTGAAAAGTTTATCTCAAAATACGAAGAAATGTTTGGTATTTATTTCGTTGCACGATTGACAGCCAAATTTTCCATGAGTAAAATAAAACTTATTACTTCGGTTATGGAGAAGTTCCCCTAAGTCATATCTTAAGGCCATTTCGAACTTGTTTAGTTTTTCTCTTTTAGCTGGAAAATATAATTAAATTTTGTTCATTTTAATTTTGTAGCTCTAATTTTGACACGTTAAATTTTGATTTTGAGTTTCGTAGGTCCAAAATGGATCCTGCAACCATCTCCAAGATAAAATGAATCTGTGTTTAAATTAATACAAAAAAAGTTTATTAGGTTTGCCTTGAAATAACTTGGAGGCTATAAAAAAATTTAAAAATTTTTGGTGTCATATTTTTTGTAAACAAATAACGGTATAAACTTCAATTTGTTTACTTTGATAACAGATACCAAAAAACTGATTCTGCTTTGAATACCTTTGCTCTGACTTTGAATAAAATCTCAGCTTATAATAATCAAATGAAACCACCTCAATATACCAAGCGCCCAGAATTCCTTTTTACCAATGGCAAAGATAAATCAAGAATTTCGCTTTCTTGACTTTTTTTTAACTTGAATTGAAATCACCGGTGAAATACTTTCATAAATCCAACACATACCCTTAAGATTTTTTTCTCACAATCGACATAAATGACAAAAGTAACAACCTACACAATTTATAATATCAAGTGTTTTAGATTTGTTCTCTTGATAGGACCTAGCCTTAGTGTCACACCTAATAAGACTACATATTCGGCACATAAAATGCGTTGACACTTATCGTTAGATAAGCTAGTTAATTTGTCACAATCTTTTCTTTCATTATCTTAACTTTTCAACCAATTCACAAATATTCCAATAATGAAAATTACCATGTAACCGCTCATTTTCCATTTGGAATGAAGCCAAACTAGGATCCTGACGAACCAGTTCGGGAAGTTCCCGCCATACTTGTAATGATTCCTCGGTAACTTGATTGGGAGCAACATAATTGAAGAAGGACCTCCGGCGTCGTGGCTCCGACGAGCGATTTCGACGAAATACTTTTATTTGGTCGCGTATTCCCATTTTACACAAAAACTTGTTTCTATTTCACATTAAATTTACAAAAAAAATACTCCAAGTTGGCACACAAAATTAATCAGAACAATATTTTTCTTGAAATTTTAAAATAACACTCAAGGAAGATCCGCATAAAAGTCTCAAAGCCATTAAAGGAAATACATTTTGAAAAAGCTCTTTACTCAATTAGAAAATCTATAAATTGCACAACACAAATAACGTCGATTAGAAACGATAATCCTGGAGAATCTTGATGTATCAATTAAACAAGAGAAAAAAAAAGCTTAATCGAACTTTGTTTAAAGTGAAACTATAAAAACAAAACACATTCTAACGGATAGACATTGTTAATGAAACTCAGTTCCGTGCCTTAGCTCCGTCCTCTTTATACTGACTTTTGGCTGGATTTTAACAATAGCTCACCCAGCGTAACTTTTTTCAAGCCACCAAGTAGAAAAAGACTATACACACTTATTTTTGGTTGAAGGAGAGCTTTTCAATGGGGGGTTGTTAGTTTTTTATCTACTTGTTGGGCCATGAGAACTGAGGAATAGAATAGAAAAGCACAAAATAAAAACCATTCCAAGTTTGAAAGGGAAAGTTGAATGGAATTAAATGTACTTTCTGGTTAACAGGTGTGCTGGATGTTGCAATTGTGTGTATGTATTCCTTTGGTGAAACAGGGCGTATGCGTACTATTTTTTCTTGTGATTTTCTGAATGAACACAAACTAACTTATAACAACAAATTATTTGGGCATATCTAATGAACACTTGAGTATAGGTTCCTCATCAGTTTTTAATTTTTGGTTTGTGTTTCTCGAGGAAGAGCTTTCTGCTTTCTTGAATACATGCTTATGTTTTCCTTAGATGATTTTTATGAAGATGATTTTTGTCTGCCTAGATAAAGTCAATTACCAATAAATATCAGCCTTAGCTAGATTATACACACTCGTTTAGGAATTGATTAGGCAACAAGCATAACATTTTATAGGGGTTGATATGGGCGATAAGATTCGTAGACAGATTTGTTGGGTCTTAACACGAAGTATCGACCAAATTTTCACGTTGCGGGAGATCCTGGAAAAGACCTATGAACTCCAAATCCATACCCACCACCTTTTCATCGATTTTAAGGCCGTCTATGTCTAGTTTTGGCATCCCGGTCAAGCTCGTTTGCTAGTGCCAAATGACGATGGAGAACTAACGCTGCTCCATCAAGGTTGGCAACGAGCTGCCGGAATCTTTCGACGTCAAAAAAGGATTCAGACAAGGCGATGCACTGTCATGCGATTTCCTTAACATCGTTCTTGAGAAGATAATGCAGAACTCCAACGTCAACAGCAGAGGCACTATCTTCCAAAAATCTGTTCAACTTCTCGCGTACGCCGATGATATTGATATAATGGGAAGTACACAGCGTGATGTCAATGGCGCCTTTATGAGACAGAAGCGGCAAAAATGGGTTTAGCGGTAAATGAGGGAAAAATGAAGTAAATGCTGTCTTCGAGGAAGGACACCCAACACCGACGGCTCCGCTATAATCACGGGCAACAACACCAGCGCCGAGATCAGACTATGAATAACTCTTGCTAATCGCTGTTTCTTTGGGCTAAGAAAGCAATTGAGTGGAAAAGCCCTCTCTTGAGCAACTAAGGTAAAACTGTACAACACACTCATCATCCCAGTCCTGCTGTACGGTGCAGAAGCATGGACTTTGGCAAAATCGGATGAAAGTGCCTTAGGCTGTTTCGAGAGGAAAGTTCTTCGGGTCATCTTTGGCCCCGTGTGCATTGAAGGGGAATGGCGAAGAATATATAACAGCGAACTTTATGGGTTGTACAACGACATGGATCTTGCCAGAAGAGTCAAGAAACTCGGATGGCTCGGTCATTTAGAACGGATGGACACCAATGCTCCGGCCCGGAAAGCCTTCGACACTATTCCCGAGGGACGTAGGAGGAGAGGAAGACCGCGACTCAGGTCTCGCACTCAAGTGGAAGAGGACCTCAATCAACTTGGAGTGCAAAATTGGAGACAGCTAGCTAAGGACCGAGCTAGCTGGCGGAGACTGTTGATTGAGGCCCAAGTCCACAGCGGACTGTAGCGCCACCTTAAGTAAGTAAGTAACACGAAATATTAAAGAAGAAACGCGCCCTCAAAAATGTAAATGAAACACCATTTTCATTAGTTTTTGTAAATATTTGAATGCAAATATAGAGTGCTTAAAAATTCCCAACGTTGCAGCATGTATGCATTTAAGTTTAGTTTTCATCTGAATATAGCTCTTAGAGATGAGGTTAAAATTTTTTAGAGCTTTTTTAATTACCAGTTTTAGAAAAGAAATATTTTCAATTCTTGTTTTTGAAAAACCACCACATGTGTTATTTCTTCGCAAGCTTTATTCCTCGTCAACATTCAGGAGATGAGTGAATTCATGTTTGAATCACTCGTTCTGTGATCTCCACAATCTTGCTCTTCGAAGTCAGAACGAGTAGAAAATGCACTTTGTACTATTATTACAAGCCTAAGCAAATTGCAGGACTATGGGTTCATTATATAAGGTTTTCTGTTTCTACTGGTTTTAACATTTTAAAGTTAAAGCTTTTCTGTTTCTACTAGTTAAAACATTTTAAAGTCTTCTGGACAGTTAACACATAACTTGGAAAAGGTCAATTGTCTCATTTCACAAAAATCAAAGAAAAGAAGATAACCATTGACGCTAATGATTTTATGAAGCCATAAATATGACTTGTGGAAACAAATTTTGAAAATATGTCATAAAACTTCATGCATAATCCATTATCAAAAAAATTAGCAGTTACCGCTGGTGAAACGCGGTTAAACTAAGGAAAAAATGTGCACGACTGGGTCGTACGAACTTGCTCCTGCATGCTAAAACTAAATATTTATGATTACTTATAAATAAGATAAAATAAAAAATATACTTTAAGCAATTCTGATTACACTCTTACTTACAGCTTACACTTAACTCAAAAAAAAAAAAAATATATATAAAAATAATTAGAATTTATTAAAAAAAAATAAAATTTGGAAATGTACCTCGTATATACATTTTATTCCAAAAATTTAAATGCCGAACAAATTTAAACCTTATTCTTGATTTATTGAATTTTTTTTTTTTGAAAATCGTCGGAACCGTTTTTTTTTTAAATTAATTTTTTATATATAAAATTTTTCGAAAATATCTTAAAATTAATTTGGGTATGCAGTTTTCAAGACCATGTGAATATACATATTATACTCAAATTTGAATTTATAAAATTGATCTGTTTTTGAGAACAGAATTTTGAAAAAAAAAGTTAAAAATATTTTTTTTTAAATCCAAAAAAAAATTGAAATTTTTTGGAAAACAAAACATTATTTGAAAAATATATATGTACTGTCGAAAAAAAAAACTTACGCTGATCGGACTTTCAGTTTTCGAGAAAATCTAATAACAAAAAAACGGTTCTATGGGAGGTACCGTTTTGCAGCAATACAAAAATTTTGTTTTTACATAAAACACATGAATGTTTAAAAAATTAAACTCGAGGACGTTTAAAAAAAATCGTTCGGGCTGTTTTTGTGAAAAAAAAAGTTTTGGTTTTTGGCCAAAAAAATCGTATTTTGATCTTAAAACAAAAATAAAAAAATTGGGATATGACTTTTTGCTCAAACCTCTAATTTTCAAATTTGAAGTCAATCAGACCAGTAGTTAAGCCTGTAGATGCCTGTAAACTTTACGACAGACAGACAGACGAAATCGCCGGACCCACTTGTCTCGACTTCTCTATCATCGTATATGATATTACGATGATAGAGAAGTCGAGACAAGTGGGTCCGGCGATTCCGTCTGTCTGTCTGTCGGAAAGTTTACAGGCATCTACATCCTCATCTCAAATTTTTTTTTTTTTACGAATTCAATACTTGCCATACATTCTATATGTCGCAAGTAAAAATCATTGGGAAGTTAGCTGGAATTGTTTTTTTTTTTTTAAATTATGTGTGTGGGGAGGGGATCGTGGTCACATTCCAAGCCTGCGAATCAGAAAAAAACGTTTACCTAATAAATTACCGAAATTTGCGATGGAAAGACGCTGAATTGTAGCTGTAGTGTCCATAGCTTAGTGGTTCGGTGTGTTGGCTGCTAAGCAGAACGTCGCACACTGGGGATTTTGCGGAAAAAAGTCTTAAACATAAAATTTTGAAAACCAAATTTTTGATGATATTTTCAGATTCCAGAATAAAATCTGCACCTAAATCAAAAAGAATTATTGAAATCGGACTATTGGTTTCGTTCTTATAACTTTTTAAAGACATAACTTGGTAGCGCTATTGATTATATGGTAAAAAAGCACTTAGGTGAAAGTTTTTGTTTTTGTTTTTTGGTTTCGCCCCAATATTTTTCTTTATTTTTTTCTTAACGAACTTTATTGTCTCAATGTTAAACCGAAGAAAAATATGATTTTTCAAATTTGGTTTTCATTGTATGATTATTTTAAGAAAGCACTCAAAAATTTGTAATTTTTTTTATATTTTTGGACATACAATTTTAGCTACATTTGCCTACAGTCAGAGACTAGTGTCATCTTAATCCTTTCAAGTTTATCTTTCGATAGGTACCAAATTTAGGTGCCACCAGGTGCCACTCTGTATTTTATTGCAGATTGAAAACTGCAATTAGTCACAAAATAAACTAAAAATGGCTATACTTTCAAAAAACAGTTTTGTTTGTGTTATAAAATCTATTTTAGTAAATTATTTTTGCATTTTTGACCGAAAATATGGAAGTACATCAATAGTCAAACGTTATTTTAAAAAAATTTCACTAAAAATTTTACCGGATGAACCGCCATTTTGTTTTTAATGAATTTAAGAAGCTGCTCATAGCTGGCTCAACTTTGATGATAGAGAAAAAACACCTTCGACAACGTTGTAGAAAATTTAATTTCCTATAGAGTTTGTGAAGACACTTTTTTCTTAAAACTTATCGTTTAAGGGCTATGGTACATCTTTGGCTAACAATCACATATTTTTTCAAATTCAACAAAAAGCACTCTTATCTATGCTAATGAATTTGAATATAATACAAAATAAGTAAAAAAGAGTAGATTTGCCAAACAAAAAATTGTTGAATGTAATGTTTCATTTTTTTTCAAATCTACTACAAAAATTTACTCATGATAATTTGACCTTGGCTCAAAGAAAAAATGTTCTTATACAAACATATTTATTGAAATCTTTTGAAGTCAATAATTTGTGGAAAAGTGATTTTAAGATTTTCTTGATTAAAAATAATTATTGATCCATAATGGAAAAATGTATTTTTATTGTTGGAACATTGTCTGGAGAGACTCAAGAATGTCGGAATGAGGACTATAAAAATACCTACGTAGACATTCTAGGAAATGTAGCCGCATTGCAACGAATCAGGATGTAATGAGCCGATTGATGGTGACATCTGACCCCTTAATCTCAAACCTCACCCATTCTTTTACCATGAAAAAGCATGATCAGTTAACTGGAGAAGTTATGGCTCTTCTACAAGACTAAAATTTCAATAAAATGCAATAAAAGTGTTTTTTTTTTGTATTTTCCCACTATACTTTCTTGTGTTTCACTTGATATCTGTATTTGCGATTACTAATATTACTATAATAGTATTTTTGGCATTTTTTAAGGAATTTATTTAAATTTCTTATAATTCTGAGAAAAAAAAATATTTTTTTTAAATATTAAGGGGCGTGGCAGTGGGCGGTAATTCATTATTTTGATTTCTTACGTATCAAGTTATCATTTCTGAAAATTTCATCCAAATCCATCAAGTGGTTCAGTTTTTATAGAATTTTTTCCGCACTCCCATACTAATTTTCCCAGTGTGCGTCGTGGGTCCGAGTCCTACTCGTGCCCATAGTTTTTATTTCATCTTTCACGGACACTGCCTCTTGCGAGGAACTGACAAAACTTCCAAGAGTTTCATCTGTCATGAAAAAGTGCTTCTCAACTTTGCCGTTCGGAATCGGCGTTAAATTGTAGGTCCCCTCAATTCTTCACATGCACCTAGAGAATTGTTGATGAGAGTAAGCCACTTAGGCCTTGGCTCTTCAAGAGCTGTCGCCCCACTCTATTTTTTTTTTTTTTTTTTTAAGACGCTGAACTAATTCTACTCATAGAAAAAACAAACTTGTGCGAATAATAACGTTAAATACTTGCAAAATTTAAATAGGTGCATATCCGTGAGTGTGTAATAAGGAGGGGAAACGGTGGCATATTATCCTAAAGGCAAGCTAGGCATGTGCCTAGGGGCGCGAGGCAACAAAGGCTTCCTTTAATTTTGTAACAACTAATTTCTTGAAAAAGTTCTACCTCTTAAAACTTGGTTTATTGAAATTTTAGAACTCATTTGAGTTCTAAGTCAATTCTTCACCAAGTACTAACGCGTCAGAACTTCGATCTAGAACTTTCTTGTAGTAGAGCTTCGATAAAATTAGACCCTCGAATTCGGGGGTCTAGTGCCCTGGAACTCAGTTTATTTAAAATTTGGTTTTTTTCAACGAGCGAAATGAATTGAATTTGTAATCATTTTCGGAAAATAAAGTAAAAGAGAATAGTGGGTGACGATATACGAAAATGGATCTAATTTTTGATGATTTCCTCTTTATGGACGATAACTTTGAATACGATGCGAACGTTATCCTGGAAGAACGTGTGCGTTAAACAAAGCAAACATTTTCAGCAGTCCTTCAACTGGTGGCAGAAGACCTTCAACATATTGTAATATTCGGCTTGGTCCGACAGTTAAAACTTATTCACTTTTCAAATAAAACACAAATTCACTTTATTCAAATCACTCACAAACTTATTTATTCAACACTTTCAATTATTACTTTCAAACACAGTGTCTTTACTTTATAGCAGTTCACATTCAATTTATTCATTTTCGACACCAAGCGGGTATTTATATAACTCAAATAAGTTCGAGAAACTACTAGATTCTAGTAGGCGCTGAAACTTCTCGATGCTTAACGAAGTTCTCCTCTTAACCACTAGAGTGTACACACAATTACTTACAACTACAAATAAAACTTTTGCTACATAACTATTCAGCAATTAGACAATATTAGAGTGACAGAGATAGATAGTGTTTACACATTTAAGTATAGAGATATAAAGAGGCGGGTTACAAAGTGTGTACACATTACAATAGATTGACATATAGAGATATAGAGGTGTATACATATTACAATATACAACCACGCTAAAAATTGGAATGAGTTTACAATGCAATTTTTTCTTGACAGTCTATGGGCACGAGTAGTATTCGAACCCACGTTCGGCGTAAGAGCCAACGCACATAAAGCCCTCTTCACGGGCGTCACAAAAACAAACATAGGTACACACCTATAAAAATTACCATACGTACACAGATACAAACAAAAAAGTAATTGCAAAGTCAAAAAATATTAATATTTTGTTCCGAATTGAGGGATATGACTGTCAAAAAATACTGCCGGTAGTAGTTTCAAAAACATGCATGTCCTTAAAACGATGATTTTAGATAGAGTTCTAGAGAAATTAGTTCCAAATATTCAAAATTCTAAACCGAGATTCACTAGATCGAATTATGAAGTGAATTTAAAACTTTGTGAAGACATAAGACGTTAGTGTTTTTGTTCTTTAAAAACCTCAGTTTTCTGCTTTCTAGATTTGGTTTACAAAACTTACGGTTCGGCACATCTTAATTAAAATATTTCAAACCGAACTCGAAAGGTCTTTTCAATTTCAACGCGTGCATTGGTTTTGATCAAACTAAAGAACCTATGAGATATTTTTCAATAAAGGGACGCCAAAGAGTTGCTTGCCTATGGCGCCTTCAACGCTTAGTACGCCGCTGAGGGGATATTAAATATTTTTTTCATTTAACGATTGGAATAAAACGTGGTTTATATTAAAATGCTTTTCGGCTTATCCCAATTGTCGGCCGATGACATCCAGGGCGTACGTCGGTGGTCTACAGTATTCTTCCTGTGAAAATGTTGTCTTCTACTCTGTCTCCTTCCATTAATTGTACTGCAAGGAACCTAACAGTGTCTGTTCTTCATTAGACTAGTTAGATGCCAGCCCACCATTTTGACATAAGTCATGATTATTTCGTCTTCGGAATCATTCTTCCTCACAAACGGGGTAGGACTTTTCGCTCCAACCCCACTAGACTTCAGAATGCCTTTAACTAAGCATCCAAGTTTCTGATCGGTAGTGTGGAGTACTGGAAGCGGTTTTTGGGGCATATGCATAAACGGTAGTAAATGCTTTTATTAGTCAATTTTGATAGTATTTACTTTTTTTCGTATGCATAAGTAAATACTTGAATAAAAGCTTTAACTAGAAGTAAAAGTATTTTCTAGGTATGGATGAATTTTGTATTTACTTAAAGTGATATGCACAAAAACCTTTTACTACTAGTATTTACTTCAATTTTTACAAGTTCTTAAAAAGCAACGTGAACATTTGCTAGTTAATACTTTTGGGAGTTTGAAACGAACATTTTCATTTACAAATCAACATTCAAGGCGATCGGTTCTATATTCTTGTCAATTGGCCGGGTTTTTGCACATTAATACTGAAAAAGTTTACAAGGAACGACTATCTCTAGCGACAAATAATTTCAAAATGCTCTAACGCTTTGAAAAAGAAAATAATGAATGGCTTAGCCAACAAACAGTTTTCTTGAACCAATTTCAAGAAATTCAGTTAATTCAGTTCTGATGTCAAATTTGTCTGCATAAGCTAGTGAAACTTGTGACGATAGTCCACCTTTGTAGATGTTCCAGTGTTACGGAATGCTTCCAACACTAAGTTGAGGAAGAGGCACTTGTCCACTTATGGGAGTTCATCAAAAATATGGACGGTTCTGTATAGCAATCCGGTTTGAAACGTTCGTCATGATCGACATGAATAGTCTTACTAGTTTGTTTGTGATGCAGACACATCTCAAATATATGTTAATTCTGCTCTGGCTATTCTGTATAAATGGTTTTGCATTACCTTAAGCAACATTTATATAATTGCCGATTTATAGATATATGGGGCTTTCTATACCAACTCTGTTTGAAAAACCTTAATTTGAAGAAAGGTCACACCAGAAATTGAAAATAGGGAAAAGGAAATATTAAACTTGCAACTTGGAACAGAAAGCGAAAAGTCAGTTTGAATCCGGAGGCAAAGATGTCAATGGCTATTTACATAAAGGAAAGGTTAAAAGGACTCTTTTTTACTTCTTTATTTTTATTGAATTTACTTCAACTTTCACTTTTCATTTTAAAGTGTGTTTTTTTTTTAGATTTTAACTTAACAATAGAAGACTACAACCGACGCACGTAATAAAACACTTAATTTTACACGTTCATATCTTATCTCCACCTTGAATCAGTTTAACCCTTGTCTCGAAATTTCTTTCTGTTTAATATATTTCAATTGGATTATTTATTAACTGCAATGCCGGCTATCGTCATCGTAATAAAAATATATGTACGACTGGATCGTACGAACTTGCTCCTGTATTCCAAATTATACCTAACTCTTATAAAACATTAAAAAACAAAAACATATAATTGAAATTCATAAATAAAAATTTCAATTGAAATTTATATGTACCTCAAAACTACATCTAATCTAAAAAAAATTGATGTCATATGAATTTTTAAGAAATTGTTGATTTTTTAAATAAACAAAAAAATGCTTGTAGCGGCTTTTTTAAAACTTATTTCTTATATGTTTCAAAAATGTCTAAAATTTATTTGGGTATGCAATATTCAAGAATATGTAAATATAAATTTTATGAGTAAATATTTGATTTTCAATATTGATCCGTTTTCTAGATATAGAATTTTGAAAAAAAAAATTTAAATTTGTTTGAAAACAAAATATTGAATACGCTGATGGGACTTTTATTTTTCCAAAAAATCTTTTAAGAAAACAAAGGTTCTATGAAAGGTACCGTTTTGGAGCAATACGAAAATGTGTTTTGAAAAACAAATTTCATGGAAGTATAAGAAAAATCGTAGTAGCTGCTTTTGAGAAAATTGAAACTTTTCGTTTTTGTCCAAAAAAAATTGTATTGTGGTTACAATTAATTTTGATCTTACTACCCACGCGAAAGCATTCATTTTTATACAGATGGATCCAAGACAAGTGGAGTTGATAGTGGTGTGTACTCAGAAAAGCTTAATCTAACAATCTAAGCATCTCATTCCACCTCCCTTATCATTGTAGCGTCTTCCAAGTGGAAATCTGAATCGCCGGACACACTTTTTTCGACTTCTCTATTATCGTAATGTCATATTTGATCAAAATCTCAACTTTTATTTTACAAATCCAAAATTCACCATATATTCTATCTGTCTCAAGTAAAAAAAAGCTTTCATTCCAAAGAGCATGCATGTGTCTTTTGCTCAATGTGACGTCACAATTATCTGAGTAGTTTCATTGTTAGTTGGTATGTGTTAGAACTTTTTCATTATCAACCAGCTGATTTCCGTCTTGTTGTGGTATTGCCAATGACTTTGAATTCAGAATGTCAAGTCCACTCATTTATGTTTAGTTTCCTATTTCTTTTCAAAACCTTTCGTATTTTATGCACAGATACACTCAAATATGAGAACTGCATGGTGATGGTATACAACAGGGAAAATTTTATCCTTCATACATTACATACTTTACTTGTTTGTTTTTCTTTTTTTCTTTATTATTGATTCAAGAATTTTGTTTGTCAACAAAATTCAGCTGTTAGGGACCTATCCACTGCAATAAAAATTGAGGATTTTCAATTTTGAGCAGACGAAAGTGACACCGACTGGGTACGCAGTTAGATTGAGAAAGTCATTAGTAAAAGCTTCAATAACCATTTTGGAGCATTTTTCATTTCATTATAAAATAATTGATAGGCATTGATGACTTATGGCAATGTAATCAACTGAAAGTGTCCATGATACTTAATTTGCCCTTGGAAATGAGGGAAGTTGCTGTCAAAGGGAAGACTTACTTATTGAAAAAGCATGCGATAACACCCTCTGGGGTTGAATTAATGTTATTTGGGTGTAGACAAAGTGTTGGTAGTAGCTTGAAGGCACTAGGCAGAGGAGGGTATGGGTTAATGTGTTGAGATAATTACAGTGTAGGCATTAAATAGCTAAGCAGGCGCGTAAACACAGACTATAGGCATTTAAGTTGGAATAGTACTTTTCTGCTGAACTTGACTTATTTTTTTAAAATAATAAATTAAATATTTTCAATTGTTCTTTTGTAAAAAAAAAATTGTTTAAATTGGTAAAACAGGGGTGCCAGTAATTGGTCCCATATATATATTAAAGTTGTGGTATAATTATTGGCAGGGGGTGCTTTGGGATATCAGTTATTGGCACTACCAATAATGTATATTGCATATTTCCATGTTTCAAGATTACCCGAAATCGAATCAATCCTTTTTATGTACTGTATACGCTCGTATGTTTTGCCTCCATTATCTCGAGAACCACTCATGGTACTGGACTTATTCGACTTGAAATTGCTTGATTAAATTTTATCATCTAAGAGCCGATTTTTCAATCGTCAGATAAACAAGCACATAGATAGATAACGAAATATTGGATTTTTAACCGTCAGATAGACATTATCTGCGGACAAATGCTCTTATTTATTCGACCGATGAATACACAGATAAGTTTATTTGCCAGTTTGTTATTTGTAGATTTTTTCAATGAATGAAAAACCGGCTATAAATTAGTTTAGCGGTTTTTTAAAAGGAATGAAAAAAAAAAATTTAAGAAACTAACAATATTTAAGATAAGACAAAATAAATTTTCAAGTTTTCGTAATTTACTAACTGACCCTCATCTCGCCTCTTTTCAGATCATGATGACACACTGTGGCGGATGAGTACTTCCTTTTTATTTGTTTTTTTTTTTTTTATTTTTTGTATTGTGAATTTTTAAATTTCATATTTTGACTTGGATAAATGTTTAATTTATTCAATAATTTTCAGATTCGTATCATACACTCAATTTTGTTTTAAGCTGTCATCAACTTCTATGGGCCTTACTTTGATTGTAAAAATAGCTTGGTAACAGTGTCGATCGATTTGGAAAATATCTCTTTGCCGCGCAATGACTGTTTTTTTTTTTAATTTACAGAGTCAAAATCGATATTTTTCTTAGCCAAAATAGCTCACAGAAAATATTTATATGGTGAAACAACATTTATCGGGTCAGTTAGTAGAATGATAAGGCATTGTATAGCCGTGTCCTGTCCTTCTCCTAAGTACCTATCCTCAAATTTTTATCCAAATCGGTACACCCATTCTTAAAAATTATTTATTTGGCAACACAATGTTTACCGTTGCAGCTAGTATGGCTAATTTGTGGTTCTTAACTATCTAGGGACCGCATGAACGTATACAAAGAAAATCGCTTAAATCAGTCGAGTCGTTAAGGAGAAGTTTAGGGACATACAACCGGTTATAGATATTACTTATATGGCAAAATAATGTTTGATAGGTCAGCTATTAGATTAAAAAAGTACTATATATCTATCTCCTGGTTTTAAGCTACTTTCCATTCAATTTCGAGCCAAATCGGTTTAGCCGTTCGTAGAAATACTTTATATGGAAAAACATAACCCTAAGATTTAGATTTGATTACTCTTCAAAAAATGACTTATCGTAATTTTAATAATATTAATATTCAGGAGCTGGAAGACCATACTCGTGGAATTAACTGGGATACCATATATTTTATGCCGTCATCAAATGATCAAATTGAATTTTTAACCCAAAATATCGCTCACCTTTTCAATATTCACGTTCCCTTAAAAACTAAAATTCTTAAGTAAAGCAATAAAACATGGTTTAAACAAAAAAAAAATAATGCAACAATGTGATGAAGCCTACAAAAATTGGAAACGATACCGTTTGAATGAGTTGCGTCGCATGTAACTTTTGCTGGCTTCGAAATATGTTTGTTGGAGAAATCCGTATTCACAAATCCCAACACCTTTCTCGTAAGCTCAGTGTATCTTTAAGTGGTCGTGCGTTGTGGAATAATCTTCGGAACATTGGCATTGGTAAGTCCAGAATTGTACCTGCTATCTGAGGATATCGATGGTAACATCCTCAATAAAAAATTTGTTTACGTTCCTAAGGGACAGGTCCAACCGACTAGTATTGATAGTTTTGTCTTCATTTACTGATGAGTGCCTCTGTGAAGGTTCTCGATTTAGATTTTCCGCGGTAACAAGTACCGATGTTGTCGAAAGTATGCTTTCTATAAAATCGAAAGTTGTCGGCTTAGATGATATTCATCCTTCCTTTTTGTTTATGATTCTGATAATAGTGCTGCCTTATATCACATTCGCTTTTAACACCATTCTTATGACTGGTGTGTACCCTGACTTAGGGAAGGCAGCCAAAATTATATCATTCCCAAAACTGCTAAAGGTGATGAATCAGACCTATATCCATTTTGCCATTTTTGTCTAAAGTCTTTGAAAAGGCACAAACACAAATAAACCGTTATCTCACTTTGAACTCAATGCTTACTCAGAAGCAATCTGGTTTTCGTAAGAAACACAGTTGTATTACAGCGCTTCTGAAAGTCACTCATGACTTAAGACAGCATTGGATAATGATGAGGTATCGTTTTTGGTTTTGCTGGACTTCTCAAAGGCTTTTGATACAGTCAACTATGTCAAATTATGTAGAAAGCTTTTTGAAAACTTCAATTTTTCCTCTGGCGCACCCAAATTAATCTTCTCCTACTTATCTAACTGAAAGAAAGCAGTACTAGTAGGTGATAGCCTGTCCAACTTTCTACCAAACGCTACTGGTGTCCCTCATGGCTCTATTCTTGGGCCTTTTTCGTTTTTATGTATGTAAACGAACTTCCGTCTTTAATTTCCAACTGTTCCTCCCATATGTATGCAGACGACGACGTTCAGCTGTACTTTAGTTGTCCTCTCGGCCTGATTGAACATGGAGCTATGTGTGTCAACGAAGACTTGGAGAATGTTGTAAATTGGTCTGAGTCAAATGGATCTAAGCAACGCTCCAATCGATTACGTTGAAACAGCTAAGAATCTTGGAGTGACTTTCAATCGCTTTTTGACTTGGGATAACCATATCAATGTACCTCGTCAGCAAGGTATATGGCGTACTCCGCACCTTATGGGTAACTCAGGGTTTTACACCAGTTGAAATGCGATTGCTTCTTGCTAAGACTTTGATAGTTCCTATCTTACTTTATGGTTGCGAAAATTATTGTAATTGTAATTATATAAGTCAGCGAAAGCTTAATGTCGCATTCAATTCAACCGTAAGGTATGTATATGGATTACGTAGATATAATAGGGTTTCCGGTCTTGCAACACAGCTACTGAATATTATGTCTTTTGACAAATATGTCGAATTTCGTAGTTTGATTTTGCTTGCTGATATAATGTTTTCACGCCAACCACAACACTGTTATGAAAAAATAACACCCATATCTTCTCCCACATAGATCTCGTCAATTGATTGTCACTCATTTTTCATTCTTAACATCCGAACGATCCTGAAAAAGGGAGATCCTCTAAACTGCGCCAACTATAGAGGAATAAGTCTACTAAACATCGCCTACAAGATCCTCTCTGCCGTAATATGTGAACGTCTGAAGCCTTTCGTCAACAATCTGATTGGTCCTTATCAATGCGGCTTCAGGCCAGGAAAGTCAACCATCGACCAAATTTTCACGTTGCGGCAGATCCTGGAAAAGACCTATGAACTCCAAATCGATACCCACCGCCTTTTCATCGATTTTAAGGCCGCGTATGACAGCATCTACAGAGACGAACTGTACTAAGCTATGTCTAGTTTTGGCGTCCCTGCCAAGCTCGTTCGCTTGTGCAAAATGACGATGGAGAACTCACGCTGCTCCATAAAGGTTGGCAACGAGCTTACGGAATCTTTCGACGTCAAAAAAGGATTCAGACAAGGCGATGCACTGTCATGCGATTTCCTTAACATCGTTCTTGAGAAGATAGTGCAGAACTCCAACGTCAACACCAGAGGCACTATCTTCCAAAAATCTGTTCAACTTCTCGCGTACGCCGATGATATTGATATAATGCGGAGAACACAGCGTGATGTCAATGGCGCCTTTGCGAGAATTGAGACAGAAGCGGTAAAAATGGGTTTAGCGGTAAATGAGGGAAAAACGAAGTATATGCTGTCTTCGAGGAAGGACACCCAACACCGACGGCTCGGGCAGAACGTCACAATAGACACGTATAACTTCGAGGTAGTAGAGGAGTTTGTCTACCTAGGCTCCGCTATAAACACGGGCAATAACACCAGCGCCGAGATCAGACGAAGAATAACTCTTGCTAATCGCTGTTTCTTTGGGCTTAGAAAGCAATTGAGTGGAAAAGCCCTCTCTCGAGCAACTAAGGTAAAACACACACTCATCATCCCAGTCCTACTGTATGGTGCAGAAGCATGGACCCTGACAAAATCGGATGAAAGTGCCTTAGGCTGTTTCGAGAGGAAAGTTCTTCGGGTCATCTTTGGCACCGTGTACATTGAAGGGAAATGGCGAAGAAGATACAACAGCGAACTTTACGGGTTGTACAACGACATGGACCTAGCCAGAAGGGTCAAGGTCCAGAGACTGAGATGGCTCGGTCATTTAGAGCGAATGGACACCAATGCTCCGGCCCGGAAAGCCTTCGACACTATTCCCGAGGGACGTAGGAGGAGAGGAAGACCGCGACTCAGGTGGTGCACTCAAGTGGAAGAGGACCTCAATCAACTTGGAGTGCAAAACTGGAGACGACTAGCTAAGGATCGAGCTAGCTGGCGGAGACTGTTGATTGAGGCCCAAGTCCACAACGGACTGTAGCGCCACCTTAAGTAAGTAAGTAACATCCGAACGTCAATTTCTAAATCTAAACCATCCAAACGCATACAAAAAAAATATTCAAATCAGGAATTCAGTGTTATAACACGTACAATTTTAAGGGTGCAACAAATTGTACCCTTGGTTGCCAACAATTGTACCTTGGTGCTAATGGGTGTGCCTTTTCGCAGTCTTTTCTAT
>CAKKXW010000002.1:72593171-72689946 GCA_920937365.1 Sphaerophoria rueppellii | reverse complement strand
AAGAAAACAAAATAAAATCAAAGAAAAGAATTAACAAATTTAGGGTTGTGAAAAGAAAATCTTCAGTTGTTTTTTTAATTTTAGATGTGCTATTAAGTCTTCTTATATCACGAGGCAATAAATTCCACAAACGTGTTGAGTTGACAAAGAACTGACGTTCAGATATTAAGTACTTAAAAGAAGGAAGAACTAAAAGATCGTTTCTTTGAGAGCTAAGGGAACGTATTTTATTGAAAAGATCGATAGGTTGATGAGTTACAAGTATATTGGAGAACAAGACTAACGCGCGGTATTTAAGGTAGTTATCGAACTGCATATTAAGAAGCGAAGTAGAAAAATGCGATACGTGATCGGAGCGACGTAAACCGTGGACATATCGTATAATACTATTGTAGGCAACTTGTATTTTCCTTAGGCTATCAGAGTCAAGATTCGCAAATATTTCGCAACCGTAAGTCAGGATCGGAATGACTAAGCTTTTAACAAGTAAAGTGCGGATGTGTAGAGGTGTGAAGTATTGAGTCGACCATAAAGTTCGAAGAACACCGTACGTTTTGCCGACAATGTATGTTACATAATCGCTCCAAGACAGTTTATTGTTAAACATTACGCCGAGGTTTTTAGCAGATCTTACATACTCCACACAAGATCCATTGAGAACAACGGATGGAAAATAGGAGAGGTCAACATTGTTCCTTGAGATTACCAAGCAATTTGATTTCAGAGGGTTTAGCACTAAGCCTAGATTTTGAGACCAGATTGATATGCTTTCGAGATCTTCGTTGATGCAACATACAAAGTGTTCAATTACACCTAGGGGACAACTTACGTACATTTGAACATTATCAGCATACATGCGCACAAAACAATGCTTGACAACAGATGGAAGGTCATTAACGTAGAGGCAGAAAAGCAAAGGTCCCAGGATTGATCCTTGAGGGACACCACGTGTGACAGCCAGAGATTCAGATAACATACCGTTATGCTCGACAGCTTGCGACCGGTTTGACAAGTAGGAGTATATGAGTTCTGTGGCCGTAGACGAGAAGTTAAAGACTCGGGAGAGCTTACTGCAAAGCAATCGATGGTTGACCATGTCGAATGCTTTCGAAAAATCAAGCAGTACGATATTTCGTCATCATCGATTCCTTTCCTAACCTTCTCTGAAACATTCAATAACGCAGTAATGCAATTATTTTTCATGCGAAAACCTGATTGTAAGGGAGTGAGTAAGTCGTGTTGTTCCAGATAAAGATTATTTTGCTTTTGCATAATTTTCTCGAAAACCTTCGACAAAAGAGGTAGGATAGATATGGGCCTGAAATCCTCGAATTTACTAGTCTTAGGTATAGGGATCACCTTAGCTCTTTTCCATTGCATCGGGAAGACGTCAGTCGTTAAAATGGTGTTAAACAAATAGGTTATGTGTGGGAGAAGAGTAGGAAGAAGTATTTTTAAGAAAGATAGGATATATATCGTCAAGACCAATGGCATTTGATTTTATAGATAATATGGTTTCCACAATATCTTCAGATGAGACACAACAAAAGTGAAAGAGTTTTCACTATCCGTTTCACTTAACTCACAAGAGGCAATAAGGGAATTGACAGATGGTTGACGAGAAACAAATTTTTGGTTTAACAAGTTAATATCTACTTGTGTCGTAGAAGAAATTTTAGTTTTACCAATTCCCATTTTTTTCACATTGTTCCATAGTGTTTTACTACTGAGATTACAGCGAAATTTACGGAGATACAATTGTGACTTCGCTTTTCGAATCTCTAGCACAACTTTGTTGCGCAAGGATCTATAAGATTGTTGAAACTCATTCAAACGACATCTCTTCCAACGGTTGTATGCACTATCACGCTCGGAAATCAATCTGCGTATGGTGGTTTTGAACCACGGCTTAGTACGAGTGTTTGAGTTTAAAGTTTTAATGGGAACATGCTTTTCGTAAAGATCAGTAATATGCCTATTGAGATATTGATTCTGGTCATTGGCAGAAGGGGTTTGAAAGACAATCCTCCAGTCAATATTGTTCACATCCTCCTCAATATTTAATAATATTCAAAGGGTTATGTTTTACGAGAAAGTCAAAAATTAAATAAATGAGGTCATGTCTGGAGAAAGCTGGAACTGAGATCTGGTCGTATAAAATAACACAGTGCTTATGGCTCACCAGGAAGAGGTCAAGTAGGGTTGGCGCATAAACAGAGAAGTGAGTAGGAGTAGTTATGTTAACTGGAAACAAATTAAGTGAGCGAAACTCATCCAAAAAGTTGTTTTCAGCTAATAAATTGCAGTTCAAATCGCCAAAATTTATAACCTGATTGGGAAGTCTGTATGATAGACTGAGATTCAGTTGTCCCGGATAGATACCACTTCCAACTCCGTAACGCGTCTTTGAACCGTCTGTATAGAAGTGTACCACATTGTTTTCCAGGGGTCTTTCTTCTTCCCAGGAAGATCTTGAAGGGATGGAGACATGGAAGCTTTCATCGGATACCATTTTTGGGGTGGTATAGTCTAAGCGATCTGGGATAGATCTAAAATTGTCTAGAATAGTAGTATGACCAGTACTGTTACTGATCCATCGAGAGGTAGCTCTAGACCTCACACATGAGTTGGTTGCCACCATTTTGGAGAAGATGTCAAGAGATGTTAGGTTTAAAAGCATTTCCAGGGCTGCGGTTGGTGTTGAGCGAAGTGCTTCTGTGATGCACATACCTGCTGACCGCTGGACTTTGATGACGTTATTTAGATTTTTCATCTTGTCCAGTGCGGTCCACCATACGACAAATCCATAAATTAGTATCGGTCTGATTATACCGAAGTGTATAGCCAGTGGGTTATTTTTGGGGAGAAGCCCCATTTTAATCATATGGCCTTTTTACAAGTAAAAAGCCCTATGGTAGCTTTTTTACCCTTTTTTCCTGGGAAGTACCTCGATTTACCGATCTGGTGGTAGTAAAATTTCTCATGCTGGAAGTTATTGTCCTGCTTTTGAGCATGAGACTTATAAGATCTATGAGTGATTTCTCTAACTTCAGCTTGTCCATTGCTGTTGTGATTGTGTTGTGTTGTTATATTCTTTGTATTTGAGGGAATATTCAATACTACGTACCAGCGAATGAAGTGCTGTTTCTACTGATTATAGTTATATAAATTTCAATCAATCTTTCCAAGGTCTTAAGAAGGAAAGATGATAGGCTGATTGGTCGTCGTGGGAGGGTTTCCCTGCTCTTGGAATGAAGACTACTTTTGCCATTCTCCAGGCTTTGGGAATACATCTCAACCTTACACAGCTTGTCAGAATGATTTCCAATGGTGGAATGATCATAAACGAGCATTTTTGTAGTTCGAACGGAATGATTCCGTCTGGCCCTGGAGATTTATATGGATCAAAGCTATTTACAGTCCATTGCAGTTTTTCCCGCGTTATTAGATCAACTAAATCGCTTGTAGAAACTTGAAACTCTGATGTTAAGTCGTTAAGTATGTTAGAGCTACCTGGAAAGTGGGTGTCTAATAACAGATTAAGAGATTCTTCATCTTTGGTAGTCCACGTGCCTGCTTCTGTCTTATAAGCACTGGGTACTGTTGGACTTTTGGGAGAATTTTCCTGAGTCTTGAGGCTTCTGAAGTATTTTCTATTTTTCCACAGAAATTTCTCCAAGAAGACCTCTTACTCTTCCTTAATTCTTTTTTATATCGCTTTAGAGCTTGTTTGTATGAGTTCCAGTCAGAAGGAGATCTAGTGTACTTAGATCTGTTGAAGAGTTTGCGACCAATGAGGTTTCTTTTTACCTTTTAAAATGGTTACAGGGCATGAAGTTCTCATAGCGATACGAAACAAACAGCATATTTTATTGCGTATTTGTGTCGCAATAATTACTCAACTAATTCTTGATGCGCGTTTACGCATCTCCTTTTTTATTTTTTGAAAAATAACCAGTATACGCCCGAGTGATCTCTCTTATAGAATGTTAATTCCAATATCTGGATAAATCCTCAACTAAAATAAAAATAAAGGCTCTCTTGTCGCAGTTCGGCTTTTGTTGCCGAATGTCTTCAAAACGCCTTATATTAGTAAATAATTAGGTACATATTCATAAAAACCGCAGGACGAAACAGTTACGTAATTTATTGAACGAATATTAAAGACCAGGTCCCATCGAAATAAAGTATCTCAATCACGGTGCCATACTTGCTCGATTTATGATTCTGTTTAACATTTTGACAAATTGTTTGCTTGAATCAGAAGAAATAGCATCATATTCAATTTCAGATCACCTCAAGACATTATCCACTTTGCCCTTGAGTGTCGCAACAACATCCAAGCATCATTGATTTCACTCGAATGTGCTCAACTATCGCTGCCAAATGTTGAAATTAAGTTCGTCAGCAACCGACAAGTTCTGGCCGTCAAACACATAAACACCTACATGATAACCGACATAGCCGACGAATCACGGTAAGCTGCAAAATCATCTTTAATCATTGCTATTCAACCTGTTTCCTCCCTTATCTCTTCCATAGTTACAATCATGTGACAAAAGTTCTTGAAACATATGAAGATAATATGCAAAAGGCTTCCAATTGGCTTCACGAGACGTACAATTCAACATTACGAAAAGACTTTGATAAAGCAGAATCTTCGGTTAAGTCGTTGTCGGGAAAATTGCGAAATCACAGACACGAGTTGTTTATCAAGGAAACTCAGCGGAAATAGATTTTTTCTTAATTTTTATTTGTATTCTTTAAGAAATATTATAGAAAAACATTTTACAAATTAATACCAATACGACTTTTTGGGAACGCCTTCTTCGACAATATTCATCTGTTCCATAATGTCCATTTCGAAAGTGCACAATTTAGGCTCAAATGTTATTTCACCAATAACAGAGGCTGAAAAGTGAACTCAAAGTTTTATTCGATTCTCGCAGACATTGCTTTCAATCTTACCAGGAGTGTCCTTTTCACGTTCCAAATAAGCAGCTTTTGTTTTGTAATCGTGCGTTTGGTTATTGGCTTCAGGAATTGGAATAATCCTTCCGGAACGAATCGAAACACGTACCTTTTCACCGTCTTCTGTGAAACGCCATTCAAAATCGGTTCCCTTTAAGTCTGATGGATCGACCAAACGGATGTCTCGGTCTACTCGGAGTGGTGCCTCAGATCGGATGTATATTCCTGGGAAATCCTTTTCCTTGCCTACAATTCTGTAATGCCAGTTGGTGCCCTCGCATATTACCCAGTTTCTTTCGGGTATCACCTGAGTAATGATGCCTTGTTTGCCCTTATCTTTGCCTGTGAGTACTTCAATACGATCTCCACGGAAGTAACTCCATTCCTCTACGAATAAAGACACAGTTAGAAAGGACAACACTTTAATGACCATTCTGAACTTACCAATTGGTTCCACAAAGACTTTCTTTCGGATAGTGCCGGGAAGATTTTGCTGACGGAACTGTCCTGTCCATGACCTGTTGGTTGTGTATCTGAATTTTTTGCGCTCTACGGTTTTGGGCAAGTAGTTGGGGAGTCCTTTGGGCGATTGCCAATACACCTGAAGCAGTTGTTATACAATAGTTGTGCATTTTCAGGTTCAATTATTATGGGTTTAAGCTTACCTGTCGCTTGCTACGCTCAATGTATTTTTCAGGAAGGTTGGAGAAGTTTTTTAATTTACTTACAAGAAATTGTGTTATTTTCATGTTTGGTTATATTTGAGATCCGATAAATTAACCAAAAATTAAAGTTTTATTTATCGCAATTTCATATGGGAATCGAAAGTTGAAATCAAATGTCACAAATGACAGTTTCTATTTCAAGTGTCAACATTTCAGGAACAGTTTGGAAAACAAGAATTTTCTTAGGGCGGGTACATACTCTAAAATTGTATAATGTAATATAATAAATATTCGACACAAGATGGAATTACAACACTAGCCTCCTTTTGGGGCCAGTTTATTTAAAAATGAAACACAAAACATTGGAACGATTCGTTCCATTTTTTGACAAAAATCCATCAGCTGTTCAGGAAAACGAATTTCCGTACAGAAAATAGAAAAATAAATTTTTAACGAAAAATGAGTTTGCGAACTTATATTTTATTTTCAAAAGAAATTCTTTAAGAATTTTCCGGTCGATTGGTATATAAATTGCATTAGTAATGTGAACACGGTACCAAAAAAATAGAACTGCAAAAGTAGTAGGATTTTATATCATGTTTCCACTGACCCTAATCACTAGATTTAGCGGAGTAGATTAGTATTATACTAAATGTGTTATTATTTTACGTTTTGATCTCATAATATGTACCCTAAATCCAAGAAAAGTCGAGATTTTTTCTTGTGGAAATAGCATATAACAACATCTCACTGTGAAAAAATTTCAACTGAGAACTGAGATATTTGTCTGAGATCTCTGTCGTATATATAACAGCAATTTGTAACGTAAGATAACCATAATATCGATTTTACCTCAAAATGTAATTGAGATATCAGTGAGATATTTTTAGGTGGAACTGGCCTAATTAAAGCAAAAACGTTGAAAGTAAGTAAACAGTACATAAAAGAAGGACCATCTGCAAATGACAGGTGACATATCCAGCTGACCATCTTCCACATCAAGCAGTAGAAAAAAAAGTATAGTTCAGCAATTATCACAAGGAAAACATAAACAATTCAAATAATTGCATTCACATAAACTTGCACCATGACCTCCGCAGGCAACAAGTGCAAATCGCGTTCACCCAATATATTCGATATAAGCTGGGAAGACGTGCTTTTTCCAAAATTAGCCGTTCATCTCTCTCTCAAAGATTCCTTCAACCTACGCTGTTGCTCAAAGACAAGCAAACAATTCGTCGATGAATCCTTTCGTTTCATCAAAGTCATTAATTTCGCTGGAAATAATTCGACCAACATTAATCTAGCCTTCCATGTACTTGCGCAAAAATGTCAACGGCTCGAACGTCTTTATCTAGCGCGATGTGAATGGCTCGACGACGAACTTATGCTAAGTTGTTTGTATAGAAACAAAAGTCTTAAAGTTGTCAATCTCAATGAGTGTGTTAAATTAACGCCGCTTTCCCTGCAACCGATTATCATTAATTGCAAAGAATTGCAAGTGTTGAATCTTTCGAAATGCGACTGGTTGACAACGGGAACTGTTGATGCCTTAACTCTGCATCAAAACAACATTGAAGAGTTTGATCTATCTCATTGTTCGACAATCGGAGAACGCTGTTTGGCTATATTCTTCCGGAAAATGACTAAACTGACGATTTTATCACTGGCCTTCTCCCAGAGTGTCACCAACAACGTTCTGATTCAAATTGCCAATTTTTGTAAGTCTCTTGAGCACATAAACCTGTCGGGATGCTCTGCTATCTCCGACCACGGAATACAGTGAGTAAACAAACTATTTGCACTAAAAAATAAACTAATTTTTCTGAATAAAAAAAAAAAAACAGAGCCTTAACAATGGGTTGTCCCAATCTGAAATCTCTGATGGTCAAACACTGCCCCGGAGTTACCGAACGGGTCCTGGCACCATTGCGCGGTCGAGTCCACATCGACCGGCCCACGCAGAGCTACAATCTGATGGGTTTTGGCCAACGCCTTCGCGTTCAAGTTTAAAAACATCCCACCACCCACAAATTCAAACAGGACCTTTTCATCGTCGTCTAACTAATCTATTTTCTTTTGTTTTGTTTTTTAGTTTTATTCATCTTAGTTTTATGGCATATTTATACAAAAAAAATCAAGTACATGCAGAGTTTCATTTAATACAAAAATAATCACTTTCTATTTGCGTTGCGTTTATTTTCTTTCATCTGGCTCCTTACTTGAAACGAAACGATATGTGCGAGCGGTTTGTGGAGCAGTCAGCCTCAGCGGCGACGTCATCAAGTCAAGGAAGTCAGGCGTGACGGCGGCGTTTTAGTGTAAAGTTGATGATAAACTGTCAACATTCTCTGTTCGCCATTTCTCGTGGATTTCTTTCAGGCGTTTGTAAACTCGGATGGAGATATTTAGACTTGGCATAATTTCAGAGAGGCCAGGCTCGTCGATGAACGACAGACCACAAAGCCCAAAGTACGTATGGAATGGGTCTGTGCATGAACTTGGCCATTTGGCGAAGCCACCCACTACTGAGTCTTGGGTGGACATTATGAACCTTTAAAAAAAAAAGTTCTGTTAGTTAAAAATCGATTGATCGACGTCGGTTTGACTTACTTCCGATTTGAATCGAAATCTGTTAAGTGAAAAGCATTCAAGATCTGTAAAGAAGCGCCAATCCAAAAAGAGTAGCATGTGTCAACAGGCTTGTTTGGTCGTCCTTGGAATCCATCAATCTGGAAAGACATTTTCTATCAGCTAATTGTTGCCTTTGTGTGTATTTTATTTTACCTGACGAAAGATGAGCCAACGTTTGATTCCTTCAATTGTACTCTCACTTAGTTTATTTAATTGACCACTCAAGCTTAAGGCCGCAATTGCACAAAAAGTTGTTCCGCCGTGAGATTCTGCTTCAAAGTGCTGACTCACACCGTAATCGTAACGCTAGAAATGAAAAGGTCAACGGTTAAGAAAAGAAAAAAATGCCAAAGGTCTGGAAAGGAGCATAAATGTTTTATCAATGGGAGCTTGAATTTGGTGTCATTAAAAAACACCCACAAGAGGTGACATAAAGTGAATTATCTCTTCGCAATCGTATAAGTTCAGTTCGACTATGTTGATCAAGAGTTCGGAGATGCGATGGAACCACTCGACCACATGACAAGCGTTAGCATACCAACCGTTTGTCACAAGAAGATGCTTCAAATGGGTGTAACATTGCTGCCATCTACAGAAAAACCAAGGAGCTGAAAAGTTCCCGATTGTGGAGTAGATAAAAGTGAAAACAATCAGCCTTATTACCGTACCCGATCGGAGAATTCTCCGATCGGAGAAAATGTCCGATCGGAAGTTTAATTTCATTCACAGTACCCGATTCGTACAAAAATTAGTGATGCGTACCGACGCACTTTTATGAGTTCAAAAATATTTTTAGTTCCGACACTTTTTTGCTTCGGAGACAATCGGACGAAAACAGTAAGTAACAAATCGCAGTGCATCGCATGAAATAGCGAGACGTCGCTCCCAATTTCAAATTCCGACGCAGGTTTCAAATATTTTCGTAGATGTCTACGATTGAAGTGTCCGAAAGTATACGGTGGTAGAAAATTCGTAGAAATTGTACGAATCGGAGAGAATTTTTCTCCGATCGGGTACGGTAATAAGGCCGAATATCAGCCAGACCAACTATGATGATGACGAAATACCTGAACTACAGACTTAATTTTCACAACAAATAAAAACACACGTTTAGACAGATCAACATGAATTCTTAAGCACGACTTTTAACGACCAAAAACATGTACGAGACTTGACTCAAATTACTGACTCTCAGATTAGATATAAACATTGCTAAATTAATGAGTATTTACAGCTGTTTTAAGCAATCCTTGTATGACATCGTAAATATTTGTGTATCTGTTTCACGAATTACAGTCGCGTTTTATTGAGTGTGTGCTAACCCAAAAGAACCACTGACTTCTCTACCTATCTAAGTATTCTCTTATCTAAAACTAAGTGTTTGACTTACGATACTCTGGATTATATATTCAGCCATTTTTTCCTTGTCAACAGCACCCCAATAGTCTAGCATGGTACATATTGCAGCGGCACAATACACAAATCTCATATCATGTTCATTGCCTTCTACCGAAGCGCTAAAACTACCATCAGGCCTCTGAACAGCAGCAACTCCTGCAAAATATTCGATTTGAAGACAAAGCGAAACAAAACAAATATGTGCTAAAAATTAACCATCAACAATAGCCTTTCGGTCGACACGGCTCAGGTCATCACCGAGTGTTGCCAAAGTCGCAATCCCAGTGTACGTCATTGCAAGATGTCCCCATTGATAGCATTTCGCATTGGCCTGCAGAACTTCATCGTCTGATAAGATTTTCAATGCTCTTGAGCCCTGTAATTAAAGAATGATATAAAACAAGAAACACGAGATCCACTGTTGTAAATCACATTGTCTGACTTATCTAGTAGAACAAATAAGATCAAAAATGCCTGCTACTTACTTGGAAACCCCCACATTGTAGCCCATTCTTGTCAGGTATGACTTGGCCACCATATATCCAGTCGATTATACCATCTTTGGTATGATCCTTAAGCATATCCAAAGAGTTTAAAACATCAAGGCCACAAACAGCGAAGAACACAATTGATCCTCTGCAAGACACGCCGCCAAGGTGAATGTTAATTTAAATGTACATAATTATAAATATTTGAATGTTACCTTGTTGAATCATGCGAGGCCAAACGTGCTGGCAGCAAATTTAGGAATCGTAGAAAATATTTTGCATGTTTTGTGTGCAAAAGTGGCTCTGGTGCACCCTCGTCGACAACAAGTGCACTATACATGATGTTTTTGTTTGGTCAATTATTTTTGGGATATTTATAAAAAAAAAAATAAATAAAAATATGAAAAACAAATGAAGAGTATGGAGATGTTGGGAGGAGCTGAGCGAAAAAACTCTGTCTGAGTAAACTTTACAAAATGCTGGTGCGCTGATGACTAAATTGGATTTTAATAAACATTTTCTATTAAACCTCTTTTTCCTCAGTTTTTTTGACGAACAAACCGACAAATGAAACGCTTGCTAGAAATATTTATCTTATCAAAAATGCAAGATGTCAAAAACAAAGGTGTTTGGGTTGACGTTTGTGACAAGCGTGGGTTGACACATGAGAAATACGTGAGAACTGAAACAGTACCGCCCATATTTTCGTAGAAGCAAATAAAACGAAGAATGTAAAAATATTTTACAAATTTTATAGGTTTTCCTTTTACAATTCTGCGGATGACCTTCAAGTGCTCTGCTGTCTGTTTAACTATGCGAAAAACTGTTACGGGGAGTACGTCTGTTTTGGACTGCAGCTTATTTCAAAAATATTTTCGCCCTTCGGTTGTTAATATGTTTTTAAAACGTCAATCAAAAGTATTCAAACCACTGATCAGTTATAACAAGATTGGAAACCTTCCTAAGTTTTACCCTCCAAATACCACAAAACTTATTTTTTTCATACACACATACTCTTGCAGCAAACTTGCTTTATTATGTAGGCAATTGTATCATTATTATAATAAACGCATACTCTTACGCTAACCTGCCCCCTTGCTTGTAGGCAAATGTCATTTTAACAGCAAGCTTTCCAATCTTGTTATAACTGATCAGTGATTCAAACTAACCTTTCGCCACTCATGTGATTTTACATTCAACTACCACAAATCGCTACTTTTTGGATTCAATGTAATTTGTAAAAGCAAAAGGATCAATCTCTTTTTTGAATGTGTGTGTGAAAGCTATACGAAAAAAATCCAACTTGTCGGCGAATGCGAATCCATACAAATTCAGCTGTCATTTTCGTCGCCGTGCGACTGGCGACTGCATTCGTTTTCAGCTCTGAATGCTCAATAATCTGAACAAGTTAAATTTTCCCGCTAACAAAACTACAGAAGTTAAAAACACAAATAAAATTTTGTTGAAATTATAAAAGTTATTTATTTAAAATTAAAATGTCTACATGCACCGCTGCTGAAATTGCAGAAAAGAAACGACTCGCCTTAGAAAAGCTGAAAGCCAAAAAGAATCAAATATCAACAAACAACACACTTCATCCTGCGCACGCAACAAATATCGCCAATTCCTCGCCATCGGCAACTTCGGTTCCACAACCGGCAACAGCTTCAAAAACGATAACCAGTCCAGTTCAAACATTCTATAAATCCAATTCAGAAAACAAAGCAGCAGATTTCCTTAAAGCCATCAAACAAAGTTCATCATTTGCACAAAGAAACGAAGCACGAAACTCCAGTCATCCCTATTCAAGACCTACCGGACAAAGTCCTAAGCAACAGCAGCAAACTTTGGCTGGTAGCAGTGTGTTTAAAAATGCCCTTTCGGCGGACAATAACCAAAAGGCCAAATTGGCCCCAGTGTTTTGCAATAGCGTGTCATGCTCCTGTTACTTAGTCAGCGCTGTACGATTTGCAGTTACTCCGTCGGGATACCATACACAGCTGATTGAAGTCTTCAAAACAATTCCATCCAAATCATATGGTAAACTGAACTATAACGCTTAGCGCTGTTATAAAATTATTCATATTCCAGATAACAACACAAAAACCTGGAGCTTCTCTGTGCAGGACTATCAACTATTACAGGAGCGTTGTGCTGGACTCAAACCATACGTTGTGATAGCAATAATTCCCAAGAACATACTCAAACTCTGTCAGACACCAATCAAAGAACCAGATTTGTCTTGCTTAGCTTCAATCGAACCGACACTCGTAGATAAACTTCTGCCATTCCAAAAAGAAGGCGTTGTATTTGGGATATCAAAACATGGTCGGGTGATGATTGGCGACGAAATGGGACTTGGAAAAACCTACCAGGCCTTAGCTATAGCCGACTTCTATCGAGAAGACTGGCCTCTGTTCATCTGTACAACAGCTTCGACCAGGTAGATTGATCCCATCTCTCAAAGCCCTAACCTTCATCGTTTCGTTCTAGAGATTCCTGGGCTAGGCATGTGCAGGAACTCTTGCCATCGGTCTTAATTCACAACATATGTGTACTGAGCGCTAAACAGCAATACATCGGCGATGCCAAAGTCCTCATAACAAGCTACAACTTAATGGAAAAGAGCACAGAGATGTTGTTGGAGAAGAAATTTGGTGTTTTAATACTCGACGAATCACACACTCTGAAAAATAGTAAAGCCAAGTGCACAGTAGTTGCTGATCGCCTATCGACCCAAGCTAGACGTGTGATACTTTTGTCTGGTACTCCAGCTCTTTCAAGACCGCTAGAGCTGTTTAGTCAATTGCAAATGATCGATCGAAGGTTCTTCAACTTCGTCGACTACAGTAAGTGTCAACATTTCTTGTTGCAATAATGTTTGTATTGGAAAATACTTTTTTACTAGCATCGAGGTACTGTGCCGCAAAACAAACAAATTTTGGTTGGGATGCATCTGGTCAATCGAATTTACCAGAACTCAATGTTGTACTTAGATTGAAATTCATGGTCAGGCGCTTGAAGGCCGATGTGCTTCCTCAGCTGGCTGAGAAGTTTAGGTGAGCATTTTCGCTGTCTTAGCTATTCTCAGTATAACTCACTTCGCCTCGCAAATCTCTTTTAAGGGAAACAGTAGTTCTAGATCCATCGCTTATCTGGCACGGCTCCGATGTGGATAAAACCCTACAAACCTACACCGATGACATCTCAAGGAGCAAAGGCAAAGATCGAGAAAGCATTCTCCTCAAGTTCTATGCCGAAACTGCAGCCGTTAAAGCCCGCGCCGTCTGGTAAAACACTTAAGTTCTTTTCCTTTAATTGATGTTGACCATTAAACGTCCGTTCACAGTGAATACCTTAAATCGCTTATCAAGCAGAATATTAAGTTCATCGTTTTTGCTCATCATAAAGTCATGATGGATGCAATCAGTGAATCACTGGAAAAACAAAAAGTCAAATACATTCGAATTGATGGGAATACGAGGAGTGATCTAAGAAGTGTAGGTTTTCTTGTTCTCAAATTAAAACGAATTTCCTTTGATTTTGTATTAATCTCACCAGGAACTAGTGGAAATCTTTCAAAACAAAACATCGTGTAAAGTGGCGGTGCTGTCGTTGAAAGCTTGTAATTCTGGTATCACTCTAACTGCAGCGGACACAATTGTCTTTGCTGAATTGGATTGGAATCCGAGTGTAAGTGTTTTGGTCAGGTTTTTTTTTAAAGAATTGTCAATCTTAGAATATTTCTATTGATTTAGACCTTAGCACAAGCTGAAAGCAGAGCTCACAGAATAGGACAAAAGGGTTCGGTCACATGTCGATACCTTATGGCCAACAAAACAGCCGACGATATTATTTGGAATATGCTCAAACAGAAACAAGATGTTCTGAATAAAGCTGGACTGTTTTCTGACGATCTGCAGGATGCTACACATTCTTCAGCTCCGTTGTCGACAAGGCCAATAGATAGCTATATGACGCCAATTAAAAAAGGAGCAGGTGAGCCCAAAGAGCAGTCAAAGAGTTCAGGTGTTCTTGAATCTGTGTCGAGAAATATTGAAGACAGTTTTGAAGAGTTCTTCAACGAGGATGAAGATGAGTTGAAGGATTTGGTATTTTGATAAACTTTGTTTGAGTGTATTGTTGTTGAATTGAGCTTTATTTGTGGCTAATTTATTTGAAATAGATAGTCTTGCTTTCCTTAGAAATATATTGTTATAAAGTGAAGATTTGGTATCAGTGGGAATGTCGTAGTTTGTAGTTTCCTATAGAACCCCAGGAAAAGTAAGGGACTACGGTGAAAAGGAGAGACCATCACGAGTTACGAACAACTCCAAATGAACGCATAGAAATGCCCCAACTAATTGCAAAACCAACAACAAGAAGAAAGTAAGTAGACATTTTCCCAATTTGTCTATTATTTCGGTGTGGCAAAAGTAATGTCACCAAAGTTCCTACCTCGAATGATAAAAGATAATAAAACAGTTGGTACTGGGAACTTTCGAATGAAACACTTTTCGATGGATATTCAAAATCGCAGGCGTTTAATGCAAATGAAGAAAAAAAAACACTACAAAACATCACTCTAATATGTGCGCACGCCCCTACCGATGATGCTGAGGAGTCTAGCAAGAACCTCCTGGATAGAGCGTACGGAGGCTGTCCAGAGTAGGATGTCAAAATCGTACTCGGAGACTTCAATGCAAAAATCGGGAAGGAAGACATCTTTGGCAGCTCGTAATACGGTGATAAGTAGCACTAGGTTTCCAAGACAAAAGATCTACGCAGCAACCTGGCGATCTCCGGATGATCGAACCAGCAATCAAATCGACCATGTGCTAATCGGCGCAAGGCATCCAACATCTTAAACGTGCCCACTATACCTGTCCACATCGCCTAGAACAAAACGTCACTGTTGGTAGCAGCAATTTCGAGGTAGTTAAGGGAGTTCATCGACCATGACAACATCCGATGAAAAGGCTTTGGGCTGCTACGAGAGAAAAATTCTTTAAGTGATCCTGTCCCTGTCTACATAAATGGAGAATGGAGATTCAATCAAGAAATGTGCGAGCTGTTCAGCGACACTGACCTAGCCAGAAAAGTTAAGGTCCAACGACTTAGATGGTTGGGTCGTGTAGACCGAATGGAAAATAATACTCCGGCTCGTAGTCTTTGAATCCAACCCGCAGAAGAGGAAGACCGTGACGCAGGTGTGTGGTGGTAGAGGACCAAAACCAACTTGGCGTGCGAAACTGGAGACAGGTAGCTAGGGACCGAGCTGGCTGGATACGTTTGTTGGATGAGGCTCTGGTCAGACCTGGACTGTAGAGCCACCATAATTAAGTAAGGAGTTCATCTACCTTGAAACAAACATCAATCCCACAATCGACCTTAAAGTGGAGATCCGACGAAGAATAACCCTAGCGAACTGATGCTTCGGTTCAGCATAACTCCTGACTCGAAAGACAAAATGTCTGCTATACAAAACTTTGATTTTACCAGTCCTACTCTACGTAAAAAGGGGGAATTGATGCTGGGCACTTTCGATAGAAAAATTCTGCGACGGATTTTAAGCCCTGTATGCGACGATGGCGAATGGAGAAGATTGGTCAGCCGTGAACTGTATGAACTGTACCAAGATGTGGATGTGTGAATGCACGACAGCGCTCCATCCAAGCTTCTCATCGCAGCTTCCAGGTTCGAGACGACAAGGAAGACCGAACCTACGGTACAAGGACCAAGTGGCTGTGAATGCCAGAGCGCTTGGTTTTGGCGACTGGAGAGTTCATGCGAGGGACCGTTCTCGATGGAAGGCTGCAGTGTCTCAGGTTCCTTCATGGATTGAAAGCCGGTTAAGTAAGTAGAAAAACTATAAAGTGATGACTACAACTGGAAGTTGGCGATGGACCGTCCTCATTAATTGATTGCAGTATCCCAAAAGGTTTCCATTATCAAAATTTAAGCAAAAGTGAAAATACAAAAAAAAATAGGAGTATTCATCATTTGGATAGTTAGGTCGCATTAAGATCGACTAAAGACTCGTCCAACACTTGTTTGACGTAGAGATCCCGTTGATGGAAGTCCTCACTGCATCAGAGGAGAAAGTGAAGCCTCATTCTAGTGTGAAGAAGTGCTTAACAGAAGGGTCTGTAGGGGTGTAATTAGAAAGCCTGAGTTTTTATATTAAGAAAATTCTATTTCTTGAAAAAAAAAAAAAATGTATGTATAAACTTTGTTCCCGTGCAAAAAAAGAATATTTAAGTACAAAACAGAAAAGTACAATTAAGACTTGACCCTTTTTGCAGGAGGCTTGGCAGACTTCGATTTTGTTGTGCGCTTTGCCCCTCCAGAACTACCAGCTTCTGCCGGTTCAGCCTTGTCGGCTTCTTTAACATCCTTATTCATTTTATAAGCCGCACTCATTTTTTTGAGATTCTCCTTGTGAATTGTTTCGTGGACAACAATCCTTTTGGGATAGTCCTTGCCAATGATACAACCATACTGCATTTGAGCAATCGGTGAAGCCTTCCAGGGCTCGTAAATTATTCCGTTTGGGTATTTAGCCAGCTCAGGTACATACTTTCGAATGTAGCGTCCGTCGGGATCGGTTTTCTTGCCGAATGCAACTGGACTATAGACTCTGAAGAATTGGTGGAAGAATGCCGACGCAGACAGCCACATCCAGTTACCGGCATTCAGAGCCCAATCGGCATCGAGTAGCAATTCTTCAAAGACTTTCAGGCCCTCTTCCCATGAGATCCATAAATCGCCACGAGTGAGGAAGCATGCAACGGCGTGTCTAGCTAAATGGTGAATCCATCCCTCTTGTCGCAACTGGCGCATAATTGCATCGATGAAGGGATAACCAGTGCGGCCATGAGTCCACGCTTCCAGATGTTCATCGTTCTTTTCCCAAGGAATCTGCAGACAAATCGAATTGCCAATCATTCGATCGAAATTGGGCTCAGCGGCGCCAGCAGTGTAGTAGAACTCTCTCCACATTAGTTGACCAATGAGAGAGACTGGAGGTTTTGAATGCTTCGGATTCTTGTCGAGAATCTTCTTGAGTCTTTTATAAAAGAGACGGGCACTCAAGCAGCCGAACTTGAGATAAGGACTTAGGACTGTCGTACTAGGCTCCAAGGAGTTTGGTGAAGTGTTCGGTTTTTCGAAGGCACAAACCCATTTGCTATCGCGTAGACTTTCATCAAGACGGCGAAGAGCTTCGGTTTCGCCACCTGGAAACTTTCTAACTCCCAATTCGTGCATACGCTCGATGACCTCTGAAATAGTCGGCGGATCGTAGCACTGAGGATTACGGATTTCTTCTTCATCAGCAGGAGGTTTACAGCTGTCTGGCAATGTCTTCGGTTCTTCGGATGGTTCAGGAACTGGCAATTTCTCAACCAATGAGAGAAACTTCTGATACGTTAAAGGTGGTTTTCCCATATTGTGACGCAATACAATTTCTGGATTATAAATAGTATGGGAACAAAATTGTGTTACCTCGACCTTGTGCTCGTCACAGAGTTTCACAATGGAAGCGTCACGCTTGCGAGCGTATGGCTCGATGTCAGATTCGAAGGTAAGATATTTGACATTCCAGGATTTGAGTAGTTTGGGAAATACTTCGTCGGGAACGCCCCGCACAATATACAGTCGAGAATTGATACGCAATAAATTCTCGTGCAGCTGAACAAGTGCTTCTTGTAGAAATCGCAAACGATTCGAACCACATCTCAACCATTTACGAATGGCCGGATCGAGAATATAAACTGGACGGAGTTTGTAACTGGAATTTTGACTGGCTAATTCACAAGCTTTAACAAGTGCCGGGTTGTCATGGATTCGCATTCCTTTACGAAACCAGTGTATTACTGTGTAATTCTTTTCCATTATTGTTGTGGTTTAATTGACCTTTTTCGAGAATGTGATGTGTTTGTTTTTGTTGATGGAAGAACTTTGTCATGAAGACATGCTATGGTTTTTTGGCAGGAATGTCTGTATCTAATTTCTATTTCACAATAGTTAGAAATTGCCTTCGAAGGAAAGGAGTTCGATTACAGGTAAGCACGCTTTGTATATTTTTAAGGAAATGTTATGACATCTTAAGTTTGTATGCGTAGCGCGTAGGTGGTGTAAATGTCAATTCTTTTCTATTTTGCCAACAACAATTGTTGGAGAGAAAGAGACGATTATGTATACCAAAGAATGAGCTTGGTTTTCTTATTAATAAAGAACAAGTTATCTAGGAGATCTTAAGCTCTGCATATACTTATCTCATAAGGAAGTAATTTCTGACGTGTGTGAGTTTAAATGTAAATAGAGTACCGGCGGGAAACGTCAAACGAGATGACGTCTTGTCGTCGTGGAGGGCAAACAACTTCACTTAGGTCGAAATTCAATAAACAAGAAATATAAAACATACCTTTTCCTGTAAAATTAATGAAAATTTATCATTTATTAAAGCTTAAAGTTAACTATTTTATCTTCTTTGTTCGTTGTTTGATTTAAAATGTACAAAAAAATGCCTCCTTAGTGCTGTGTTTTTGGTTTTTGTTATCCAACTTCCTTCTTTTTGCATCTAATCCCTTGTGTACACTAAAATCTTCATTTCCTGAATAAAAAAAACTTCTTTAGATGCATTAATTATTGAAATATTAGGAAAAATTACAAGAAAAAATTCAAATTATATGCAAATCGCGCTTTGTTTGCCCTCCACGACCGATAAAATGACAGTATTAAAGGCCAGTAGAAACAGCATATAAGAATTAAGTTTTTGCATATCCTTATAATGCAACTCTGGTTGTTCCCTCGTCGCAACTACATATTACTCATTTTATCATGATTGAAAAAAATAAAATATCTCAAACATATTTATTATGAACTCCTCTTTTCCTTTTGTGAAGTTTCATCAGCATGCACCAAATCATCTGTAAGATAAGGTCAGAGGAATGCATTTCCGATGAACGGAACCTCAGCATTGTTTGCCCGATCCTGAAAAAGGGAGATCCTCTAAACTGCGCCAACTATAGAGGAATAAGTCTACTAAACATCGCCTACAAGATCCTCTCTGCCGTAATATGTGAACGTCTGAAGCCTTTCGTCAACAATCTGATTGGTCCTTATCAATGTGGCTTCAGGCCAGGAAAGTCAACCATCGACCAAATTTTCACGTTGCGGCAGATCCTGGAAAAGACCTATGAACTCCAAATCGATACCCACCACCTTTTCATCGATTTTAAGGCCGCGTATGACAGCATCTACAGAGACGAACTGTACAAAGTTATGTCTAGTTTTGGCGTCCCTGCCAAGCTCGTTCGCTTGTGCAAAATGACGATGGAGAACTCACGCTGCTCCATCAAGGTTGGCAACGAAAAGGATTCAGACAAGGCGATGCACTGTCATGCGATTTCTTTAACATCGTTCTTGAGAAGATAGTGCAGAACTCCAACGTCAACACCAGAGGCACTATCTTCCAAAAATCTGTTCAACTTCTCGCGTACGCCGATGATATTGATATAATGGGAAGAACACAGCGTGATGTCAATGGCGCCTTTGTGAGAATTGAGATAGAAGCGGCAAAAACGGGTTTAGCGGTAAATGAGGGAAAAACGAAGTATATGCTGTCTTCGAGGAAGGACACCCAACACCGACGGCTCGGGCAGAACGTCACAATAGACGCGTATAACTTCGAGGTAGTAGAGGAGTTTGTCTACCTAGGCTCCGCTATAAACACGGGCAATAACACCAGCGCCGAGATCAGACGAAGAACAACTCTTGCTAATCGCTGTTTCTTTGGGCTTAGAAAGCAATTGAGTGGAAAAGCCCTCTCTCGAGCAACTAAGGTAAAACTGTACAACACACTCATCATCCCAGTCCTGCTGTATGGTGCAGAAGCATGGACCCTGACAAAATCGGATGAAAGTGCCTTAGGCTGTTTCGAGAGGAAAGTTCTTCGGGTTATCTTTGGCCCCGTGTGCATTGAAGGGGAATGGCGAAGAAGATACAACAGCGAACTTTACGGGTTATACAACGACATGGACCTAGGCAGAAGGGTCAAGGTCCAGAGACTCAGATGGCTCGGTCATTTAGAGCGAATGGACACCAATGCTCCGGCCCGGAAAGCCTTCGACACTATTCCCGAGGGACGTAGGAGGAGAGGAAGACCGCGACTCAGGTGGCGCACTCAAGTGGAAGAGGACCTCAATCAACTCGGAGTGCAAAACTGGAGACGACTAGCTAAGGATCGAGCTAGCTGGCGGAGCCTGTTGATTGAGGCCCAAGTCCACAACGGACTGTAGCGCCACCTTTAGTAAGTAATGTAGTGGACATGTGTATGTACTGTGGATGACGTGGCTTCAAAGAGCTCTGTAACAAACGAAAATTAAACACACACAAATTCAATTAAGAGTCAATTACTTTTATTTTCCTGTTTTTGTTTTCGAAGGAATCGTCGCCGGACAGAATAGTGAACGGGGATGCATTACACATGGTGCATTTTCGAAATGGAAAATGATGGAAGCTCCCCGACGACAAGTTGTTTGACTTTGTCATCCTCGATCGTCTGCAATCTGCACCCTGCCCAATGGAAAATGCACCGAAATAGTACTCTGTCACTTGTTTTTGCTCTCGAGGTTCTATGTCAGACGACATTCGGATTTCCAACCATACATATTACCCATTTGTCACCAAAGAACAATCTACAGATAGCATCTGAAACCCTAATTCACAACATAGGAAAGTCAACAAATTGAGAGCATCGACGTAATATAGGTAGTGTTTCGGTGACCACACACCATCACCAGCAATGTATTCTAGTGTAGTGTTTACAGTCGTCGTCGCCAGAAGGCATAGTATGGGCACCACGCAAACTATCATTCCCTGACGGGAGTTTCCAAAGAAATTCGATGTCTTTTGATTGGAACCTAACTTGGTGTCCACAGGGTTCGCCGTTTCAGCACTTTCGTCCCTTCCATGATGCCTGTTTCGTTATAAAACTGAATACTCAATAAAATTAGATTTTATTTGCGCTATCACTGATATACAATATTTTGTTTGGCTACCTTTTTGGTTGGTAAAATGTCAGGGCGCACTTCTCTTCAACTGCATTACAGATTTTAATCCGAACATTGGTCCATGGAGCGACGGATTTTCTTTACACGTTCTCATAGATGACGTGCAGGAGATGTGAAGACTTTCGACGATCACTGCGACGACCGAATATGCAGGCATCCATTCTCGCCTGGAGGCAACATGCGACTCATAGTTGCTTGATGATGAATTCCACTGGGCGCTGCGGATCGACTCCACGTCCACGATATTCAGACTTCTGAGAGTTTCCATCTGAAATTATCATCTGTGGATGAACCAAAATTGAAATTGTTTTGTTTTATATTAATGATCAAAAAGAAATACTTACCAGGGAAAAATATGTATTCGCAAAGTTTTCCTTTTCTGTGCTGTGCAGTGTGCATGCCGGAAGCCATCTTGTCTTTAATTTCTATTTCGTTTTTTTTATGTTGGCTTAAGTTGTCACCTTGGCGCATGTAATAATCTAGTACATTTTACATTTTTTGTTTGTGAATTGAGGGGAAATGGAAGCATTCAGCAATATAGATGTTATTTTTATTTGTGTATTTTTGTCGAAGTTGTTTCTTTTTACTAAAAGAATTTTTAAAAACCTTAAAAAACCAAAAGCCCATTTACATTTTTGTCTCTTTAAACTTTAAAAGAGTCTTTTTTTTCAATACTTTAAAAAGGTGAACATGATGGTGCCGCAATTTATTCTTCGTTCAAATTTTCACCAGGATTTTAATTTTAGCTAAAATTTCTCCAAAATTAACCCATTTTAAGTGGGTGAAACTCGAAACTGATACGTTTTGGGAAGATTTCGGCATGAGGCAACCGACTGTTGACAAAAAAATATTTTTTAAATGTTAGGCCGTGTCCGAATTCGATGAATTGTGGTTAAAAATGGATGAATTTTTAAACACAACTGTCATATTTTAACCTGCTCCACAGCTAGTCTAATTTTTAACACATTTCATTCAATGCGAAATGTCAAAATTTAACCAAACGTCAAGTTTTAACCACTTTTTAACCCAATTCGGACACGGCCTTAATGGTATCACACTGGGATTATTGGCTCAGCGAGGGTGAACATGTCCATCGGGCAGTACTGAAGCGAGGTGTGGTGTCCACTAATAGATGTCGTTAACGCATGTACAAAAATTATTCGGCATCCATCTTTTTTTTAAAAAAAAGATGGACGAATTTTCTGATTGGCTGATGGGATATGATGATGATTTTGCCAACGGAATTATACGGACACAAAGGAAAAGGAAAAAAAAGACCCACCATTGTCCCGGTACAATTTGAATTGACTACGGAAAGTAGAACCGAATACCGAAGCCTCTGTGAACGGTTTTAACGAAATTCGTTTCTTTTCTTTTGGAGATAATAATTCCCGAATTTATCTTTTTTTTTGAGACATTTAATATTGTCTGCATAAACTCGAATTCTGAATAACGATTAGAAATTGTGAGTGTGACTAAAATACCAACTTGTTGATATGTAATTTACAGTGTCATTAAATACCTTATAGAAGTAAAGCCATTAATGTGCGTTGTCGGCGGCGTTCCTCTCTTTGTTGGGTAGTGCAAACACAGCGGAATTTGGTAAATTACCATCCTTGGGGTAAGTGAAACTTCGCTTTATTCCAATAAGTGCTAAGAATATTGTCTCTCTATTCACCTAGAATTTTAATGTCATTCGGCGATCACACAAGACTTCATCGTCCATAGAAGACAGTGGAGGTGATCGCCGCATCGAAAATTTCCCAATCCCAAAAATTTTTAATAAACAAGGTTCTAAGCAACATCCAAAGTTGTTCGCTTTGCAAGAAGCACTAGAGAGGACAAGAACAATCTTCACCCAGAAAAACTTTCCCGAGTTTGGCTAGAGTAAATTTAATGCCGTTCCACAAACCTTTTGTTGTTTCTTTTTTGTATCTATATAAATTTAATTCATTTTGCTATTTAACGGAACGAGATTCAAAGAATATCTTTCATCTTTCAACAAATGTATGCTTTAACTAAGAGATTTGTTTTTGTTTAGCATAAAGGATTGACCCAATTAGTCTGAAATAAGAATTGATAAAGAAAATTTGCTTAGATGAAATTATTATTCATTTCTTTTCTACCTTTTTGTTTGTGTGTTGATTCAAGAGAATCGGAAAGATAAGAAAATAATTGCTACGAAAGGTCACCTTCCCCAAAGCTGAGCTCAGGTTAGGTTAGGGTCCCCACGCGATTCGTTGTTTCAAATGAAAGTCACCGTTTAAAAAAAAAAGAAAAAAAAATAACTCAAACCAATTTGTTCAAGTAATAAGCAAATCCGAGGGAAAGAAAAAGAATAGATTTCATAACCAATTGAAATAAATTTACTTAAGTTAAAAATATCTCTTTAATCCTTAATGCTAAGTGTCTATAATTACAAATGATAACTTTAATTAACTTAACTTTAATTAATTGTAATTGTAAGTGTCATAAAATAAATAATTGTATTTTTTTTTAACTCCATAAGGAGTGGATATATTACAAATGCAAATTCTTTTCATTGTTTTTTTTTTGGATCAAACAACTAGCTTGATGTCTTGCTAGTTTCGTTTATTTACAGGGGATGTGGATGGCGACAGGATGATTTGGTGACGACAGATGAGAAGCTGAAACGGTGAGTCATTTGATCTTTTGGTTTAGGGGAAGTCTTAATATCGTAGGCCAAAAGACTTCTACGGTTGGGTGGGATATGGCCATGCCGATTAACACCACGGCACCCTCTAGTGGCAACGTCCGTCTGCTACTCTAGTTTTTCTCTTTGTGTTATTTTTTCATTTAAATAGGATCAACTTTATGGCATGATTAAAATGTAATAGGTTGGTTTCCTAGGTTTGCGGACAAGATCCCACGACTCCGGCGAGCTCGAGCCGAGCAATCGCAAGCATGCCAGTCCGCAGACCTAGTGAAAACAGTGCTTCACGCACCAACGCAGCCAACACTAGCCTATTACAGTAAGTAAGAAGTTTCATAAATGCAACGTAAAAACAGATATGGAAAAGTCAAAAATAAATGTCATTTGATTATTGAAAACACTACTAGATTTATTCTAAATCAACTTCGCAACAATACGGATTAGGGTTATTGGTGAAGCGTAGTATAAACTATAAACCAATATATTGCAAAAAATAAAACATTTGAATGGCACCACAAGTGAACTCGCACTGAATGTATTCATTCTATAAGTCAAACATTTTGACAGCAAAACACACAAACTTCAAAATCCAAACGGGAAAAAGTAATTTCAAAATTGTGCTGCATCTTTTTCAAATAATGGGTGATATTTTCAAGGAACTAGAAGAAATCGACTTTTTAGATGTGATTTTATAAATTTCCACAGCATTGCATTTCCTTCATCGAATATTTCATCTGTTTCAGATACACGATGACATCGCCGCAATTCCCATTACACCCGATCAAATAATAAAAATGTGCCAAACAATACCGTGCAAAGTCGATCTACGTCGCTGCAATCTTGTCTATCTAGTCGAGCAAAAGTACAAAGACAAACTATCCACCTACAAAAAGACAAAAATTTTAAAGTGGCTAAATGTGAATATTCCGCGAATTTTTTCCAACCCCGAAGCCAAATACCTGAAATGGCATGAGAGTTTAGAGCGGGAAGCTAAAATAGAATGGATCAACAGGAAATCACAAGCACTGCAACAGTTTCCATCACCCATAACTAATACGATTTTGGATATTGACCCCGATGATATTCCTTTGGTTGTCACTGAATTCAATAGACCAAATCGTAATTCAACAAGTAGTGCTAGTAACACAGACACCATCAATACTGTTATTCCAATTCAAACGCAATCGGAGGAATTAAATCCAGCTATGGCTGCCTTGTTGGAAGCTTCTGAGTGTTCTGTAATCAGCGATGCACAATTAACCTCATATTCACATAGTGTTTCAAGTAGTCAACAAACCGATGCGGGGTCAATAGGATCTCCGTTAAAACTTTTGAGTGTGAAAGACAAGACTCGTTTAACAATGATTCGACAATCGGAAGGATTCTCACAGGAAATTCCTTCGTTTTGTTCGGAATATATGGTCACATCGACTCAAGAGTTTGGTTATACTTAGTTTTATATTTTGTTAGTAAGTTCATTATATTTTGAAGTTAGTATTGTTTAATTTCCTAGTAAAATTTAAGTCTTTTTTTTTGTATTGTGAAAGTTGTATTTGGTTCCAGAACCCTCACATTAGGTGAGAATGCATTGATTAGCCTGATTTAATTTTAAAGTTCGGGTCGGGTAGAGGTCTCATCCGCCAAGTTTGTTGAGAAATGAAGTCTCAAGAGTCATGATAGTCGGCCCAATCGATATAACCGTCGGAGCGGAATCGGAGACATTTTCCTTGTCGGAGAAATACCTCGAAGCTAAATTCGGAGAAAATTCCACTCCGACGGTTACCTCGATTGGACCAAGAGCCTTGCCTTGTAATAAAACGACCATGTTGTAACAGCCAGAATCCTAACATATTTTACGGTAGAGAAGTCAGCTGCTTCTATATCGGATTTGAGGCTGATTGATCAGGAGATTTCCATGTCTCCATGGACACATCGAGAATTGCAAATAGTTAATTTGCTACCGAAACGTCTCGTCCCCAGCGAAGTTATCAAGATAATCCCAAAAATGCAATTAAAAATGTTTATTAATGCGAACTACAGGTTTAAACAAGATTCAACTTGCCAAGATCAAGTCCAAAACTACCGATATACAGTTTTCAATAAATAACGCAGCTGTCGAATCTATATGTCGGTCCAATCAACACTTTTCGCCGTTGCCGTTGATGCTCTGGTTGGCGCCGTACCAGCTGGCGGAGGCATAAAACCTAACCGTGCATTTGGTAAGGGTGTTCCCGGCTTGACTGGTTTAAAGCCCATTAGCGTCCCAAAGTAGACATGTTGAATAACAGGAAACTTTGCAAGTATCTAGAAAAAAACAAAGCAGTTTAACGTCTGTTATTGAATCAGCTTCAATTAAATACGCACTTCTTTTTGGTACATCTTCACTAGGCCAGAATTGATCTTTACCCAAGAGGGAACTGCCGAAATGCTCCACAATTGGTTGGAATGTTCGGCAAAGTGTCCCGTTTTTACCTTAACTCAAACAAATTACAGCAATGTAGACACATTTGAGTGATTACCTTTTACCTGAGAAATGTAATCAATGCAACTGATGAACATGTAAGAATCCTTATAATCATCAATGATGTTCTGGTCCAAAAATTTTGAAGGATCAAATGGACTATTAACTAAGAGAAAAAATTATCCTGAAAAAGATTTTCTATCAAATAGACTCAAGTGTTACGTGATAACTGAGCACTGCCCCAAATAAATGGAACAAATTGATAATCGTCCAAACTCCAAACTCCCTGGCTGCCGGCCGGTTCCATTCGATAGGTTTTCTGCAGGCTCCTTACAAATATCAAATAAGTATTGAAGAGTTTCAAGCAACACGCCACATTATCCTCATCGGTGAGAACTTTTGTTTTGAATAGGCAACAAAGGAACATTATGAAAGAGAGTTCATGACCAGTTCCATAATCGATGCGGGTCGGATTTCCGAATGATTCTCTCAAGTAAACATAAAGTTCGTTTAATGAAGTGCAGTCTACGCCAGGGATGGCTTCTGCCAAAAAAGCCATGGATTTCTGAAAACAGTCAAATTTATTTAAGTCTGTTTGAGGGCTGAACGAAAACCTACATCTTCCATTTTTTTGTACCACATTCGGTAAGCCTGATTGCCGAACCGTTGAGGCATTTCAAGAGGTGGCGTTTCGTCGACCAATTTATTGTACTTGTCCATCATTGCGAGAAGGTTTTGCATTGTCTTTGATATGATGACTTGGTCTGTTATCTTTTTTCCTTGAATGGCTGTACTAATTCCATTGATAAAACCAAGTAGATCGTAATACGCTTCAGATTTTTGCCAAAGGACCATATCCGTTACAGATTTGACACATTTTGTTATTTCTTGTGGGTGTTCTGTTGAAAGCACTGAATTTTTGTTTGCATTTAGTTAATGGACACTATTTGAATGATTGTTTTCATTAAATTACCTTTATTAGCGATTGAATCTCCTGGATGATCCATTATTGTTTTGTAAAATGTAAATCGCAGAATATAAACAAGAGTTTACTGAAATAACTGGATTTATTTTTCGGCCGGCTGCGGCGAAATATTGACCTTGAAACGTCAGATTTCTTATTTTTCAGCCTTGCAAAACGATGAAAATTTTAGGGTTATTGCAGATTGCAGCAGATAGTAGTCACTCGACAAAGTAAAAGCATAAAGATAAGCACGGGAGATGTAGCACTGCGTACAAGTGGAATTGTCACTTTCGCTCTCTGAGCGTTTCGCTGATTGGCTGTAAAGTGGAATAGACAGAGTAAACAAAAAAATAAAGGAAAAGTCATAATCAAAGTTGTTGTTGTCTTATTTCTGCTGTTTCCACTGACGCTAATCACTAGATTTAGCGAAGTAGATAAGTACAAATATCGACTTTTCTCGGATTAAGGGTAGATGAAAACATAGTACTATAAAAAATGTTCTATTATTCTACGCTTTGAACTACGCATAAATGTACCCTTAATCCTATAAAAGTCGAGATTTTATCTTATATGCTATTTCCACTGACGCTAATCACGAAATTTAGCGAAGTAGATTAGGAACAAATCTCTACTTTTATGGGATTTAGGGTACATATTTGTCGACCAAAACGTATAATATTAGTACGTTTAGGATAATGGTGGATTTACAGAGTAGCCATTTTTTGGTAACACATTTATTTACTCAATTCCTCCATTAATTTTTGGTTGTAGTATCTATACGAAATGAAGTTTTATCAATAATTTATTGAGTTTATTTCTTTTCGCAATCGCACATATAATCAAACGAGCGGAAAAATTGACAATTGTAGACTTTGTTGTTTTTTTTAGCGTTCAGGTGAGAAAGGGAGATTCGCTGTTGACCTGAACTCAGTTATAGGAACCTCAAATGCAGATGAACATGCTATAAGAAAGATGAACATGTTCGTCTAACCATAATCTTGATCTTGATTTCTATTATTTCCTATAATCTGATCTTGACAAGATGTCTACATTTTGATTTGACCTCTCTATCGAATGAGAATGATTTTTGTATTTTGCATCTCTCTTTTTTGCAGAACTAAAAATGCAGATACGTGTAGTCCACCATTAAACTACACTAAATTCCAGAAAAGTCGAGATTTGCTCTTAATCTACCTTCGCTAAATCTAGCGATTAGCGTCAGTGGAATCAGCATATTAATCTGCTTCATTTAATCTCGCAATTAGCGTCAGTGGAATCAGTATATTCAAAGGAGCTAAGAGAGAGAACGAGAGAACATTTAGATCTTCTTTCTCACAATTCGATGTGACTCTTTTCACTAGGTTTGTTCGATGTGCGCCCTGGGTCGCTCTGTGGCACTCTGATTTCGCACTGAGCTGTTCGATGTCGCTCTTTTTTCGCCCCGGTGCATTTCCCCCTTGTTCGATGTGTATTCAGTGCTCGCACCGGGAGCGCTCTGAATCGCCCCAAGTTTTTTTCGGGGCGAGAATTTCGGAGCTGTTCGAATCAGCTGTTGCTATACAACACAGAGAAAAAAAACACGGAGCACTACAAACGCGTTCGATGTGAAACCAAACCCAGATAAATTTTTCGGTTTTTTGACAACTCCGTTCACAGTGTGACAAGCACCGGAGCGCCCCGGGCTGGTTACATCGAACAAAACCTACTGACTCATTTGTAGCGATTTTTTCCAAAATCCTCAATCGTTTCTCATCTTGAAACTATCTGTTCACGAGCACCCTCTATCTTTTCATATGATTATCACAATGCATAATGTAATTCCCTCTTGACGCGAAAATTGTAAGCCCTAATCTGACATTTCTATTATCAGTTTTTCATTTGTAAAAAAAGCAAAAATCATTTAAGAAAATTTTTCCCGTGATAAAAACTTACAATTTCTAACAAAAAGAATCAATCGTCGTCGTTGATTTTACAATAAAAAACCGCATTTCATTTTCATTTTTCTACCAATAACTCAATAATTCGCATTCTATGAAAGATGGCATACGCTAGCAGAAACGTTTCGATTGTTCTTTTTGCATTAATTGGTTTTCTTTTAATTGGACACAATAATTTTGGTGCTGATGCCGAAAAAGAAATCCCAATGACAAAATTCGGCCAAAATGTTGGTGGTCCAACAATGACTTTTCTCTACTGGTAAGTTAAAAAAAAAAAAACAAATTTATAAAAATAAAAACTTATTCCTGGTTTATGTTTGTTACAAAAATAAATCTGGCAGCTATTCGTGCGGCTATAGGAAGGCCTTTGACGATTATGTGAATATCTTGACTGAAAAATACCCACAAATAAGCATTCACGGTGCCAACTATGATCCACCCGGCTTCAATATGTACCTTTCCAAAGTTGTATTCTTCTTAAAAATTGTTTTAATAGTAATCATCGTTTCGTCGTTTGATATCTTCGGTGCGTTAGGACAACAGACACCCGGATGGTGGAAGCATTTAATAGACAACAAGTTGTACGCGTGTATGATGATTTTCTTTGTCGGTAACATGCTCGAGGCCCAAGTAAGAAATTTATTTGTTTTCTTTTTTTTTTGTATTTATTTTTAAAGAAACCTCTTGACACCTTTTTTGTTCAGATGGTATCTTCGGGAGCATTTGAAATCACGCTAAACGATGTGCCAGTTTGGTCTAAGCTTCAAACTGGAAGAATTCCTGCTCCACAGGAACTATTTCAAATCATCGACAGTCAGCTGCAGTTCTCTGATAAAATGCAAGAGAATCCCGACTTCGTCAAATAAAACTAGTCTGCGCTGGGCATTAAGTCCACTAGAATAGAATTGTATTAAAATATTGTTGCAACTTTTTTTCCCAAATAATTCAGAATTTATTTTGTCTCCTTTTTTTTTTGTTGGTTTTCCTGTTTTCTCACCCCCATGTCCATCGAACAGTTAGTTAGGTTTTTGTTTTTGCTGACGATGAACTTAACGCGATTGGACTCGTTGTTGTCTTCGTATGTGGAAACCAAATCCAGCGTGTTATTTCCATCGTTTTCCGTTTACTTTTGTTTGGTGTGAAACAAATATACTGGCTTCAAATTTTGATGTAAAGTAAAATGTAAATTCGTGTATATTTAATAAACAAAATAAAGATAAATACAAACTTTGAACTTGCTGATTTTGACGGAATCGGGTATTGCAGGCTTTGAACGGAATTTTTGAAGATACAAGAACTGCACCAATCCTATTAGAGCCATCGAAAATTCACCCCATCGGAGTTCACCGGGTCAGAGTGTTGTACGACCTACAACCTACCATCAACAGTACCATCGACCAGAGAGGCATCATCGGTATGTATTTTTTTCGTTATTTAGTTGCATGATCTCTTTTTAATATTCATTTATAGCATTATTTGTTAAAATTAAGATTCTAGTATAATGCTTACTTATGAAATTAGTAATAAGTACATTTTAGTTGCCGTTATGATAATTTCCTTCCGCTGGGAAGTTCTGTACAGATTAGGATTTCTTTGTCAAGTCGGAAAGTATCGGCTTCACATATTATTTAAAGTCGAATGATGAACTTCATTTTTTTTTTTATAATCAACGCGCACTCAAAGTCTTTTTTCATTACCCTTTATATGCCAAGAGCACACTGCTATAATTAGGGAAATGATAGAGGATCTAAAAGGAGATGTCTGTGAACATTCGTTTTTGAATTCTTGAATGTTGCAATGGCTGGGGAAGACAGAGTGTGGAAGCGAGTTCCACATTCGCGTAGTACGGCTAGAGAACGATTCTTTGTACATGACTGTACGTCCGAAGTTGGGCTCAATGGTGAACTGATGGGCATTTCTGGAGGCGCGGGTAATATGGTGGAATATGTTAAGGGGAGGAATGCAACTGGCTATTTCACTAGAGCATATACCGTTGAAGTATCGGTAAAATAGGGTGAGGATGTGACATTACGCCTATGTGCGATGACTCGACTATGGTATGATCACCAATCATCTTGGATGCTCTTTTTTGGATACTGTCCAGAAGACTTAAGTATGTCACTGGAGCACCACCCCAGACATGACAGTTATACTCAAGCTTAGGACGTATGTTCGTTTGTAGATGATAGCCAGATCAGAAGGGGAAACAAATTTCTTGCATCGTCTTAAGAAACCTAAACATCTTGCGGCATTTTTGGCGACATCGCGTATGTGTTCATTCCATAAAAGATGGTCAGTAGTGCACATACCGAGAATCTCGAGATGTTCGGTCTCATTGATGCAAGTGCCACTCACACCTTCAGGGAAGGGATTCTTCGATACTGAAGGCACGCATTTTCGATAAAAGAGCAAGATGCCAGACTTTATCAGGTGCAACAATCTTACTTTCTCCAAAACGATGTAAAGATTTGCTCCACTGTTCGATGAGATAAACCATCAGATCACCAGTGGACCTGTTGCTGTGAAAGCCGTACTGCCGGTCAAGAAGCTTTCGGTCTTCGAGATATTTCTTAAGCTGAGAGTTTATCAGCGTTTCCATGACCTTATAAAGAAGGGACGTAAGTGCAATCGGGTGATAATTGGAGGGAGAAGAAGATTCGACTTTTTGTGGAATTGGCTGGACAGATGCTGTTTTCCAGCTGCTCGGAACGAGCCCAGAAGAATAGGATAGATGGAAAAACTTACCCAAGGGTTTTGCCAGCGTGGAAGAAAACCTCTTCAGAATAATAGCGGGGATACCATCCGGACCAGGGGATTTATGTATGTTGAGATCTTTAAGGACTCTCGCCACAGCACGAGTGGGCAGGAGATTTGTCCCATGGAATCATTGACGCGCTCAAGAATAGGCGGAGTCATGACACTCTCTGGCAGCGAAAAGTTGGCGGCGAACTGCCTAGCAAAAAAGGTAAGCTTTCGCGAGAGAGCTGGAGTGTCATTGTCAATGAGCGTTGGGAACGAGGAAGAAGAAGAATTCTTCATATTTTTTACAAATGACCAAAAATTCTTACTGCCTTTGGGGCATTGTAAAATTGTTTGCATTAATTTTTGGTAATTGTTGCTCTTGTGCAGCTGTTAGAGTACACTAGCCTTTCTTTTACAATTCTATTCGTTCGTTGATCCTTGTTGATCTGATTAGGCAAGCATGTAGGGTTCTTAAACCACAATCAAATCTGAAGAAATTATAAAAAAGGTCGCAATCTTTGTTGATAGCCAAGCAGCTATCAACAGCAACCTGACTAATGTTAGAGATTGCAAGCAAGAGCTCGCAAGTGTCAACGAAAATATAAAAATTAATCTAGTCTGGGTACCAGGGCACAGCGACATTCAAGGTAGTGAAATCGCTGATGAACTGGCCAGGACGGGATCAAACCTTCAAATATCCCTTTCTGAGGAAGTTAGCATTCCCTTAGGCGTCATGAAAATGGATATTCAAGACCACTTACTTAAAAAAATCTAACGTAACTTCACCAACTGCAATATCTCGAGGACAGATATGGCCCACTTACGACCACAAACGTACCAAGAGACTTCTGAATAAGCCTAGATCAGACATTGGCAGAATGTCATTTGCACAGGCCACTGGCCGGTTGGACAACATGCCTTGAAGCTTGGTATTCCCCACAATGAATTTTGTCGTAGCTGTAGAGAATCCGGCTCAGAGGGATACACGCCAGCACTTTTTGTGTTAGTGCCCCGCCCTTTTAAATGCCAGAACAATGGCTTTGGGTGCTCCCTTCCTACGCGAGCTCAGCGAACTCGCAAATATTAAGATTAGGAACTTGATTCTCTATCTCAACAAAACAAATTGGATTAAAGCACTCCAAATCTCTATAAGACTCTGTATTTTATTCTTTTTATATAACTTCGAGTTTATGGAATCAAAACGGCGCAATTGAAGCTCTAATTGTGTTGCTTGTTCCCCGAGATAACATTTCAAAAGTGATTAGTCACTTTGCTAATAAAACACGAATTGTATCCTTTTAACACTGACAAAATTTAATTTTCTCTTAAACATAAAATGTAATGATGTCAAGGTGTACAGGCTGTTTTACAATAGAATCTAACAAACTTAACTATTGACGATAAAGAGAAACATATTTAACGCTACAAGGATTCAATTTTTGAAACAAAATAACTTATAACAATTCTGTGTTTACGAGTTCTTTATACACACTTGACACCTTGATATTCGTTCTCTTACGAATCCGGACTTCAATGTACGCATATCGGGTCCAACAAATTGACGATTCTCTTCAACTGTCACCAGCCAGAAACTTGTTTGCGATGGGAAGAAACCACAGAGTCCATCTTTGCCATTGCATTCAATAAATGGTACAGCTCTGAAGTCTTCTAAGCAAGATCCAGGCGATGACAGGTCTTGTCCACCACCACTGCTTCCAACATCAATATGCTGGAATTAAAAAACGAAGTCACATTTGTTATAATCGAAAAAAAAGAATATCTCACCATAAGAAAACTGTATCCGATCCAAAGTTCATCCCAGCCGTTGGGACACGTTGGCACTGCTACTGTTTGACTGTGGACGGCAATTACATTGGCTGGCACTTCGCATACAACGCATCGCGATATATACTGCTGCATTTCAGTGCCCTGAAGGGGCATCATTGGAATTGGCTCTGAGGTTGATAGCCAGTAGGAGCGGTCCGAACGAGTGGCGTAATTGCAAATATTGTCACTTCCACAGCTCATGTAGGGTTGTGTTGCAAAACGAGGAACACAGGAGCCCGCCGATCCCAAGTCTTGACTGTGTGGATAGTCGTGGCCTTCAGAGAAAAGTAATGAGTAACCATTCCACATTTCGACGTGGCCAGCATCACAGCGGGGATTTGTGAAGTTTGACTATGTTTAACAAGAAGTATACCAGTGAAATAGGTAGCAGCTTCTCCACAAGCATTTCCTTGTGATCCCTTTGAGCCAGTTAAGCCATCAGCGCCGTCGTAGCCAGGTGCTCCTGGTAGACCTAGATTTCCCTTAGGACCTGGACGACCGCTTGGTCCTTGTGGGCCAGGGAATCCTCTGTCACCTTTTTCACCCCGTTCACCTTGTAAGCCGATAAGACCACGTTCACCTTGAAAACCGATATCTCCTTTTTCGCCGTTGTATCCCGGTGGACCTGGTTCTCCCTTGGGCCCCGGTAATGGATAGGGGCCTGGTTCGCCCTTTATTCCAGGTAGGCCATATTGTCCATCGCGTCCATCATGTCCTTTGGGACCGAGATTTCCCTTCATACCTTGTTGACCAGCTGGGCCAGTTAATCCATCGAGCCCTACAAGTCCTCTTTCTCCCTTTTGTCCCATGTATCCATTCCGTCCCGGTTGTCCTTGAATGCCTGCGTTACCTTTATCTCCTTTTTGTCCTTCATAACTTGGCAATCCGATTTCTCCTTTTTCTCCTGGGTATCCCATTTCACCTTTTTGTCCATCTAGCCCTTGTAATCCATCTTGTCCATCCCTTCCAGGTAGTCCTATGTAACCCTTCGAACCTTTCTCGCCTTGAGGACCTTGTAATCCGGGTGGGCCCATGCTTCCTGGGGTTCCAGCTAATCCAGCCGATCCCTTGTCACCTTTTTCTCCGATTGGACCCGTAGCACCATCACGTCCATATCTTCCTAATCGTCCTGGAAGTCCTTTCTCTCCCTTGATTGCTATACCGTCAAATCCAGGTGGACCATCCGGTCCGGCATCACCCTTTTCTCCAACTGGTCCATCCAATCCAGGTCTGCCAATGGGTCCTGGCAGGCCTATTTCACCTTTTTCTCCTTGAGCTCCCATTTGGCCTATGTTTCCTTTCTGTCCAGGTGGTCCAGTAATACCAGTCAGTCCTTCTTCGCCATCATCACCTTCTTCGCCTTCTATAAATATTGGTTCAGAATCTTCTCCACTGAGTCCTGGATATCCCTTATCTCCTTTGAGACCGGGGCACCTGTTATTCCAATAAAACCTTGATCTCCCTTTTCTCCAGAAACGCCTTGAGCTCCATCGAGACCAGCTTCTCCTTTCTGGCCCTTTGCTCCAGGAACACCTTCTATTCCTCTCGGTCCAGTTATACCAGGTGATCCATCCAAACATGGAAGGCCGGGGATAGCAGGTAAGCCAACATCGCCCTTATCACCCTTTTCTCCAACTCTTCCTGGATATCCCTTGTCACCCTTCGTTCCTTTTGAGCCAGATAAACCTATTGCTCCATCCAGACCAGATTCACCTTTTTGTCCTCTTGCTCCCATTGCACCATAGCCAAGACGTCCTGGCTCTCCTTTAGGTCCAGGTTCACCTTGAAGACCTTGTAGACCATCGGCTCCAGGAAGGCCATTTGGACCAGGCTCACCCTTATCTCCTTTCTCAGATTCATGACCGGGCAAACCAGGGCTGCCTTCCATACCAGGTGGACCTATGTCACCTTTCTCTCCATCAATTCCTGGTATGCCATCCACACCAGGGAGTCCTCTACCGCCTATATCACCCTTAGGACCTGTTAATCCTATTAATCCACGATAACCCACCGGTCCAAGAAGTCCACGTTCACCTTGGAAGCCTCTGTCGCCTTTGTCTCCTTTGGGACCTGCAAAACCCGGTCTACCTGGAAGTCCTCTTATTCCAGGATAGCCTGCATTGCCGGGCGAACCCTTTAGACCAACAGCACCAAATGGTCCGTTGTCACCTTTGTGTCCCGGCATTCCAACTGGTCCGGAAATTCCCGGTTCACCCTTAGCGCCCTCTCTGCCTTGTATACCGTCTATGCCGGGCAAACCTTTGGGTCCATCTTGTCCTCGTGGACCTTCAGGACCAAGGTCACCTTTCTCACCTTGTTCTCCCGGTGCGCCAGGAGATCCTGGGAAGCCAGATTCACCCTTGTCACCAGGATATCCAGGCTGTCCGTCCAGTCCTGGTTCTCCATTTGGCCCTTGAAAACCTCGTTCGCCCTTTAGTCCTTGTTGTCCATCATAACCCATTGGTCCAGGTGGGCCAACAAGTGAAAAGCCCTGTTCACCTTTTTGACCAGTTTCTCCTAAGAGTCCAGGGAAACCGGGTAATCCTTGTTTTCCTTGTTGTCCAGGAAATCCTATTGGTCCACGGTCACCTTTGAGACCTCTGCGACCTATTGATCCCCGAGGTCCGGCTACTCCAGGTCGGCCAGTGAAGCCTCTATCTCCCTTTTCTCCTTTGAAACCAGGTTCACCTTTTGGGCCCATTGGTCCCATGGGACCCATTCTTCCTTCGCTTCCTTTTTCACCCTTATTACCCTTGGGTGGCATCATCAATAAGTCTGGGGGGCAAATACTTGGTTCTCCTTTTTGTCCTGTAGGTCCTATGAATCCAGTGTCACCATCTTCGCCATCATATCCTGGCAAACCTCTTTCTCCTTTGATACTCTCTCCCTTGGGACCAGGAGCACCATCTCTTCCAGGACTTCCTGGAATTCCAGCTTTACCTAGAGGTCCTACTGATCCTTTGATTCCGGCTGGTCCAGGTTCACCCTTTGGTCCTTGGAGACCATATTTTCCAATTTCTCCCCGTTCCCCTTTAGGTCCACGCTGTCCAGATAGTCCACGATCACCCTTCGAACCCTTTTCCGTTGAAATTTGATTCAAGTCAACAATTATATCTTGTCCTGCTGGTCCATCGGGTCCAGGTAATCCTGGTAAGCCATCGTTTCCTCTGAGACCTTGTTGTCCTACCGGTCCTTCTAGACCATCATCACCGATATCGCCTGGGAGGCCAATTTCACCACTTTCACCTATCATTCCTTGGAGACCATTCATTCCGTCCAATCCGCGTTCTCCTTTGTCCCCTTTTTCACCGCTTGGGCAATCCGTACACTTTCCGCCAATGTTACCTTTTACTCCTTTGTCACCTTTTTCACCTGCCAATCCAGGATAACCTGAATTTCCTTTATCACCATGTCTTCCAGTTTGGCCGGGCATTCCTGGTTTTCCTAATTGGGAACCACCTGATACTCCCTGCATTCCCTTAAAACCTCGATCTCCTTTCCAACCCTTTTGTCCAGGTTTTCTGTTAAAAAAAAAAGTTATTAAATTTTTAACATATTTTTAGTTCGCAGCAAAATAACTTACCCAAGTGTTCCAGTTTCTCCCTTCATGCCAGTTTCTCCAATTCCTGGATTACCATCTTCACCCTTTTGTCCTTGAGGTCCAGGAGGGCCATTGTAACCAAGTGGTCCTTGTTTACCCATATTGCCAGGCCAGCCTTTGCCTCCTTTTTCGCCCTTTACTCCAGCTGGTCCTTCTAAGCCATCTCCTCCAGTTATTCCCATGTTGCCTTTCTCGCCGATAGGTCCTCTTGGACCTGGTTGACCATCGAATCCATCTTGGCCGCGTGCGCCCTGAATACCTGGAAAACCTTTGTGACCTTTCGGGCCTTGCATACCTGGCGATCCTCTTCCACCACCAGGGGGACCTCTTGGACCCATTAAACCAACAATACCAGGTTCACCAGAGAGTCCTGGTTCTCCCTTCTGACCAGGTGTCCCATCAAGACCTCTTGTTCCGATTTCTCCGCGATCACCTTTAAGACCTAGTGGTCCTGGAAGACCAAAATCTCCTTGACGCCCCTGCAGAAAACGAATAAAAACTGAACCCTTTTCGTAGCAAAAAGAAAATAATTAAAACTTACTCTCTTGCCATATGGCCCAGGCAGACCTTTCTCACCCTTGTGTCCATTATTACCAGCTTGTCCAGCTAGACCCATGTTACCTTTCTCGCCCATTAACCCTTTATCGCCAATTTCACCAGGTTCACCTTTTCTTTCGATGTATATTATATCGTTGCCACCTGTTGCCGCTTCATATACGGCTGGTTGCCCTTTTTCTCCTTTAACACCCTTCATTCCAGGAACTGGCATAGCAATGCACATGTCTCCTTTGTCTCCTTTGATACCGAGCAGACCTGTTTCACCTTTATCACCTAAGAATCCATCATATCCACGATCACCTTTGGGTCCGCGCTGTCCTTTTGCCCCAGGTACTCCGGGTCGCCCGTCCATTCCAGGTTCACCTGCATCTCCTTTATCGAAATCTCCAAGCTCTCTTGCGGGTTCTCCCTTGTCACCCTTCAAACCACTTCTACCGGGGTATCCTCTTGGACCAGGTCCTCCTGGCACACCACTAAGACCGGGTGAGCCATCAGTTCCATTACAACCATCCATTCCGTGCCTGCCAGGTAAACCGGCAACACCTATAGGTCCCTGAAGTCCAGCTATTCCACTTATACCATGTGCACCAACTAAACCACGATCACCTTTGGGGCCCCGCGGACCATATGGACCTGGGTCTCCCTTCTGACCCTTTTCTCCCGACGGTCCCTCCATACCAGCATAGCCTGTGTTTCCCTTAGGTCCAGGGTAACCTTGTGGGCCTGGAAATCCATAATTTCCTTTCTCAGATATGCATTTCGGAGTGCAAATTCTGTTCTGGTTGTCTGTGCAATTTTTCGGTTTTTCAAAACTAGTCGTTATAGCTGGCGGAAGTTCGGATGAGTTTGCATATTCGTCGTCATTTTCTTCCAAGACTTCAACATTGGCAAAATCGTTTGGGTCTAGATATTGAGAAGAGTATTGCGGGAGATTTTGCTGAGAATATTGCTAGGGAATTACAAAGGGGTTAGTACTGTAATTCTATGATTTTGTTCAGTTTATTGCATTTTATAACTACCGCTTGTGCCGCATAAACAGTTGTGTAAAAAATTGCTGCAAGGGCAAACCTATAAAGGTAAAAAAAGGATAAAAACATTACGACGGTAATCTACCAATAATTTATAAATGTGACAACTGAGTTGCAGCCCGAAAAAGCTACCTTAACCGCGCTCCATTTCTTGTCACAATTCATTACGGACCGATGAGGATAGATTTCCCCAAAACCTATTGAGGATTGATTTCTTAATGACTACAGGCGAGTATCAAAAACCACTCAACAAAACGTTTTTAAACATTTATCAACAGCCTAATTTATTAAATTTCACTAATACTCATTTGAAACCCGGAATAGTTTTGAGGGAAAATCGACCAAGCCGTTTATGAAATATGGCCAGGGTAGCGGGTAGTGGTTAAGCGGGTAGCGTGGTAGCGCGAAAACAGGATAGCGGGGAGAAGTGTAGCCTGTAGCGGGTAGTGGGTAACGGGATAGCGGGTAGAAATCGCGGATAGCTGGGTAGAGGGTAAAGAGTAGCGGGGTAGGGGGTAGTGGGATAATGGGGTAGCGGGGTATAAAAGTCTAGGTCCTTGAGGCAGTACAAAGTGTGCTGTGTCAGCTAGTAAAGGGTTTTCCAATAAGAGGAGTTATTTTGATATTCAAAGGAAAATGGCATTTTTTGAGATAAATGATCGGATGTTTATTTCATTATAAAGAGGAAGGTATGCCGTTAATAATGGAACACAACATCAGCCAAATGGCCGCCACGCTTACAGACCATATCCTTTTCATGAAATTTTCCATAACCAAATCGCAAAGTGGCTGCCCTATGTCCTCGATAGCCTCACGAATTCCATCTTTGAGGTCTTAAATCGACGCTGGGCTGTTGGCGTAGACCTTATCTTACACGGTGCCCCAAAGAAAGAAGTCCCAAGATGATATATCACAAGATCTCGGTGGCCAATTGTGATCACCTCTTCGAGAGATAACACGGTCCGGAAACTTTTCCCGTAAAAGGTCGATGGTTTCATTGCTTGTGTGGCACGTAGCGCCGTCTTGTTGAAAGCAAACGGTGTCCAGATCAATACCATCCAATTCCGGCCATAAAAAATCATTAATCATCTCTCGATAGCTGAATCCATTGACCGTAACTGTTGCTCCAGCCTCATTTTCAAAAAAGTAAGGTCCATTGACCCCGCCGAACCATAAACCGCACCAAACAGTCACGCTTGGAGTATGGAGAGGCTTTCAAGGACACAATCAGAAAAGACACGACGTTGTTGATGATCAGCCGGCTTGAGTTCTTGTGTTAACTGAACTTTATAAGCCTTAAGACCCAAGTCTTTATGCAAAATACGGTATAATGACGTTTGTGGAATGCCTAATTCCAAAGAACGACGAGGAATGGAGAAACCTGGGTTTTCTTCAACACTTTGGGCTAGAACAGCAATATTCTCAGTTGTTCTTGAGCGACGTGTACGGGTTTTATTCTTCACATCTCAAACTTGTCCCAACAGCTCGAATTTGTCCACCAATTTCTGTATTGCGGTGTGACCCTACTCCTCCCAAAGTACTGGACAGATTTTTCTGATATTTGGTGGGCTGTTCTCAAGTTTTAGACAAATTTCATGTCTGGTGCTCGAAATGGCTCATATTCTCATAGCGTGTAGAGGGTAGTGGGGTAGAGGGTAGTAAGAAGCGATTACCGTTTAATCGGTATTAATTTATTGGTGTAAGTGATTGCGGTAGTGGAGTAGCGGGTAACATGGTAATTAGGTATAACGGATAACCGGTAGACGTAGTGGAGAAGCGGGGAGAGAGTAACGGGTCATATTGAAGCGGGCTACAAAAGTCTAGGTCTTTTTTATATTGATTGAGGCAGTACGAAGTCTGTCGGGTCAGCTAGTATGTAATAAAAATCTCGTGTCACATTTTTAGTGTTTATATTTCTCCGAAACGGCTCGACCGATTTTGATGAAATCTTATACGTATGTTCAGAAGGTCTGTGAATAGGTTTACAACTAATTTTATACTCCTAAGTGTGAAAAATGTTGTGCATTTTTGGGGAAAATTTTGTTTGTTATTTTTTTTTGATTGTGTAGCATTACCAAATACATTTTGGAAGTCCTTAATTTTCTCCCTCCTAGGACTCTGCTCTACTATTTAGTAGCTGTCTCCCACTTCTTATACAGTTTTAGTGAAAATGTCTTCAATTATTTTTGATTTTACATTGATCGTAGTAGTGACATTTATAAGGTCCTACTTTGGTCCGCAAAACACGTAACGCTACAGCCATGCAAAATGCAAGAGCTTAAAGAAACACAGAGCTAATCCAACTATCATGATCAGATCGTGGTGCTGTTGCATTAAGTAGAATCAGAAGATGCACGAGCTGATAACGAAATGATCACGTCTATCGTCTCCGATTTAACAGACTAAGAGTAGCGCCAACGCCCACTAACACGCCCACTTTTATTAAATCTTAATGATTTTAGAACAGCTCGAACGATAATTTTTTGCAGAATTGACTATCAAATCGAAAATTGTAGGTATATTTGAAATTTTCAAATAAAACTTAAATGAGCGCAATCATCGGAAGCTAGTGTCAGAACCGAACGAAATGCTCCTTTCCCTCCCTTCCACCTACTTTTCGTTTTCAATAGTTGGCGAATTTTGCTGGTCATACAGCGAACAAACAAATACAAGAACAACAAATCGAATTTCTCTTCAGAAAAATAAATGGCTACGTTCAATCTCCTATCTGATAGGCTATCTGAGATACCCGTATCTGGGATATCTTTTTGGACGAGACAGGTACTTGTATCCAGATTGCTGTCAAAACGTCTATGAAAACAAAAAAAACAAATCAAACGCTTGAGAACAGGAAATTATTTATGGCTGTGAATCCGTCGGCAAACTTCTTCCGAGTCATCTAAATAATAACAAGTATTAAAAATCACTTCGATAGTCTTCTGTTTAAATTTCTTTCAATTTTCTTTCAATTTGGAAGCTGATGAAATTGCATGCCAAACAATTCAAGGCAAAAAATCATATGTTGATCAGCTGAACACTCGGATACACGAGGTATACCAAAAATTCTCGGATACCTTCAGATTTTTTTGACAGATAATGTTTACTATGGTAAACAACAACAAAAAGCTATCCGATACCTTTTGGTTACGTGATTGAACGTAGCCATTGCTTTTACTTGTTGTAGCGGGAAAAATCACTGTTCGTAAATTCAATTGTCAACAGGTCAACTAAGATCATGACGTCTATTGAGCTGTCAGATACAAATGTCAAACGAATGATTGATTCTATGGGTCGCCGGCGTAACACTATTCCCAGTGAAGTGCAAAATAAAGGTAAGAATAAGTTAATGCTGTCAATAAGGAAGAACATCCAACATCGACGTTTAAAAAAAAAACCCATGGACAGATTTAACTTCGAGTTAGTTATCGACTTTGTCTACCTGAGAACCGCTAAAATTTCAGACAGCGACATCTGTGCTGAAATAAACGAAAAATCGCTTGCTAATACCTGCTTTTTGAACTAAGAAGGCAATCGAGTAATTAAGTTCTCTCAACTAATATGTCACTGTAAAATCCCCATCATGAGGGTCCTCATTCTTCATGTTTGGTGCAGAGACATGAACCTTGATAACTTCAAAAGAAAAAGTCATCTCATGATTTTTGGTACCGTCTGCATTAAATAGGAATGGAGACGAACATATCTAACCAGAATGTTAAGGTCAGTTATGGTCCAATGAGCGAATAGTAAGTAGTGCTCCCGTAAAGTTTGCGAATGTACCCCGAAGGACGACTCAGAAGAGGAGTGCCGCTAGTCAGGTGGAGCACACAGATGGACGTAGTTCGTTCTTTTTGTATACAAAGATGTCACTTTTGACGAGGTCACCGAATGAAGATGATAATGATCAGATACCTGAACTTGTCTTCATATATTCTTAGACTATATTCTCCCTTTGTCAATTTAAGGACTTTGCAATTTTAATTCCCTCATCGTTTGATGGTTGCGTCATTTTTTCCTTCTTAAATGGTTAAACTTCTTCTTGAGTTGCACAGCGATTACACACTGAATGCACCAAAGAGATTTTCTGAACCCACTTTTTTGGCCTTATTACCGTTATAATCGATTTTTTGATAAAATATCCTTTTGGATTATTAAACGAATACTTTATTATCTACATTGTTACGAAGGCCGGTCTCAGAATTCCTCGGCCAATTTATTTTGTCACACGGGAAATAATAAATCTAAACCAAGCAGAGAACATACAATACAAACTTATGTAAAAACAACTGCTTCTTTGAAAATTCTCAAGATGGCGCCACCATCGCTTAAAAAAAGCCCGGCTAGCTCAGTTTGTAGAGCATGAGTCTCTTATGTTCAGGGTCGTAGGTTCGGGCGCCAATTTGTTGCGAGGCAAGAGGAGGGGAGCCTTGGAAAAGTCTGACAAGTCGGATTTGAAAGAGGAATGGAATTTAGAATGAGATATTAGGGTAGGAAACAGAAATAATGCTTTCTTTCGGGGGCAAGATCCCCCCGACCGTCGAGCTGACGCCGTGCATCGCAAGCAGGCCGCGTCCCCGGGACTTAGCATTCTTTCATTTTCCGACCCTAGTATCCCATTCCTAGTTTTTTTCCTCTTCCAAATCTGACTTGTCAGATTTTCCCAAGGCTCCCCTCCTCTTGCCTCGCAACAACATAAAGCTACGTTTCGCGACAGCCCACCCAACACACAGATACACACAAAATATTGCATCACTTCTCGGATGGAGTTGGTACATGTTTTCAAGAACTGAACTTTTATTTTCCTAAGCTATTTTTGAATGTATTCTGGCTCGTAAATTATGAATTTATTTATCAATTACTTACCACTTGAATTGGGGACTCATTGCCCCAACCTGGTTTTTGAACACACTTCTTATGAACAGTACACTTGGATCCAGTTATTAATTCTTTAAAATTTGAACTTATTCGATAATTTAACTAACACTCAAATAAATATAATTTTTAAAATTTAATTTAACGATATAGCTGCATTAATTGCAACAGTTTTTTTTTTTTAACGAAATTTAAACCGATAAGGACCTCATGAATATATTTTTATATAATTTACTTTGACCGAGAAGAACAACAGCCTTAATTAAAGAGCTGTGTCGACTTCGAGTGTATATTCAACATCCGGGCGGCGGCCGTTCATCCGTTAAAGGCGACAATATACTAATTTCGTCCAAATCGCAAATAGTTTGCAGAAGATGGAAACAAAACACATGAAACGAGGTCTTATTGGGTCATGTGCACGGAGATAAAGCTTCTGGGTTTCCGATTGCCAAATTCAATTTTAATTCTCAAATTGATACGAAGATGTTGATAACTATATGGTTCTATGTAGGTTCTAGCTATGGAAGATAATAGAACGAGCAAATGCTCTTACTGGAACATACAAACATATACTGGAAAATAAGTAGAACTAAAAAACATTCAAGCTTAGAGATTTGATTCAAAAAATTGAGCTGTAATCTTTACACGCAGCCAGGTCAAGTACAACTTCTTGGATTAATGTAAAAATAAATAATGTCTCATGTTCTTTTTTTTTATAAATTGATTAGAAGTTAATTCTGGATTTAATATTTGGAATTTTGTTTATATAAAATATTGAACTCGGCGTTTGGTGAATAGGCGGGAGGGTTGAAAGGGAGTTGTTGAAATGCTAAGGTTTGTGAATAAACATCTTGAGCGTACTATAATGCAGTTTTCGGTCATTAAATTCTGAATATTCATCAAAGTGGCCATTACGATGATAAATCTCGTGTACAGCCTTAACCAATCAGTCAGTATTGGTTAAGGCCGGTATTTCAGCCATAGCGGTAGATATTTCAGCCATAGCTTGACAAATGTTGGTTTTTAGGTGCTCAAGAGTGGTTTATCTGCATAAACACGGCGTTTCGCGTAGCCCCACAAAAAAAGTCCAGCGGTGTCAAATCGCATGATCTTGGTGGCCTTTTGATAATTGCTGTACACCGCCTGTTGTTCAAGCACCCCTCGACGTATCTACGACGTTGTGCATGGACAGCTGGCTTCAGTTATTTTGTGAGCTCGACTTTACATGATTGTAGTGTAGGTGTAGATCGAAATGGAAAATACATCGTATTATGGCGTACTACAGTCCTAATTCCTGAGAACGACGAATAATCGACACATTCGGGTTTTCGGAAACACTTTCACTTAAAGTAGCGATATTTTCTCAGTGGTACGAGCAAAAAGATGATGCACATGTCTAACAATATCTGAAACCAATCCAGTCTCTTCGTCACAATTTTGCCAATTGCTTGCGTAGTTGGACGATTACTTACTTACTTACTTACTTAAGGTGGCGCTACAGTCCGTTGAGGACTTGGGCCTCAATCAACAGTCTCCGCCAGCTAGCTTGCTCCTTAGCTAGTCGTCTCCAGTTTTGCACTCCAAGTTGATTGAGGTCCTCTTCCACTTGAGTGCGCCACCCGAGTTGCGGTCTTCCTCTCCTCCTACGTCTCTCGGGAATAGTTTTGAAGGCTTTCCGGGCCAGAGCATTGGTGTCCATTCGCTCTAAATGACCGAGTCATCTGAGTCTCTGGACCTTGACCCTTCTAGCTAGGTCCATGTCGTTGTACAACCCGTAAAGTTCGCTGTTGTATCCTCTTCGCCATTCCCCTTCAATGCACACGGGGCCAAAGAAGACCCGAAGAACTTTCCTCTCGAAACAGCCTAAGGCACTTTCATCCGGTTTTGTCAGGGTCCATGCTTCTGCACCATACAGCAGGACTGGGATGATGAGTGTGTTGTACAGTTTTACCTTAGTTGCTCGAGAGAGGGCTTTTCCACTCAATTGCTTTCTTAGCCCAAAGAAACAGCGATTAGCAAGAGTTATTCTTCGTCTGATCTCGGCGCTGGTGTCCTTCCTCGAAAACAGCATATACTTCGTTTTTCCCACATTTACCGCTAAACCCATTTTTGCCGCTTTTGTGTCAATTCTCACAAAGGCGCCATTGACATCACGCTGTGTTCTTCCCATTATATCAATGTCATCGACGTACGCGAGAAGTTGAACAGATTTTTGGAAGATAGCGCCTCTGGTGTTGACGGTGGAGTTCTGCACTATCTTCTCAAGAACGATGTTAAAGAAATCGCATGACAGTGCATCGCCTTGTCTGAATCCTTTTTTGACGTCGAAAGATTCCGTGAACTCGTTGCCAACCTTGATGAAGCAGCGTGAGTTCTGCATCATCATTTTGCACAAGCGAACGAGCTTGCCAGGGACGCCAAAACTAGACATAGCTTTGTACAGTTCGTCTCTGTAGATGCTGTCATACGCGGCCTTAAAATCGATGAAAAGGTGGTGGGTATCGACTTGGAGTTGATAGGTCTTTTCCAGGTTCTGCCGCAACGTGAAAATTTGGTCGATGGTTGACTTTCCCGGCCTAAAGCCACATTGATAAGGACCAATCAGATTGTTGACGAAAGGCTTCAGACGTTCACATATTACGGCAGAGAGGATCTTGTAGGCGATGTTTAGTAGACTATTCCTATAGTTGGCGCAGTTTAGAGGATCTCCCTTTTTTCAGGATCGGGCGATTATGTAAACCATAATCTCCTCTTAAAGCACGATATGTGGTTGTGGCAGAATCACCATTTTTATAGTAGGTTTAAAGCACACTTCAGAACACTTCTACCCACTGTTAGACAAAGTCACAACATTGGAACAAATATGGCCAAATATAGCTTATATACGGCCTGAAGCGGTCAAAAGGCTTGATTTCACTGAGCAGACAAAGTATAAGCTCCACAATTGGAGTCATAACAGGTCACTGCCTCATACGTAGATATGCTACATGAGGCTAGGGGTCTACACTTATGATTTCTGTAGAAGCTGCTTGGACAAGGGGGAAGAGGAAACAGTGCAACCACTTCTATTTACATGCCTGGCACTCTCTAATAGAAAGAATAACTATAATCTCTTCGATAATACCAGTGAACTAGCAATGATCGACACAAGATGTTTCTCTAATTTCATTAAAAGAAAAAAATGGTTCATAACTCTCCCATGGATAACTCCTTTATTGGTATCACGATGGACCCTTGAAGTCTAAGTGAGTCAACAAGGGCTTGCAAGTATTCTATCAGCAAATAACTTTTTCGATTTCTGCCTTCAGAAAATTTATCAAAAACTATCTGTAGGCACTGATTGCCGAGTTGTGATCCCAATAACGTTAGATGAAAATAATGCATCGGATTTTCTAGTTTCCTAATATTTTCTATTAATTTTATTTGTAATTTGTGAATGTCCGTCAATGCAATTCAAAATCCACTTCCCTTTTTCTCAATCTAATTCGATTTTCTTCCAAATCTACTTGGTTTCCTTTTTCTCAAGTGAAGCGTCCAGAACTTGTTCTTGTTATTCAATCGTCTGTGTGAGAACGTCTCGCTCTCGTCTGAAAGGAGCCATTGATCCACGGTTCTTCGCCTGACGTGGTAGAGTAGTAGCACCGCCAATCTATCCTGTATCAGGCTGAATCAGGCTTTATTTAACAAATGCCTCATAAGCAATATAGCCGCTCTAGCATGTGCTATCAAAATATTCGCCTCTTGCGTAGAACTGAAAAAACTTCCATGAGTATCAATCGGTCATGAAAAAAAGCTTCTCAACTTCCTCTCAATTCTTCAAACCCACTAAGAGAATTGTTGATGAGTGTAAGCCACTTAGGCCTTGGCTCTTCAAGAGCTGTCGCGTACCTGTATTTATATAGAAATTGTCAATTCTATTGATTCTAGCCCGTTGTACTTATAGGAAATTCCGGCGTCCGATACTACCACAAGAAACTTCTCGAACACCCGAATCTTCTCCAATTGAGAAAGTGCAATATTAAAAGTAACTGGGGCTATGTAACAAATCACCTTTACCCTGTTGCCTGTTGTCAAGCCGACTGCTATAAAACAAACGTTTGGTGAGAGCAAAGGCTCCTCTGACCCTCTGGTCAACCCACATATACTTTAAGCCATGACCGTAAACATACTAACTTATGGTGGCGCTACAGTCCAGGTCGGACCAGGGCCTCATCCAACAAACGTCTCCAGCCAGCTCGGTCCCTAGCTAGCTGTCTCCAGTTTCGCACGCCAAGTTGGTTCAGGTCCTCTACCACCTGTGTGCTCCACCTGAGTCGCGGTCTTCCTCTTCTGCGACGTCCTTCCGGGTTGGATTCGAAAACTCTACGAGCCGGAGCATTATTTTCCATTTGCTCTACATGTCCCAACCATCTAAGTCGTTGGACCTTAACTTTCTGGCTAGATCATTGTCGTTGAACAGCTCGTACAGCTCTTGGTCGAATCTTTGTCTTCATTCTCCATTTCTGCAGACAGGATCAAAAATCACTCGAAGAATTTTTCTCTCAAAGCAGCGCAAAGCGTTTTCATCGGATGTTGTCATGGTCCATGTCTCTGCATCATACATTAGAACCGGAATGATAAGTGTAGAGTGTCTCTTTAGTTGCTCGGGAGAGGACTTTACTACTCAATTACCTTCTAAGTCCATCTCAGCGGATTTACAACAAGTAAGCTCTATTCTAAATTCGTTAAATCGGTCACTTGACTTGGTTTTCTCATCTAATGCGGCCTGTACAGTGGTGGTTGAATCGGCTTCTGCAATATCTAATATTGATAGTTATCACCCTCCTTTAGATATTATTCTTGACTTGAGTGGTCATTTACTAGAAAATAGTAGTTCCCATGACTGCTCACATAAAAACGACTTTCGTAGAGCCAATTTTCAACAGCTTTCGGACAGTCTATTAAATTACCATTTTCCAATAACATTGACGAAACTGTCTCTAGTTTCTATTCTGTGCTCATGAGATGTTTAAACGAAACTGTACCTAAGAAAAAAATCAGTCAAACCAACACCTCTTGTCATCCTGGTACACAAAAGAGTTAAAAAGCCTCCGTAATAAAAGAAATAAGGCGTGGAAAAATTATATTAGATCTATGTCCTTAGAGAACGAAGTGGTTTACATATCTCTTTTCGAAGAGTTTAAAAGATTGTCATATGATCTTTATAATGAGTATATTGTTAATATGGGTGATTCTTTGAAACAAGCTTTTTCGGAACTTCGTAAACTCAAAGAGAAAATGTGATGTTTACCCAGTCAATCTCACTTACAATAATGTAATTCTGAGCTCTACTTCTGAGATCTGCGATGCATTTGCCAATAATTTCAGTCAATCTTTCATAGATACTCCCGTTGATGTAGACATTGATTTTTTCAACTATTTGAAAAATAGCAAACAAGTCACGTTTAATAATGTCCCGATCGAGATTGATCTAGTCCTAAAATTTGTGTCCCTTTTGATAGAAGACTATTCTTCTGGTCCTGACGGTATTCCCTTATTGAAAAAATGCAATACAGTTTTAGATAAGCCTCTTAGTAATATATTCCAACTATCTTACCGACTTGGTAAATTCCCTTGTGCCTGGAAGATTGCTTATATCACGCCTGTTTTTAAAAAGGGAGATAAGTCGCTCATTGTTAATTATAGGCCTATTTCTAAACTTTCTTGTATCCCTAAACTTTTTGAACAAATAGTGTGTGAGAGTTTATCCTTTTACTGTAAAAAACATCATATGCAGTGAGCAACATGGCTTTATACAAAGGAGATCAACTGTCACAAACCTTCTTGCCTTTACGCATAATTGTCTGAACAGTTTAGAACTTTTGATCAACTGTCTCACTCAGTTATCAAGTTGAAACTACAGTTGTTAGGCTTTCCCCCTGGGCTGGTTTCATGGATTTCTTCTTACCTTGAGGATAGAACTTATCAAGTTAAATTCAGAGACATTTTTCGAAAACTTTTACTGCTAAATCTGATATTCCACAAGGTAGTCATTTAGGACCTCTTCTCTTTATCTTATCAATTAATGATGCACCGTTATGTGTTCGTGATAGTGAAATTCTTATTTTTGTAGATGACGTGAAGATCTTTAAGAAAATTACATCTAACGATGATCACATTCTTCTGAAAAATGATATAAATAGGTTTTCTGTGTGGTGTAATAAGAACAGTTTAAATCTAAACCCATCGAAATGTCAGACAATGACATTCTCAAAAAAACCAGCATCTTCGACTTATGAGTATTATATATCTCAGCAGATTCTTTCTCGTGTTTTTAAAGTAAGGGACCGAATCTTGATTTTACAGAGCACATTAACAACATTGTTAATAAAGCTAATTCTATGCTGGGGTTCGTTAAACGTTGGTCAAAAGAATTTCTTGATCCTAACGTCACCCTTTGTCTTTATAATTGCCTTGTTCGTCCGCATCTTTAATATGCTTCACAGATTTAGAGTCCTTATTATAACGTTCATATTGACAGGTTAGAATCGGTGCAACGCAATTTTACTCGTTTCGCATTAAAAGGTATTCAATGGCATGATCCTCTAAATATTCCTCCTTATGAGGATCGATTATCACTTTTTCAAATGCAAACGTTGTCTCAAAGAAGGACTAACAATGATTTAGTTTTCCTTCATCAACTCATAACAGGCGTCACAGATGCACCAGACCTTCTTAGTGCTATACTCTTTTTATTATCGAGGAGGAGGTTATCACCTTCGCAGCATCGTTCTTGTTAAAGTCCCAAGACATAGGACCAATTACGGAATGCATGAGCCCTTGACAAGGATGAGTAGGCTTTTGAATTATATATATACGGATCTTATTGACTTTCATATTAATAAGAATAAATTAAAGACTATGCTTAAAACCAGTGTAGCACGCTCTTAATTGTTTTTATTGTTGTCTAATCAATCATGCATTGTTTTTTATTTGTTTGCATTTGTATAATTTTGTCATTTCTTGTGTAAGTGTTCGTTTGTTTTAGATTGCCTACTAACAACTTACACTGCACTAAGTGATGAGCCGGTCTGTTAACACAGTTTTCTGGGTTAAAGACTAATGTTCGTTAGATGTGGCTTGCTTTAAGCTCTCTTCGACTTTATCTGATAGTGTGGAAAGACTTCCAAAGAATCAGCGATTGGCAAGAGAGATTCTTCGTTTGATTGTTGTTGTCTGAGTTAATAGCGGATCCTAGGTAGGCGAAGTTGACGTTTTGACGTTTGCTCCAAGGCGTCGATGTTGGTTGTCCTTTCTTGTTGACAGCATAAACTTGGTCTTGCAGTCGTTAACCGCTGGACCCATCTTCCTGACCTGACATCACGCTGTGGTCTTCCAATTATGTTAGTGTCGACTGCGTATCCTAGTAGCTGGACGGAAGATTGTGTCTCTGGTGTTGACATTAGAGCTTCGCACAATCTTTTCAAGTATTATGTTGAATGAATCGCATGTCAAAGCATCGCCTTGTCTAAAACTTTTTTTGACATCGAATGCGTCCGTTAGGTTTTTCCCGACCATGATGGAACATAGTGAGTTTTCCAATGTCATCTTACACAGACGGACGAGTTTTTCTTGGATTCCAAAACTAGAAATTGCTCTATATGAATTGGTCTCTATAGACGCTGTCAAACGCGGCCTTGAAATCGATGAAAAGGTGGTAGGTATCGATTTGAAGTTTCTGGGTCTTATGCAAGTCACGAATAAAAATGCGATGATAATTCTGCTTTGAAACGAGATATATTATGTTTGGTGGAGTGCTATTCTATTCTCCATACAAATTATAAGAATCGCGCTACTGAATCCCTTTACGGGTAAAATGCATATTATTACGTTGAGCAGATTGCAATCTCTCAACATGAATTCCGTAGAGGGTGAGGGTGTGTCTTAAAAGCTAGAATCATCTGGCATTTTAAGAAGTTAATACTCAAACTCCTTGTACACATTGAAAAAATCTTCAAATTTCGTTGTTTCGAAAACATAACTCTGAACAAAAAGTGTCCTGGATGGCGTCCTTCATCTATTTTGAATTATTATCATCTGAGGATCAATTTATGATCCTCAGATGATTTTGTCCTTGAGACTTTTTACACGAATTTTGTCCTTGTTTCCAAACTCAGCTCAAACTTTGAAATAAATAAATAAAATTCAATTCATTGAAACATTCTAATAATGTCTGCTATATTTGAACATAGCTACATGCTCTTCTTATCTCAAAGGCTGAAACATGATAACAGAAATATTGACCATCCATAATCATAGTGACCTCTGAAATAATTCATAAAAAAATGAACACATTACCTAAATAATTCTTTTTTTTAAAGAATATTTTGCTTCTTTGGATTGAGCACGTGGCCCCATATAACTTTTTTCTGATGTTTACATTATTCTTATTGTTACTTCTTCTAATAACAGTCTCGATTTGTGTTAAATCCTTAGAAAGGATTTCTAAATGAAAAACATAACGATTGAAATAAACTACAGAGTTAGGAAAAGTCCTAAGCAAGTTTTAATTCATAGCATTAATCATACCTAATTCAATGCAATCACTACCTACCGTCTTGCTCCTGATTGTGAATGATGGTTTTAAGTGAAATGAAGACATACATATTTGAATTTAGAAGAGCCTTGGGTTGGCTATGCATGCCGGACTATTTTTCTTTTTCATATCAATCATAAGTACTTCAAGATTAGTGACCAAGTACAGTAGGTCTTGAAGAAAATAGAATTTGTTGAGGTCATATTAAGTAATTTCTTTAAATAATTTCAGAAGTGTGTGCAATGTTGCTGATGTGCGAAATAGTTCTTATCTTTAAATCCTCATGTTCTACCACTATTTCTTTTCATATGGCTGACAACGTAACAATTTAGACGCGTGTTATGATTATTGGCCGTGGAGGTTACAATTCTGAACCCTCTTCCTAATGACGTATCAACACATACAAATACGCTTATAGGTATAGTCTCTTCAGTGACTTAATAGTTAATACAGATATTGTCAATTGAATTATATTATTCTTTAACACTATTGTGCTTAATGCTTTGAATTATGGACTGGTATGTGTTTATGTTTTGGGGCTTATCTATATTAGCAGCTCATTTCCAAGATGCCCTTAATCACAGATGTACTGTGTTACATCTATTTTTAATGTCTATTGATTTACCAAAAAAGTTTTTAACTTTTATAGAACCAAATCGAAATTGAAAAAAATGCTACTGATATCTGATAGTTTTCTGACTACAGGGTGATTCACGAGCGTTGTGCCAAAAAGATAGAGCGTGTAGGTTGAGATGAGACAAGAAAAAAAATCGTATGGGAGGGGGGGGGTCTATACCTCCCCATTTAGCCGGTAGGGGCAATTTTCTGAAAAAATTACTTATTTTGTAAAAAAAATGCGGCCACCCGCCGGCGATGGGTTCTGCTAATTGAACTATCACTTCTTCGATGCTCTAGCTCTCCATGCTCTCTTAGACGTCGTTCGTTGGAATCTTGAAAACATGCTACGACCCGGGCTTTCGGCTTTCTATTCGGATATCATTCAGCGCAGAGTTTTTCGGTTTCCCGATCTCGACCATTAGCTAAACCGTAGCAGAAGTGCATGTCCGCTTACTCCTCTCGAGAGTATGAGTTTGACATTATTGTTATGTGTTAATAAGCTAATAATTTTATTAGAAATGGTTGTTTAGTAAATATGCGATGTTTTTTATTTACGTTTAGGTTTGTAATTTTTTTTTCATTCAAGAAAAATTGTGGTTTAATTATCTTAAGCTCGCAAGCAGCCGGGTGGCCACGGCCATAAAATTTTGAAAACAATATTTCAAAAATATTTTCTTTTTGTTTTATTTTTCAAAATTTTAAGTTTTAAAATTTATATTTTTTTAAACTATTCGTTAAAACAATTTAATTTAGAAACAAAATGAAAGAAGACGTTTTTGGCTTCTCAGAAAGGTATAGAACGGTGTTGTAAACGAAACTGTTGTTTTTTTTTTTTTTTTTTTAAATAAGTACTCATTGAGTGATATGCATAAAAACAAAGTATTTACTTAAAGTAAAAGATCAAAGTAAATACTTTAATTTCAAGTTTTTCAGTATTTACTACGTTTCGTATGCATAAAAAAAGTAGATACTAAAAAGTAAAATTTTTAAGTATTTACTGAATTCATCCAAGTAAATACTATAATTCATCTAAAATTGATAGTAAATACTTTTTTTTAATTTTATATTGAGTTTTTACAAAAGATCTGGCAGGTGTTCAACCAACAAAACTTCTGACTGCAGGTGTTCAATCGACAGGACATCTGGCTAGTCCCAGGAGCAGGTGTTTAATCAAACATCTAGCTTATTACCTCAGGTGTTCAACCGACAAAACATTTGGCAATTTTGGTTTTAAAATTGCCAAATGTGTGCAATCCAAGGCGCATATGCAATTTGGGAATCTGTACTTGTTAAGCCATTCTTGTTTTGCCTTTAACTGCTGCTCATAATTTAATGGAAATTTTATCCAGTTAAAAGCTTTGTTCCTTATTGATTTCGCAACAGAATTCACTGTTCTACAAACAGTACTTTGATGGACACCAATGTCTTCACCAACACCTACTTGGAAGCCAGGATCTCCAACATTACTAAAAAAAATCTTCATCTTTTCTTGGTGAGAAGACGCTCCTCCTCTCGTTTCAGTTTGATTTCCTAAATATAAAATGTTTAATGCATTATAAATTACCGTTTACACTTTAAAAAACGTGGACGTGGATTAAATACTCACCAATAAAGTGTTCACTTAACCAATCCACATTTTCTTTCTCAAAACGGTATAGTTGCTTAAAATTTGACTCCGAATTGGATCTTCTTACTTTATAAAATTTTTGCGAATTAATACCCATTAATTCTGCCATTTCGACAAAAATGAAAAAATGCGCAACAAAGAAATATTACTATTTTGAACCTGGTGTCAATATTCTTTATAATTCGATTTAAAATGTAAGATTGAGGAAAAAAGTATTTACTGTAATATTTTCAAGTTGCTATTTTGTAACTTTGAAAAAATTGAGTAAATGCTGAAGAAAAAAAGTATTTGCTTGTTATTATGCATACGGAATAAAGTATTTACTGAAAAAATTCATCCAAAAAAAGTATTTGCTATGAAAAAAAGTATTTACTATATTTTTGGCTTTTACTTTGTTTTTATGCATATCAAAATAAGCAAATACTTAAAAAAAATTCAGTAAAAGTATTTACTAGGTTTTATGCATACGACTCATTATTAGATATACTCTGCACAGAACTCTCCGGATCCGGATACCAAACGAACATGCAAACACACTTTCTCGCTTCAAACGGTTACATATCTATGTATTTGTGAAACCTCAAATGCAGATGCATCGATGCATGACAAATTGTTTTTATTTGCATGGCGGCGAGTACGTATGTATGCGCAAGTGTGTACATGTATGCGTGGTTCTAATAGAATATCGATTCTCTGTTCTTTTCAGAACACGAACTTTAATCTTATGCCAAGTGAACGAATTCAGAATAGTCCGGAATGGCACCGAACGCATAGAGATAATATAATAGAGCACGGGAGCGGTAGCACTTAGTACAGATGGAGTTGTACGTCAAATTTTGAAAAAGAAGATCTAAAAGGTTGCTCTTTCAGCTCAAAGAAAGGGCACCCTTTTAGATAGATCTTCTCGCTGATTGGTGGAATGGGCAGAGTTAAAAAAGTAAAAGAAAGGTCAAAATCAAAATTGTTGTTTTCTTAAGTAGGAGAGAGAAAGGGCACCCTTTTAGATCCCCTTTCTCAAAATTTGATGTAACACGTTTACGGCTAGCTCCCCTTCCGTGCTCTATATCTATTATTTTATCTCTATGACCAAACGACAAAAGTTACTCATGGGAGAGTAATGAATTTAAACAAACCATTTTGTACTTTTCATGAAGTTAGAGACATATTTTGTGTCGATCGTTGCCAGTTCACTGGCATTATCGAAAAAGGGATTACCGAGATAGTTATTCCTTCTATCGGAGTGTGCCGTACATGAACACAGAAGGTGTTGGATTGTTTCCTCTTCCTCCTCGTCCATGCAGTTTCTACAGTAGTCGTTTGCGTGGACTCCTAGCCTCAAAGCATGTCTGCATATGAAGCAGTGTCCTGTTATGACTCTAATTGTAGAGCTTATATTTTATCTGCTCAGGGAAGTCCGTTTCAGGTCTATGCTTTGCCATTCTTTTTTGGTTGTTAAACAGGTGGTTTTGGAGGAATATATACCTTTGAAACAAACAAACATTTACTAGGTACTTACTAACTTACTTATCCGCCTCACAATCCATGAAGGATCTCAGCCTGAGATACTGAAGCTTTCCAACGTGAATGGTCCCTTACATGCACTCTCCAATCGCCGAAACCAAGTCTGGCATCCGCAGTCACTTCGTCCTTGTACCGTAGCTTCGGTCTTCCTTGTCGTCTCCAACCTAGGGGCTGGGATGAGCAGACTTTCTTGGTTGGAGCGTTGTCCTCCATTCGCTCTATGTGGCCGAGCCAATGTAGTCGTCTTTTCTTGGCCTTCTGGACTATATTCAAATCTTGGTACAGCTCATACAGTTGTCGGTTGAACCATCTTCTCCATTCGCCATCGTCGCATATGGGACCGAAAATCCGTTGAAGAATTTTTCTCTCGAAAGTGCCCAGTCTCAATTTCCCTTTTTTACTTATCGTCCAGCACTCGGCGCCGTAGATAAGGACTGAGGAGTTTTGAACCCAGTTGTTTGGCCAACTGCTGCTGCTTCGGTAATTCTTCTTCGGATCTCCACTAAGGTGTCGTTTGTTGGTTTGATGTTTGTTCCAAGTTAGGTGACCTCCTTAACTACCTCGAAATTGCTGCCACCAACAGTGACGTTTTGTCATAGGGGTGGAGAGATGTTGTTTTGATTGTTGATAGCATGTTCTTTGATTTGTCCTCATTCACATCAAGACCAACGAGTTTCGCCATTCTTCAATCATTGTGAAGGCCTCAAGCACAGCTCTCTTGGATCGACCGATGATGTCAATGTCGTCCGCATAGCCTGAGAACTGGGTGGATTTGTTGAAGATAGTGTTTTCTGTTCTCACACTTGCCTTGCGCACTATCTGCTCTAGGACTATGTTGAAAAAGTCACATGACAGCGTATCTCCTTGTCTAAACCCTGCATATGTTTGAAACAACTCGGATATGCTGTTACCCATTTACACACTGCGTAGTGTCCGTAGCTTAGTGGTTAGGTGCGTTGGCTGCTAAGCAGAACGTCGTGGGTTCGAATCCTACTCAGGCCCAAAGTTTTTATTTCATCTTTCACGGACACTTCCTCTTGTGAAGAGCTGACAAAACTTCCAAGAGTATCATCTGTCATGAAAAAGTGCTTCTCAACTTTGCCGTGTGGAATCGGCGTAAAATTGTAGGTCCCCTCAATTCTTCACACGCACCTAGAGAATTGTTGAATGAGAGTAAGCCACTTAGGCCTTGGCTCTTCAAGAGCTGTCGCGCCACTCTATTTATTTATTTATTTACACACTGCACTGCGTATTGTTTAGCGTCATGCGGCTCAGCTGGATCAGTTTTTTGGGATCCCGAATTCAGACATCGCCATCATAAGCTCTTGGCGGTGTTAGCAGCTGTCACAGGCAGCTTTGAAATCGGTGGAAAGATGGTGGGTTTCGACTTGAACTTTTTTGGTATTTTCCAGAATCTGCCTCTGTGTGGTACTTGCCGATTATTGTGTTGCAGAAAGGTTTAAGATGCTCACTTTTGCGATTGTATCGTTAATAGACACGATACTCGCAATGAATTAACGATAACAAGTGCTTTTAGCTATCGTTTTGCTTACTTTTGTTTTGAGTTTGCTGTAATTAAAAAAAAAAATGATTTGCCGACGAGCGTAGCTAAGTCCAAGGCATTTTGGCTCCGGGCCACTTTTTCAAGAAAACTCAACACATTTTCTTCAACTCATTTTTGTTTCTCATAATCGTAGTTTTTTTTATAATAAGCACACACTCAAGGGGTTTTTTGTACCCTTTTCATGCCAGAGACACAGTGAGTGCATTAGAAAGGAGGAAAGGAGGTGCCGGTGCACATTGGTTTTAAATTCCTGAACATTGCAATGATTTGGAAAAACAGACTGTAGAAGGGAGTTCCACATTCGCTTAGTACGGCTAAAGAACGATTCTCTATACTTAAAGGTACGTCCGAAGTTGGGCTCGAGGGTAAACTGATGGGCATTCCTTGAAGCGCGAGTGTTACGGGCGAATTGTTTAAGGGTAGGAATACAACTGGCTAATTCACAAGAGCACATGCCGTATAAAAGTAACGATAGAACGGAGAGAGACACGAAACGTTACGACGGTGGTCTAACGATGTGAATGAGTTGGTTATGTCTCTATCACCATTCATTCTAACAGCTCTTTTTTGTATACCATTTTTGGCGACATCGCGTATGTGCTCGGTCCACAAGAGCTGGTCAGTGATGCACATACCGAGAATCTCGAGATGTTCGGTCTTATTGATGCAAGTTCCACTCATGGACAGTGGCAAGGGGGGTATGTCTCGCTTTAACTATACAAGACAGCATTGAGTTTTCGAAGCATTAATATCTACACGATTTTGTATTCCCCATTGTACAGTGCTGTTTAAGTCAGAGTTTAATGAGCCGTTGCAGTTCCACATCCGAAGAGGAGGGATGTGAGTCTGAGAACGAATATGAAAAGCTAAGGGTACTATCGTTGGCGAAACAATGAATTGGATTAGAAGTTACAGACAAGAGATCATTAATAAAAATGAGGAAGAGGGTCGGAGACAAAACGGAGACCTGGGGCACACCAGCATTTATATTGTGGGTTTCAGACTTGAATCCGTCCAATACAACTTGTATTGAGCGATTCGAAAGAAAGTTTCTAATCCAACGAAGAAGGGATTCGTCGATACCGAAGGCACGCATTTTCGATAAAAGAGCAAGATGCCAGACTTTATCAAATGCCTTTAAAATATCAAGTGCAACAATCTTGCTTTCTCCAAAACGATGTAAAGATTTGTTCCACTGTTCGGTGAGATAAACCATCAAATCACCAGTGGACCTGTTTCTGCGAAAGCCGTACTGCCGGTCATTAAGAAGCTTTCGGTCTTCGAGATATTTCTTGAGCTGATAGTTTATCAGCGTTTTCATGACCTTAGAAAGAAGGGACGTAAGTGCAATCGGACGATGATTGGAGGGAGAGGAGGATTCGTTTTTTTTGGAATAGGTTGGACAAATGCTGTTTTACAACTGCTCGGACGAGCCCAGAAGAATAGGATAGATGGAAAAGCTTACGCAATGGTTTTGGCAGCGTGGAAGAACACCTCTTCAGAACAATAGCGGGGATACCATCCGGACCAGCGGATTTATGTATGTTGAGATCCTTTAGTACTCTCGCCACAGCACAAGTGCGGAAGAAGATTTGTCCCATGGAATCATTTACGCGCTCAAGAACTGGAGGAGACATGACACTCTCTGGCAGCGAAGAGTTGGTGGCGAACTGCCTAGCAAAAAGGTTCGCTTTCGCGAGCGAGCTAACAACTGGAGTGTCATTGTCAACGAGCGTAGGGACCGAGGAAGAAGAAATGACTATATCGTCACTTACGTTTCTCTTGGTTTTGTTTTTTATGCCATTCGTTTCGTAATACACAACAAGGGCCCTGGCTGTTAAGTTATGTAAACGCATATAAGTTATATAGTTACTTCAAATGGGAAAACAATTTCACAAGAAAATACATTTTACAGCGAAAAGAATTCACCTATCATATAAATTCATAGTATCCACATGACAGTCTTTCCAATATTGCGGCGTTGAGCCGAATACCAAGAAATCTCTTAACTTCGCCAAACTCAGAAAATATGTAAATTTGTTAGTAAAAGTGTCATAGATTGTTAAGTAAAAACTCCAAGAATTTTTTTATTTCGTTTTTTTTCTGTTTTATTGTGTGTAACTACAATTTAATTAGTTTAAAATTCGTTTTATGGTCTTATGCTTGGCACATAATTCATAACACATTTAAATTATATTTATTTTTAATTTCATAAAAAAAAATTAATTACATCATATAATTTTAAAAACTAATATTGTATTAAATTGTTCACCACATTATTTATTTTCTTGTTTTTTTTTTCTTTTAAATTTGGCAGTAAATTTGTTTAACCAACTTACAGGCAGCATATTTTCGTACACATTGAGAATTAATTATTTAATTTTTATGCGTTTATTTATTGTTTAGAATAATTTTTTTTTTAATATTTAAAATTTGTATTTATTCGCATAAAATTCAATTTGGTGTATAGCACTTAAGGAAGAATACAAAAACAAGACTTTAAACAAAAATAATTATAATTTAATATTACAAAAGGAATTAAACAATATTATAAAGTATGGTATAAACAATTGGCTGTGTTTTGTGTGTTTGTGTATATTTTATTGTCTAAGCAGTATATTACAAAAGATATCTCTATTAACTGGGTCCTTCTTAAGCATAACTCTAAAATTAAAATTTTCTTCTAACAAACAAACAAAGGGATTTCTTTTTTTTTCTATAAGGTTTAAAGGTATTTGTGTACAAATTGAGCAAATATATTTTAATGGAAGAAAAACGTTAAAGAAAAACAAATGGTGGTAGGAATACGTAAGGGTCATTCATATCTCAGAAAATTATCAAATTATGTACTTCCTCTTTTGTTTGTCTGTTGCCTTGGACTTATGTCGAATTCCTAATACACACTTGACATCTTGATACCCTCTGTCTCAGGAATCCTGACTTGAGTGTCTGTTGTTCGGGTTTGGTGAACTGTTGGCTTTCCTCGACTGTTACCAACCAGAAACTGGTTTGAGTTTCATAGAAGTGACAGTGTCCCTTGGCACCATTACATTCGATGAATGGCGTCGCTCTGAAGTCTTCAAGGCAAGAACCTGGTGATGAGAGTCCTTGACCACCACCACCATTGCCGACACCAGTGTGCTAAGAAAGTATAGAAATTAAGTATAAAATCCCAATTGCATGAAAAGACTTCTTACCATGGCAAAACTGTAACCGATCCATAGACCTTCCCATCCGCCTGGACAGCGTGGAACCTCAAGCGATTGACTGTGTATGGCAATAACGTTAGCTGGCGCTTCGCATACCACACAGCGAGAGATGTACTTCTGCATTTCAAAGTTTTGTACTGGCATCATTGGAATAGGAGCTGAAGTTGATAGCCAGAAAGTTCGATCGTTTCTTGAAGCGTAATTGCAGACATTGTTTTGACCACAAGTCATAACTGGCAGTGTTGAAAAGCGGCGTACACATGAGCCCGGTGATCCGAGATCTTGATTGTGTGCATAGTCGTTACCGTCGACGTAAAGCAGCGAATAACCATTCCACATTTCGGTATGACCTCTCTCGCAGCGTGGGATTTCTTCGGTTTGACTGTGTTTGACAAGCAGAATTCCGGTTAGATAGTCAGGTGCTGGTGCACAATTTTCTCCTTGTTCTCCTTTAGGTCCAATAAGACCGATAGCACCATCACGGCCAGGTAAGCCGGGCAGACCCATGTCTCCCTTGGGTCCTGGTCGTCCAACTGGACCAGGGAATCCTTGCAGACCTTGATCACCCTTTTCACCACGTTCTCCTTGTTCACCGATGAGACCACGACTTCCCTGGAAGCCACGATCACCCTTTTCTCCATCGCGTCCAGGCTGGCCAGGTTCACCTTTAGGTCCAGATGGTGGCACAAGACCAGGTTCACCCTTCTGTCCACGCTGTCCGGGAATACCATCACGTCCATCACGTCCTTTCGGTCCAGTAAAACCTTTTTCACCCATGGGACCAATGGGTCCGGGAAGGCCTTCAAGCCCAATCGGTCCACGATCTCCTTTAGTACCTGGATATCCATCAAGTCCACGAACTCCTTCAATTCCTTGTTCACCCTTATCTCCCTTTTGTCCTTCGGAACCGGGTAAGCCACGATCTCCTCGTTCTCCAGGGTATCCGCGATCACCTTTAGGTCCAATTGGTCCAGGGAAGCCATCTTGTCCATCATTTCCGGGGACACCCATGGCACCACGTTCACCTTTCTCGCCTTGAGGTCCAATTTTTCCAGGAAGACCAACATTTCCAGGCATACCAGCAAGACCTGGAAGACCCTTTTCACCCTTGATTCCTGGGCGACCGATCCCACCTTCACGTCCATTCTTTCCTGCTCGACCAGGTAAACCTTTCTCACCCTTGATGGAAATTCCAGGCAAACCTTGTTCTCCAGCTTCACCCATATCACCCTTTTGTCCAGGTGCACCACTCATTCCAGGTAATCCTTGGGGTCCTGTGAATCCACGTTCACCCTTTTGTCCATCACGTCCAGTAAAACCAGTGTTACCCTTTGGACCCGGAGCTCCGGGAAGTCCAGTCATTCCAAATTCACCTGGCTCACCTTTATCGCCAAAGATGATCATGGCTTCAGCATCAAGTCCACTGGGTCCAGGGAATCCACGTTCACCTTTGAGACCTGGTGCTCCGACCGCACCTGTGAAACCTTGATCTCCCTTTTCGCCCGCAGTTCCAGCAAATCCATCCAGTCCAGGTTCACCCTTTAATCCTTTCGGACCTGGGTATCCTTGGGGTCCTTGGGGACCTTGTTCACCAGGCAAACCATCAACACAAGGCAAAGCTGGTGGAGCTGGTCGACCAGCAATACCTTTGTCTCCCTTGATTCCCATCGGTCCTGGGTAACCACGTTCACCTTTCTGGCCAGGCATTCCTGGTGGGCCGTCAAATCCATCTCTTCCAGGTTCACCTTTTTGTCCAATAGCTCCAGGCATTCCATATCCAGGCATACCTGGCATTCCCTTGTCTCCTGGGTAACCAGGGTTTCCATTGAGTCCATCAGCACCACGTAAACCTGGCGGTCCGGGTTCTCCCTTTTGTCCTTTCTCGGAAGCATCACCAGGTAAACCTGGTGCTCCAGTTAAACCGGGCAAACCAAGATCTCCCTTTGCTCCATTCAAACCAGGAAGTCCATCAGCACCAGGAGGTCCAAGCGGACCGATGTCACCTTTCAAACCTTGAAGACCTTGAGGACCTGGAGGGCCTCGGAATCCAGTGCGTCCATTTTCACCATTCAAACCACGTTCACCTTTGTCTCCCTTAATACCAGGAATTCCGGGTCTACCTGGGGTTCCTCGGATACCAGGCAGTCCACTTGGTCCAGTAAAACCTTTAGGGCCATCAATACCGATTTCACCACGTTCACCCTTTAATCCAGGCATTCCAACTAAACCGGGGTTGCCGGGTTCACCTTTTGCTCCTTCACGGCCTTGTACTCCATCAACACCAGGTGACCCTCTTGGACCAGGAGGTCCCATGGGTCCGATTGGTCCTGTGTCACCCTTTTCTCCTAAGGGTCCAGGAAAACCTGGAGCTCCAGGAGTTCCAAGATCACCTTTGTCTCCTGGGTAACCTACTTGACCTTCAGGTCCTGGTGAGCCAGGACTTCCAGTTAAGCCACGATCTCCCCGTTGTCCAGGCTGTCCGTCATTACCTCTTGGTCCAGGGGGTCCTGCGACTGCAATACCTTGTTCTCCTTTCTGGCCTCGTTCACCGGGTCTTCCTGGTAATCCTCTTGCACCATCCTTTCCAGGAGCAGCTGGGAATCCAATTGGTCCTTGATTACCCTTATCTCCCCGAGGTCCGGTCAATCCTCTTGGGCCGACAGGTCCAGGTAGACCTTGATAACCTTGTTCACCCTTAGCTCCAGTTCTACCGATATCTCCCTTCTCTCCCATAGGGCCCATTGGACCTGGACTACCTTCATAGCCCTTTTCTCCCTTATTACCCTTAGGTGGCATCATACTGCGGTCCATTTCACAAGTACCAGGCTCTCCTTTGAATCCGGCAAATCCAGTGTCACCCTTTTCACCTTTTTGTCCATCGTATCCAGGGCGACCTTGTTCACCCTTGATGCTGTCTCCCTTGGGTCCTGCAAATCCGTTTCTACCAGGAGTACCAGGAGCTCCGTCATTACCAGGTATACCGGGGAAACCTTTATCACCTCGCTTTCCAGGTTCGCCTTTGATGCCAGGCAGGCCAGGCTGTCCAATTTCACCTCTATCACCCTTTAATCCGGGGTAGCCTTGGGGTCCACGTTCACCTTTCGATCCCTTCTCGGTTGCAGTTAAATTCAAATCGATGATGGCATCACGACCAGCTGGACCTTCAGGACCAGGCAAACCAGGAAGACCGTCAGTACCTCGTTCTCCAATATCTCCCATAGGTCCAGGAACACCATCATCACCTCGTTCTCCTGGCATACCACGTTCTCCGGGTGGGCCACGAAGTCCAGGTAACCCATCGGCACCATCCAATCCTCGTTCACCTTTAGTTCCCTTTTGTCCAGGTGCACAATCTGTACACCTTCCGCCCATATCACCCTTTGGTCCTGTCTCTCCTTTCTGTCCAGGTTGTCCAGATCTACCAGAGTCACCCTTCTCTCCCTGTCTTCCAGGTCGACCAGGCAAGCCAGGCTGTCCGAGTTTAGAATCACCAGGTGCACCAACCGCACCCGGAAAACCTCGTTCTCCCTTCCTACCTTGATCACCAGGACGTCTGCAAATGATCAAAAAAAAAAAAAAAATAAAAAATAAAAATGAATTTAAAGCAGAGAAATAACATACCCTGGGGTTCCAAGATCACCCTTGAGGCCAGGTAAACCAATTCCAGGTGTGCCAGGTTCTCCTTTCATTCCTTCCGGACCTGGTGGACCTGTATGTCCGCGTGGACCGACCGGTCCAGGGTTTCCAGGTTGGCCAAGATCACCCTTATCTCCTTTCTCACCAGGTGGACCTTCCAAACCAGGTCGCCCAGCTAAACCAGGACCACCTTTCGGTCCTTGAGGACCGGGCAATCCCGCTTGGCCAGGGTATCCATCTAAGCCTTTAGGTCCAGGTTGTCCACGGAAACCTCGCGGTCCTTTTGGTCCTGGGGGTCCTGGAGTTCCCTTACCTCCACCTGGAGGTCCAGCGGGTCCAATCAGACCTTGTGCACCAGGAAGACCAGGCCTGCCAGGTTCTCCTTTTACTCCCGGATTTCCGTCCAAACCTCTTAAGCCAATTTCTCCACGGTCACCTTTCTGTCCAGCTGGTCCGGGTGGACCGAAGTTTCCTTGCCGACCCTAAAATTTTCATATTTGTAAAAAAAAATACAAATTATAAGTGCTAATGGCTTACTCTGTCTCCAGATGGCCCAGGAAGACCTTTTTCACCTTTAAGTCCATCCATTCCAGATGATCCTGGCAATCCAATGTCACCCTTGTCACCTTGTAATCCTGGCTCTCCCTTATCGCCTCGATCACCCTGAGGGCCAGCCCAAGGATGTGGTGTGTCTGTAAATGGTGCTTCATATACTGCGGCTGGTTCTCCTTTTTCTCCCTTCATTCCCTTGATTCCAGGCACAGGTTGAGCGATACATGAGTCACCTTTCTCTCCCTTAATACCACGATCACCACGAGGACCAGGCTGTCCATAAGAACCAGTGTCTCCGCGATCACCTTTTGGTCCCTGAGGTCCATCATTACCGGGCAGACCATTTCTTCCCATGAAACCGGGTTCACCCTTGTCACCCTTAGCAAAATCACCAATTTCCTTAGCCGGTTCACCTTTCTCACCCTTTGACCCAGCCATACCTGGATAACCACGGGGTCCAATCATACCTGGCAAGCCATTCAAACCAGGCAAACCATCTCTGCCGTCGCATCCGTCCTTTCCGGGCTGACCTGGTAAACCTGCAGCTCCCGGATGTCCTTGCAAACCACTCACTCCGGGAATACCAGGAAAACCAGTTGAACCTCGTTCACCCTTCACTCCTCGGGGTCCCAACGCACCTGGATCACCTTTCTGTCCCTTATCACCGGGGGGGCCATCAATACCTGCATAGCCTGTCTGTCCTTTTGGTCCAGGCCTACCTGGTGGCCCTGGTAATCCTCGATTACCTTTTTCGGCAAAACATTTAGGTATACAACTTCCGTTGCCGGTACAATTTTTTGGTACTTGGCCAGTTCGATAGCCAGTGGCTGTGTCGATTATTGCATAACTGTCATCAATCGGTGGTAACGGTGGTTCTCTGAGCTCACTATTTGGCACAAATACACCTCCACTGCTGCTACCTCTGATATCGTTCCAAAATTGCTAGAAAAATAAAATGATTATGCATGTCATGGCTCACAAATAATCGTATTCAATTTACAGCTTCTGCTTCTAGAAGAACTCCAGCTAAGACTACAGCAATGGCAAAACTGAAAGAGAAAAATCCTTTTAGTTTTAATAGACTACTTTTGAAGACATTATTTGTGTTTATTGTAGACTTAACAATTTGCAAGTTTTATTTTAGTTTTATACTGCTTCTTGGGCAAAATTAATGGAAGTCTAGAGGGTTACAATTTTGGAGCATCTCTTACTTAGCCATTAAGGCATACATTATTTTATTGGATTCGGGCTAAAATTATGCTGTTTTCATTTGACAATTCGGATATTTACCTACATCTTGAGCAACATCACCTTGTAGCGCTTGAAAAATATATATATAAAGAAAAAACTTTTATCAGCTAATGAAAGTCAATCCGATCCCATGGGCGCCATTTGTATTGAAAGCTGAACTGATGCCTGGTAGAAGTTGTTGTTATAAGAGACAAAACAGTAATATTAACAGAGTTATGCTATAACATTTGATCGATTACGGCGTTGGAAGTGGTCAGTCTATCATAAAGACTTCCCTATCAATGTAGTATGTTCCAGGCAGAAGTAATGGCGATTAAAGAAGCACTATCCTGGCTTAAAGAAAACGTTATAAAAGGATATACGTATCTAATCGGACAGCCAACGCGCTCTCAAATCTCTCGCGTCTGTCTCCACAAACTCTCAAATAGTCCACGACTGTCGATCATCTCTGAATGAGATGACGGGACGGTTTCCGATGAGCTCGCCAAAAACGGAACACTTCTGCCTAGTGTTACAAACAAGACATAACATAGGAACACCACTTGCTACATGCAAATAACTTCTCAAACAATATGCTCTAGAATCAACAAATGCTAGACAGTCACAGGGTACCACCTGTCTAGCAACCAAACATAGCCTATATATGGCCTAAAGCGGTCAAAAGGCTTGATTTCACTGAGCAGACAAAGTATAAGCTTCACAATTGGAGTCATAACAGGACACTGCCCCATAGGTAGACATGCTTTGATGCTAGGGGTCTACGCAAACGACTTCTGTAGAAGCTGTATAGACGAGGAGGAAGAGAAACAGAAACAGTCCAACACCTTCTGTATACATGTCCGGCGCTCTCCAATAGAAGGCATAACTATCTCGGTAAAATGGTTTGTTTAACTTCATTACTCTCCCATGCGTAACTTCTTTAGTGGATCAAAACCGACCCTTGAGGTCTAAGTGAGTCAGTAACATCTAGACAGCGACTCCAACCTGACGATCACTCTCAAACCCTCTCCTTCTCTCTTATTCTAGAAAGCATAGAATTAAAAATACCTACAGTACCGACCGAAGCCGACAAAACGTCTTTTTGTCTTTCGACAAAAAATCGTGTCAGATTCCAACCCACACCAAGGCCGACAAAAAAAAAATGTCTTGTCTTTGTCTACAACTGACACGTTTGTTTTTCGATTTCTGTTTTTTTTTTGTTCTGTTCCTCGCGGTGTGTGTTACTTCATATAACGGTATATAATTTTAGGTGCTGACATTTTGTTTCGGATATTTTGTTGCCTTCTGTATGTTTTGCTGCGATCGACGCACGAGGGAATACAACTTTTTATCGTTTCGTGTCGGTTGTGTTGCGGTGCTGCCTCATAAGAGCAATGGACTTGTGTCAGGAGAAAACAAAACAAACGTTTTGTTGTATTTGGTGTGTTTTTAGCCTAAGAAACAATTTAATGATTTTGATTTAGTTTCGGCAACAATTTTCACTGTTTAAAATGTTCAGGGAGCATTCGCTTTTGGTTGGATATTGTTGGGAGAGTTTTTGGAATTTATAAATTTTCAAGATCATGAACAAATTTTCTGAATAAACTCCATATTTTGAAATATTTATTTCATATGAGAACTTTTATTATTTATATTTTTATAGTGGGAGCATATTTGAACTGAAAATTATGAAATAACACAATTAGTTATATCATAATGTGAGATGCAGTATTGATACTAACGGGTTATCCATTTTGCGGTTTCAAAAGTATAGGGCTGGAATTCGACATATGTCAAACTAAGTTGTTAAGCGAAACTTTTTTTTATCAGTTCAAAGTCTGACACCGCATAAAAATGGTTAAAGCCTACTACAAAAATGGTGATTCTGCCACAGCCACATACAGTGCTTTAAGAGGAGATTATGGTTTACATAATCGTCCAAGTACCGAAGCAATTGCCAAAATTGTGAAGAAATTGAAGAGACTGGATTGGCTACCGATGTTGTAAGTCCTGTGCATCCTCGTTTCGCTCGTACCACTGAAAATATCGCTGTAAGTAAAAGTGTTGCCAAAACAAAGACTACGGCACATTATGGCGTATTTTGCATTTGGATCTACACCTTCACCTACACCGTAGTGTCAGTGGCTTAGTGGTTAGGTGCGTTGGCTGCTAAGCCGAACGTCGTGGGTTCGAGTCCTACTCGTGCCCATGGTTTTTATTTCATCTTTCACGGGCACTGTGTCTTGCGAAGAACTGACAAAACTTCCAAGAGTACCATCTGTCATGAAAAAGTGCTTCTCAACTTTGCCGTTCGGAATCGGCGTTCAACTGTATAGTTCCCCTCAATTCTTCCCACGCACCAAGAGAATTGTTGATGAGAGTAAGTCACTTAGGCCTTGGCTCTTCAAGAGCTGTCGTGCCACTCTATTTATTTATTTATTTTTATCTACACCTTCATCCATATAAAGTCCAGCTCACACAACAACTGAAGCCAGCTGACCATTCACAACGTCGCGTCGTAGATACGTCGAATGTGTGTACGACGATTTTTCGAACAAAATTTACTGACGAAGCACATTTCCCACTCGGCGGGTATGTTAATAAACAAAATTCTGTATTTGTTCTGAGAATCCTCAAGTAATTGAAGAGAGACCATTACATGCACAAAAACTCACTGTTTGGTGCGCTCTTTGGTCCGGATGTGATTGACCTTACTTCTTCGAAAACACGATGGACTGTCACGTTAATTCGGAGTATAACCGACTTTTTTTGCCTGCTATTGCAGAATACGACTAGGAGAATATGCGGTTTCAACAAGACGGTGCCACATGCCACACAACTCGAGCAAATGTGGCTTTCTTACAAGACACATATCCTGGCCGCGTAATTTCTCGTGGTGGCGATATCAACTGGCCACCAAGATCAAGCTATTTGACCCGCTGGACTTTTATTGTGCGGCTACGCGAAAGATCGTGTTTATGCAGATAAGCCTCCGAATCTTGAGCACTTTAAAACCAACGTTCGTCAAATTATGGCTGAGATACCCCCCAATATAAAAAAAACTAGCCAAGTCTCGGTGGAGCTGCTTTTTATCCCTAAAAAGTAGTGAAATCTAGACAAATTCGTGCCAAGTCTTGGTTCCTTACTGCGATTTCTTTATTATTATAGTTAATGTTGTGTGACCCACAGACTTGAAATTTTAGATTTTTAATATTTTAAGTGAGCTTACTGGATGGCGAAGCTTTCCGGTTTTATCCAAAGGTTATCAAATAGAGGCTTGAAAATGCGGCGAAATGATTCCAGTTCCCGATGTGTTTTATTTACGATTATTTTTGAAACCACAAAATGGATAACTCTGTATATGCAATGACAGTGCGAATCAAGTCATGCAGAAGTAAAGGGTCATTCATTTCCAATAAAAAAATTATTTCTATATTTAGAGTTTGGACTTTGCCATAACTTAAGTGTAAAAAACAATATCATTCAAATGGCTGCCTCGGCAGTTTTCGCAGTGTGCGATTCTTTTGAGGTAATTTTTAACTACTTTTTCGTACGTATCGGACGGTATATCGTCCTTAAAACTTAAGGAATTTTGCTTGGTCTTCTGCGTAGTCCTACAGAAAAAAAATCTAACAGTGTCAAATCGCATGATTTTGGTGGCCATTAGACGTCGCCAAAACGTGAAATGTCGTGACCAGGAAACTTCTCATAAATGGTCGCGTTGTGGGGCTAGTCGAGGCTTGTTGGAACCACATATATCGTCCAAGTCATGATTTTCAATCGCCAGCCAAAAATAAATCGGTTGTCATCTGACCATATCGCTCCGAATTGATTGAAACCGTCCGCCCAATGGCATCTTCAAAGAAGAACGGACCAATGGCACCTTTTGACTATAGAGCACACAAAACAGTCAATTTTTCTGAATACAATGGCACCTCTTCGAGCCTGAACGCCGTAAACGGCAATTTTGTTTGTTTACATACCAACCTATTGATGCGTCATGCCTAAAAAGCGGCTACGTTTGAACTACCACTTTTGTAATAAGTTTTAATTTTTTAAAAGCGTTGTTCAATTGTTAAGTGATATACGTATTATTTTAAATGACAAACATTCAGATCCTGCAAAATACCTATGAACTCCAAATCGATACCCAACATCTTTTCATCGATTTTATGGCCGCGTATGACAGCATCTACAGAGACGAACTGTATAAAGCTATATCTAGTTTTGGTATTCCTGTCAAACTCGTTTGCTTGTGCAAAATGACGATGGAGAACTTACGCTGCTCCATCAAAGTTGGCAACGAGCTTACGGAATCTTTCGACGTCAAAAAGGGATTCAGAAAAGGCGATGCACTGCGATTTTTTTAACATCGTTCTTGAGAAGATAGTGCAAAACTCCACCGTCAACACCAGAGGTACTATCTTCCAAAAATCTGTTCAACTTCTCGCGTTCGCCGATGATATTGATAAAATGGGAAGAACACACCGTGATGTCAATGGCGCCTTTGTTAGAATTGAGAGAGAAATCGCAAAAATGGGTTTAGCGATAAATGAGGGAAAAACGAAGTATATGCTGTCTTCGAGGAAGAACACCCAACACCGACGATGGCTCGGACAGAACGTCACAATAGACGCATATAACTTCGAGGTAGTAGAGAAGTTTGTCTACCTAGGCTCCGCTATAAACACGGGCAATAACACCAGTGCCGAGATCAGGCGAAGAATAACTCTTGCTAATCGCTGTTTCTTTGGCAAAGAAAGCAATTGAGTGGAAAAGCCTTCTCTCGAGCAACTATAAGGTAAAACTGTACAACACACTCATCATCCCAGTCCTGCTTTTCGAGAGGAAAGTTCCTTCGGGTTGTGCATTGAAGGGGAATGGCGAAGAAGATATAACAGCGAACTTTTCGAGTTGTACAACGACATGGACCTAGCCAGAAGGGTCAAGGTCCAGAGACTCAGATGGCTCGGTCATTTAGAGCGAATGGACACCAATGCTCCGGCCCGGAAAGCCTTCGGACGTAGGAGGACAGGAAGACCGTGATTCAGGTGGCGCACTCAAGTGGAATAGGACCTCAATCAACTTGGAGTGCAACAGTCCACAACGGACTGTAGCGCCACCTTAGTAAGTAAGTAAGTAAACATTCAACTTATATCATGTCACTTCAGATGACATTTAAATTTGACACGTATAAGAATCCAGCGCTACCAATTTGAAACCACGAAGGCACGAAATGCATATCCCTATAGTATTGATTCTTACAACAAAATAAAAAAGAAAATATTTTTTTGATGATATAAGGTTAAAAGGGTATGAATGTACAATTTAAATTTAAGGTCTCGCTGTTTTAAGTGAGATAAATAATTCTAAAATAAGAAAACAATGTTATAACATTCCGTATGTTTCTTACGAAATGGTTAATTTTGCATTTGATTAAAACAAGACTTAAACCATTGTATAAACTGAGGACGAGTTGCCAAAAGGCGGTTGTGGAAATTACTTTTCTATCCTATCTACTCATCATCTCTATCCCCACCCACCCACTCCAAGGTCCTCTGCATGGATGCGTTTATTACCGACATTTCAAAAAAAAAATGTGAATTCGTTATCTCGAAACAGACCAATAATAAGGGTCCGACTGGTAAACAAAACATGCATCTACACAAAAAAAAGATCGATTAACGATTAAAAAAGTGAACACTTGACATATGTATATCATAAGATACTCGTACATACGATGACTTGGCTATAACTTTACTTTAAATAAAAAAATCCATTGTATTGCCTTGCCGTGGTAGGAATTAGAACTAAGAGTAGCGACATCTTTGGTATAACGCTAATGCCGTCATTACACGAACACAACGCGGATGTACTTATATGCTATTAAAATTATTTCAAATGTTTGTTTAATGTTTATGTCTTCTATCGTTTCCATTTTTTTCTTATAATTCACTCGCAGTCAAAATTGTCTGGCAGAGGGGTTTAAAGGAGGCTACGGTGCACATTGATATCAAGAGAACATCTCGAAACGTATACATAGGTACACAAAAAAATGAAGGATTTATTTTTGCATCGACGTCGATGCGTCCTGCGTGCGTCCGTCATTGTCCGTGCTGCTGCTGCAAAATCATTGTATAGAAATAACTGAACCTGATGATCGACTTCGTAGCCGTCGAATAGCCACAACTGCGGCCAATGGTAACCGTGCCTCAAAATATGCACTCGTAAGTTATTCTGTTCATTCAATTAACAGTGTGTTTCTCCTTGTTCTATCTCTACTTTTACGGTAATTGCTCTAGTGAAATAGCCAGTTGCATTCCTCCCCACAAACAATTCGCCCGTAATACTCGCGCTTCTAGGAATACCCATCAGTTTACCCTCGAGCCCAACCGCGGACGTACTCTCAAGTGTGGGGAATCATTTTGTTAGCCGTACTACGCGAATGTGGAACTCTCTTCCACACTCTGTCTTTCCCAGTCATTACAATGTTCAAGAATTTAAGACTAATGTACACCGACACCTCTTTTCCAACCCCTTCTCTTCTTCCTAATGCACTCACAGTGTCTCTGGCACAAAAAGGGTACAACATTCTCTTGAGTGGGTGCAAATTATAAAAAAAAGAAAGTTAAAGAATTTCTACTTTCCAAAAGTTCAATTGAGTAAAAGTGACAATTCAGATTCCGAAAAGAAGTAAATTTCTCTTCTCTGTCCTTATATTTAAAAAGATACTATCCACGACAAGTGTTTGTGTTTAAAAATAGTCGTAAAATAATTTCTCCTATCAAATGTTGGTATTTATAAATAAAAACTTCTTACTGAATGAAAAAAAATGTGATCAGTCTGGATTCTGAATGAAAACAAAAATCAGGGACCTTACTATTGTTGAGCGGAAAATATGAAGCGACAATATAAGAGGGAAGAAAATGATCCTTTCCTCTGTCAACACAGAATATAGTAGTGAAACAAAGGGGTAAAGACTTCCCAGTGCTTTGTATGTATACTACTAACAGCCTTATTATATTAGATTCACTAATACTCGATTTTGAAACCCGGAAAAGTATAACGAGAAATAAGCACGTACATCAACCTATTCCTATTTCTTATTATACATTTGTATATTTTTTGTCAAAAAAATATACAAACTGACACTGCTTTCATTTTTTCATAAAATAAATAGGTAAAGAGCAAAATGTAGCCTTTTTTAATTGACATTGTTTATTTGATACCTGCAAAAGAGGTATAAGACGAAGAATGTTCCAAATAATTTAAAAACTATTACGTTCTGAGATTTTAAATTAATGGCTCTTTTGGACTCAAATGCATCTGCCTGACATTTGAAATTTGACAAAACATTTGTTGACAAATTTTATTTTCAATGACATTTAGGTACTGAAACGACTTTCACGGCTTTAAACTCCATAAACAGTTTTAGCTTATTCGACCTTATTTTGTTATTTTTTTTTATCAAAGCTTTTCAGTATTAAAGGCGGTTTAAGGTGGAATAACTTTTTTCTGCCTTTAAATACGCGTAAATAAGGCTGCTAGTGTTTTACATAAAAAGCCCATGGGTGGAAACAAAGCCAGCGATCGAGGGGTAGGAAGGGGAAGAGGGTGAGTCAGTCTAACTCCTAACCACGAAAAGTACGGTCGCTGCTGAAAAGATTAAATATTAATTTAGTTCACGTAGATTGGGCTTTACTATGTAACTCGATTCTACTTTTGATTCTATCGAAACTCATTTTCGATTCTACTTTCAAATCGTATACGCATGAAAAAAATAGAGTGCCATAATGCCAAGCTACTTGCTAGCAAATTTTCAATTTTCGAACGAGACTCGTATATTTTGACTAAATATTCAAAAAATAAAAATATTGCTGTAGAAAAAATTGTATGAACTTTCAAAATAAAGTGTTTTCCATTAAGGCCGGTCGATTAGAAAATTGAATAACACAAGTTGTTATATGAGAAATCATTAAGGTCTCATCTTTTTTTGAGAGCCCTATCAATGACATCCTGTGTGAAATATTACATAGTTCAAATGGCTGAGTGGCGCGTGTTCGAAACAGCGATGGGTTTCGCGCATGCATCAGGCTGAATTTGGTCGATGGCATCCATTAATTTGTTTTTTTTTTTAGATCCGCGCAATTGACTGCTTCAGATTCTGATGCAGACTTTCATGAAAAGTGGCGACATTTTCGGCAGATCTGCGTTTCGTTAAAGTACGGCTGTTGGCTGGTTGTTCACTGAGCCGGTGGACTCGAATTTGGGCACTAAACGTTGAACAGTGTACTTGGAAGGACGACCATGTACCTCATCAAAAGGACGCAGCGTTCGCATCGTTGCTTTAAGAGAACACCCATTTTGATAATAAAGTTTTATCATTTGCCCGTATTGCTTGACGCTGTAACTTGGCATCATGATTTGTAGTCCTGAGTGACTGAATAAAAGATAATATTTTAACAGATAGCAAAAGAAACAATATGGCCGTCATGAGACATCAAAATCAACGAGTTCAACAAATTAATCCAAGGCGGATTAGAGATAAATCTAATGGAGCGTAGGGAGAATAGGCGTAACCTTGGAGTATTTATTAAAGACATTTTTATCCAATAAAATGACTTAATCGCCTTCATGTATCTGTTCAACAATATTCCATTGAAACTAAGTGTTAAAACACCCTTTTACTTACATTATTACAAAACAAACTTCTTAAGCCGATCTGCTCGCAAACACATTTGATGTAGAGTGATTTTATTCGATTTTGCCTTGTTTTGAATTCTACTTTCGAGTAACGTAGTTCCTCGTTTATTCGAAAGTTCATAAGAATATAGTTGGCACTACTAGAACTATTGGATTCTCGTTGGTACGAAAGTAGTCATATTGATACATAGTGCCAATTTTTCGAATTCGAGCAATTTCATTGTAGAATCGAGTTACATAGTTGGCCCCAGAATAACTAAATAGAACGACAATAATTGAAAAAGAATAATGAGATTAAAAAAACCCCTGCAACCTTTTCAAACTTTCTGCAGAGTAAGTTAAAATTGTAGTGTGCGTGCCTCGAGTGCCTAGAGTCCTACTCGTGCCTATAGTTCTTATTTCATCTTTCACGGGCACTGCCTCTTGCGAAGAAGTGACAAAACTTCCAAGAGTCTATCAATCTGTCATGAAAAAAGTGCTTCTCAACTTTACCGTTCGGAATCGGCTTTAAATTGTAGGTCCCCTCAATTCTTCACACGCACCCAGAGAATTGTTGATGAGAGTAAGCCACTTAGGCCTTGGCTCTTCCAGAGCTGTCGCTCCAGTTAAAATTTGGTGGAGCCTTTTGTATCAGACCATTTGCTACTGATAAAAGTACACATTTATCCTTTGATGTTCCTTTTAACTGAACTGAACAGACGATTTGCATCCGCCACTGCACTACTTTGCAAGCTTTTTATCGCCGAATTCCGATGTCATCAGACTGTTAACTTTTTTCAAGGATTGTATTCCTAACTTTGCGAAACCACCAAATTTTCCATTAACGCGAACCTAAAACTTCACCGAACGACTTGATTTTAATTGGATGCAAGCAGCGCCGTCGCCGAGCCTCACCGCCCGCCGGTAAAATATTGCTTGAAGGCATACATTGAAAATTCAGAATATTAACTGCGAAAATACATGAGCTTGAAAAAAGTGAGTGAAAAACTTGATATAAGTCAAATTTTTTTTAGATTCAAGTTAAATTCGAATTGCTTTAAGGAATATCCTTGAACACTTTCAAATTTCGTTCTTCTCAGATCTGTGCGGTGCGGTACTTTGAAGATGGATTTGATTTTTGGTTCAATCGACAAATTGTTTCCTCTGGCTCACAGTTTAAACTCGGTATTAGAACTTTGGAAAATTGAAAAAAAAAATTTTTTTTTTAAATTTGCATATTTGATGTCAATTGCTGCTGACAAAAAAACAATCAGGAAATGACGTCACATCATTATTGATAAAAATCGAAATATAATTGTGTCAGTCGATAACGAAGCAGCATTGTTGCACAAACATAAGAACCAGATCTCAAAATAAAACTACTACTTCCGACCCAGTTACAAGTCAGTGTTTAAATTGATAAGACTACAAAAGAACGCAATTTTCAAAAACTACTTACCGTTTTATATGGGGTCCCATTATCCCCATTTAAGCTCGTTAAATTAATCCCTAACACAGCACCTTGTTCCTGAATCTTTTTTTATCCTTTTTTGAAAATCAAATTTTTCCTATTTTTTTTTTGTTCCACAAAACGATTTGCCAAAATATCACATGGAATCGTTGAAATTAATGTCTACAGATGATTTTTTTGTGATCTCACATAAATTTCGAATGATTTTACTTTAATTTTTGAAAATTTAAAATTTAAATTTCGGGTGTCTTTTTTTTTGCTGAAATCAAAAATAAATTCACTTTTTTAGTTTATCTTTAAAAAACCGCACAACACATTTTTTTCTCGAATTTTTATAAAAAAAAACTAAAAAAAAAGAAAATTTGAAACCTGTATTTCTATATTACTTTGTTAAAAAAAAAAACCCCATCCACCCTTGAGTAGGAGGGAACAGCGGGTTCTATCCTATTGCGATCTGACGCGATGGATCGACTAGAGCGTACTGATCTGGAGCGAAATCACAGCGGAAAAAATCCTCCAAACAGCCAGCTAACTCTAGTAGAAGGCAGCAATCAACTAACTATGCTCAGCTAACGAATAATTCACACAAGACGCAAACGAGGCACCAAAGAACGAACCTACATAAATACATTGCTCCTCTCTACCTATACATTCTCATGAGGAAAATGCCTTTGGATTCCAGATTGCCATGCCAGCTAGCCAGGCAACGAACGATATGTTCGCCCTCGCTGCCGCTGAATCCGGAGCAGCCAGCAACCAGAGTTGAATCTCAAATATACACGCCAAAGAGCACAATGCCTCGCGCTCGTGTACATGTGGAGCGCGATATGATTATTATATGAAGATGATACCGTAAGAACCACGCACCACCACACCAGAAACTCGATCGCTCTGGAAGCCGTGCTTGAAAAAAAAAAATATATTTTGAAGCAAATCACTGCGGCTCTAGCCAGAAGCGCTGCGCAGTACTCCTTGGCCCATTTTGATGCGATAATGTTGGGTGAATGAGTATGATTGCGAGATCGATTCGTACAGAGGATCAGTGATCGCCTCGGACAAACATAAATTCCGGCCGCTGACGATAGTGGAGCACTGTGAATGACGGACAACGTTGGCGACAACGAGAGGAAGCGAAGATGGGAGACATGTGTGGGGTCAAAAAGCAAGTGATACGACGGATTCAAAAACTGTTTCAAGTGTGTGACATCTCACAATACAGCGCACACATAAACAAAACGAGGGTTGTTTTTTGCTTGAGGCTTGTGGCACTTAAACTAGGGCTAGCTAGCTTGCTGGAAAAGAAAACAACGAAAAACAAAAAAAGATCACCACCAGTGTTCTCTCACTGGGAGCTCCAGACACTGCGAACAACTTGTGTATGTATTTGCGGGAAGCATTGGGCAAAACTGAAATTCTGTTAGGAGACTCGTGTTTAGTAACACTTCGAACGTTTGTCGATCTCCATGCAGGAGGAGTGAGTATTGATTGCTCTGCTGCTTGGGATAATAATTTTTGTCCATTTGTTTCGTTAGTTCGAAAGTCGGTTACCATCGATTCTTTTGCAAAAGAATTTTCAATCGTTGAGGTACACATGCCGTAAAAGATACAAAAAAAAAAATTAAATAATACTGTTGTGCCGGGTTTTCTCAATGATTTTTTTTTTTTTGTTAATTTAATCGGCGGGATTTTGAATTAAAGTTAAATTTTTTGAAACTTTTATATTTCCTTTCAATTTTATTTTTTTGTAGATCATTAAGATCGAGTTAAGTGGACTTTTTTTATAGAGAAAAATAATTTTTGCGGTGCGAAATGAAAACACCCAGAGGCCTGTCCGGTCTCTTGGGCAGCCCAAACTTATCCTGCATTTGGGCGGTGATATTTGCAACTTTTCTGATATGCCTTTTAAACGGTGGATCGAGTTTTGTTGATGCTAAGGTAAGTGCTTTAGTGTTAAGAGCATATTAAGGATGTTACCACGATGTTTGAGGACATCTCCATCACATGTTGGTTAAAGTGATTAAGGAAATTCAAAAATTTCATTTTTACAGTTGACTGTTTTAGTTTAGAAGTACTTTCGTCAAAGTATACGCTAAAATAATTCCAGTGAGGTTCGGGTGCAAACATTTCTGAGATATTGCCGCTAAGAGTGGTCAAATTGACAGTTGTTAACGACCTTTTTCTTAATTTCTAATTTTGAAGAAAAATATAAAATAAATCATTTTGGTTAAAGTCTATGTCAAAAAAAAGCCATAACAACCGACAAGGTCTGAACCCTTCCTCCAAGATAAGTTCAAGGTCAAGGTGTCCTAAGTGCTTAAGAACTTATTTTCAATCTGGCAGTTTGTGATAGCGATTCATGAGTTTTTCATCAATCTCAATCTCAATGTATAGCATAAAAGGACATACTTAGTGCAATAAGTAGATTTACGAACAGCTAAGTGCATATGTACGCTATTTAAAAAGAAGTACTCGTGAGACAAGTTCTACAGCTAGACTTCTGTTGTAGGGGGAGGGAAGAAATCAAAGAAATCTTTTCAATATTAACTAAAATCAGTCGATTTTATTGGCATTGACCTTTGAAGCTCATCTGCTCTACTCCTGCACGAAATCTTGAACTACGCTCTTAATTTCAATCTGAGGAAAAATAAATTATCAATGTCAAACGATTGGCAACATTTTAAAAGGTCCCTTTGGACATTTTTCAAACTAAAGAGCTACACCAATAGCAAGCAAGTCATAAAAGAGATTTTAAGAATTTCATCTCCTTTTTGACATTAAATTGGGGAGAAGTTGTGGGTTTTATTGAATTAGCTAATTTAGCACGTTGGTTGTCTTTCCATTTCTTTTTGTTGGCCCAATACTGTTTTTAACGGAGCTGACATTGATTTCCTTGACTTGTGTGAATCAGAGGCTGAACCAACAAGCATATCCGGTTTCACTCTCAAAATTTTGTTTCATCTAGGTCGTGGTTATCGAAGACTTTCCGACTCGGAGCTTAGTTGTCAATCGGATCTTGCGTCTTCTTCTTCTTCTGGCTAGATCAATGTAGCTCTTTAAAATCACAAAAACATTTTGCCTTTAACACAACTTCAACTGATAGAGATCGAGATATCAAAAGTGCTCTTTATTCAATTATCTTCTCAGTCTAGAGAAGCAGGAAAAATTCTTCGTTCGATTTCATCACTTTTGTGAGTGTCTGAATTTTAAGCGTTACCTAGACAAACACCTTAACTCCCTCAAAGGTAAATATTATCTATGGTGATATTCCATCCAGGACTTCGGTGCTGGTTATTCTTACCCATCGTCTGCCAATGTCATCGGCATATTGAAAAGTTCGAGATTGTTATTCAGACTCAACACTTGAATTTCGCTCAATTTTCAACATTGCATTCACTCAAACCTTTTTTGATATCAAGCAAAGAAGGGTATGGAATATGAGTATCTTTTCTAACGGAAGGTATTGAGTTGCCAAAACTTGGGAGGGCTCTCTACAGGGTATGTCATGCGATGTTTTTCCACGATCTGTCAAGCCGAAAGCTATTGTAATCGTTCAGTTTAACTAACTACGTCAGTCGAAAACTGTGGGAAAGCTTATAAAATTAAGATTTACCTTTCAACATCAGAACTCATTACACAGTTGGGATCGTAGATCTGGAGCAATCGAAGGCAACAATTAAAATATTCTATCAATATTGAAGAAATGCTTCGCCTCATTTCAACTGAATATCGTAGGTACATAGTTCTTTTGTTACGCGTTAGGTAGTTTACAAAGGCCGTGTGCACTGATCAGTTATAACAAGATGGGAAAACTTGCTGTCAAAATGACATTTGCCTACAAGCTAAGGGCGCAGGTTAGCTGTAAGAGTATGCGTTTTATTGTAATAATGATACAATTGCCTACATAATAAAGCAAGTTTGCTGCAAGAGTATGTGTGTATGAAAAAAAAATAAGTTTTGAGGTATTTGGAGGGTTAAACGTAGGTAGGTTTCCAATCCTGTTATAACTGATCAGTGGCCGTGTGCGAATTCAGTCAAAAAATGGTTAAATCTTGACGTTTGATAAAATTTAAATTTGGAGTTAAATTAAATTTTGACTCTTCGCATTGAATAAAATGTGTTTAAATTAGACTAGCTGCGGAGCAGGTTTAAATATGACAGTAGTGGTTAAATGTAACCAGTATTTTTAACGCAAATCATCCAATTCGGCTAAGAAATCCCAAATTAACCTTGAGGATACCGTTAAAATACGTTTGATACATTTGTTCAGACACTACGTTCATTACGTAAATGCTTGAGTAATGTAAAAGAAACCAATCTATAAGGTTTTCTAACACTGTTGTATTCCAAAACTTTGCAACATTGTTCACAAAAAAATTTCAGCATGGTTTCTTCTTAAAATAAAATCAGAGGTCAATCATATTCGGATAACCCTAGACACCAAAATTGATTCAGATTAAGCAGTTTTTTGTTTTTGTTCTTGCTTGCTTGCAAAAAAAAAAAAAAAAATGCTTAACATTGATTTTGGTTCCTTACACACATGTGGCTTTAATGTTTAATTATTTTTTTGTGATGCTAATGTTGATGATGAATAAAAATATTAATCTTTTAAAGGAACCTTCAACATTTGGAAATCGTGCTTCCGGCAGTGAAACAAGCACACAAAGAATCTTAATCTATTTAGTCCATGGATGTTGTATGTTATAAATGGTGGTTATCGTCTTGCAAGTGATAACCTTATTTCGCAATTGGTCTTCTTGTGTGAACTTATTTAAAAAGCAACACGATGAAGAATTAAATAAATCTGTCTGTATTGTATTTCTTATGAACTATTATCAAAACGGAAGACGGATTGATGTTATATTTAGAATTGGAAAGTCAATACAATAATTAAATTTTGACGTTTTAGGTTTTGATCGTATTTGAATGTTTTAATAACTTTGGTTTTGTTCCATATGCAAAAACCAATATCGAATCGAACACCCACTTTTTACTGTCCTTTTAAGAGAGAAAAAACGAGCTTTCTTAGTTTGAAATAAAAAACTTTATCAGCAATATTAATAACAAAAAACACCTATTCCACACTTATTTCACAGGTTAACTAGCCTATAGAATAAGAGTTAACCCATTAGAATAAACCATTAGTTGTTGTTTAGTTATACATACAATATGGCAACCGATTGGGGCGCTATCTAATGATTTGACAGAGAAGTAGTTTTCTTATAAGCAATTAAGCCATAACTGGTCGTGTTATGTGGCTTTTTGAGCCTTGTTGGAATCACATATCGTCCAAGTCATGATGTTCAATCGCCGACCAAGAAAAATCAGTTATCATTCGACCATATCGCTTTGAATGCCAATTCCTAACAGGCTGCCATTCGCATCTTCAAAGAAATACAGACCAATGACACCTTCCGATCGTAGAGCACACAAACAGTCACTTTTTCTGGATGCATTGGCACCTAAACGAGTGAGAAATTGGCCTTATCACTAAAGAAAATCTTGTTCGAAAAATCGGTGTTTACAGTCGGTTGTTCCAACACCCAAGAAGCGTATCTACGGCGTTGTTAAGCGATCCATTTAAATCCAAACAATAGGCCAGTTCAACCTAACAACATCTCACCGAAATCTCAGAGATCTCCTAGATTTTTTAAGTATATATCTGAGATCTCTGAGATGAAATAATATTTTGGATTCGATTTCTCGCTCAGCTATTTTGACGTGACCGAAGTATGTACAGCAAAAATGTATATGGTATCCATTTTATCTCAATGAAAACTGAGAATTATGCTCTGCCAAAAGATTTTGTCTCAGTCAAAGTGACATTGAGATCTCAGTGCGATATTTTCAAGTGGAACGGGTCTATTCAGCTAATATTATGACACTTCTGTTGACAGTTAAGTTTGACACGTACTAAATGCCAGCCCTACCAACTTGAAATCATGAAATGAATGACCCTATACCAAGAAACTAATGCCAACATACAATAAGAACTGTTCTGACAGGATGTTACTTTTAAATAATAGCGTTTTTTTGGTCGTCCGGAACTGTTCCGAACGATTTTGAATTCGTTCACTTGGCAAAAGATGACAGTTCTTGTTCTTGAAGTCGGAATCAAAAACAAAATCACGCATACATGTACACATTTGCACATACGGTTTTCGCCACCATGTTTAGAAATAAAGAAAATAAAAACAATGTCATGTCATCTCCGATCTTGCATATGAGGTTTCACAAATACATAGACATTCAATCATTGAAAAAAATAAAATGTGTTTGCATGTTCGTTTGGTATACGGAATGGGACAGTTCTCTGTACCAATTCCGGACTACAAAAAAGAAAACGCTATAAGATTCCCTTAAGAAACCATGTGAGCCTAATAACGGGACATAATCTGTTCGGCTAAAACAAAATGGCAATCAGTAACCTCGACAGTTGCGCGATGAAGATGAGCACGAAAACTCATACAACTTTCCCTGTCAATGTGCATCACTCTAACAAGAAAAGCCCATAGCAACACTGAAAAAAAAAAATCCAAATTAAGCTGACAAGGGATTCAAACTAAAAAATATGAGTGCGACCCATGTAGTCCACACGACTAACTTCCCAGAGTAGGAAAATGAGTAAAAACATTAGTTGTTTTGTTGTATAGTTGACAATATACACGTATTTTGATTTTAAAAGTCAAATTCCATAAAAGTGATGGTTTTAGGACACACATTAAGTACATTGAATAATAGTGGCGTCATCTGCCAAAATTTGGTCGTACCAACTTTGCACAATAAAACGCAGACAATAACTACTTCTGAATATTGTAGTTTTCTATTTGTGGAAGAATAGTATATCCGAAGGTTAAAATTTATGATGGCAAAACAGCGTTTGGTGGGTCAGCTAGTAATCAAATATAGTCTATGATACTGCTGAATATTGTTTTTTTTTCACACTTATATAAGATTTTTTTTTGTAGTGTCCGTAGCTTAGTGGTTAGGTGCGTTGGCTGCTAAGCAGAACGTCGTGGGTTCGAATCCTACTGGGGCCCAAAGTTTTTATTTCATCTTTCACGGACACTGCCTCTTGCGAAGAATTGACAAAACTTCCAAGAGTATCATCTGTCATGAAAAAGTGCTTTTCAACTTGGCCGTTCGGAATCGGCGTAAAATTGTAGGTCCCCTCAATTCTTCACACGCACCTAGAGAATTGTTGATGAGAGTAAGCCACTTAGGCCTTGGCTCTTCAAGAGCTGTCGCGCCACTCTATTTATTTATTTTTAATATAAGATTTTTTGCACTATTGTTGAAATTATTGCAGAAATTATCACTATTTTCATTACATTAGGGTTGTCTTAGATTTTTCATTGCCATTAAAAAACCGCTAAGCCGATTTCGCTCAAAAGCTAATCAGTTCTTAACAACACAATTTCATGACAATACGATGAGTGGTTTGCGAGATAATCAAGCTGAAAATACGTAACGCACATACGCACACACGAGCACACAATCACACACAGACAGGCATCATCAGAAAAACGCTTGAATCGGATTCTAGTGACCTCGAAAAATGGAGATATGCAAAAATTGGAGATTCAAAAAATCGGATCCATTTCAATTTCTGGGAAGTTAATAAAGTTTAATAATCATGAGGTTTATGCAACTTTTAAAACATAATCAACCAGAAAACGCATTCCAAACGTAATATGTTAAATTTGTCATATTCATGGTTCCTTAACAGTAAAGAAGGCAATCACAGCTTTGAAAATAGAAAAGATTAACGTCAATTTATTTATAAACAATTTAAAAGTATATATAAATCAACTTCCGTTGCAAAGTACACTACGGCGTATACTTACTTTTTTCGTTTCTATTTACTTAGCAATATGTTCATCTTTCGTTTTGCCATCTACAAATTTGCTTCATTTGAAAACCAATATTATTCACATAGTCGAATATCCTGATAACAATTTCAAAATTTACAAAAAAGTCAATGGCGTCATCTCTTAGTATACCAAACTAAATCACCAAGATTAGCCTCCTCTGTCTTATCATTTTTATATTTAATACGGCTAACGACTACACACAGCTTAAATAAGATCAAGGCAAAATTTATTTGAAATAATTGTTTTGTAATTAACACAACGATTTGTTATCAAATTTGCTTCAACATCTATTTTCAAACTTGCTTTAAATGTTTATACTGAAAGAAACATCATTTTTTTTCTGTCATGAATTAAATTCTGACCAATGACAACATTTTCGCTTCATTCAAAAATATTCTATTTGGTCTGAATTAGAGTGTTAAAGGTGAAATGGAACATTTTGATAGCCTTTGATTTGTGATTTGTGTGAACGTATTCGAACCTTATCTTTAGCTTTTTAATTTCTTTTTTTTTTATAAAAATGTCCCAACTTATATACCGACAGTTAAATAAAGACCGAAACTATTAATCTTGACTTTAGGAAACACACGTGTCATATGAATTTGTTGCTAAGGTCATTCGTGTGATTTCGGGAAGGATTATTGATAAAACGAATGAATATGCCTGAAAACTATAATAATGATTATTTAGTAATGTAAGGCAAAGAGTTCGTATCTTATTCGAAAATTTGCAATTAACACGCGTAGATTGCAATCATCATTTATCTTAAAACTTTTAACTTAACAAGTCAGTTTACATTACGCAGACAACAAAATGTCTAACAAAAGCGTGCTCTTTAAGTCAAGTATCTTATTTATTGCTCTAGAAATGATTGGATGCAAAATGATGTTGGAGAAGGAATAAGAAAAGCGCACACACAAAATCTTATCGCTCGTTCTTCCTATCGTATCCACACCACAAAGGCTTAGAACTGATAAATGTTTAAGAGGGTGTTCTATTTTTTTAATTCTGTATGACTAAAGCACAACAATTTTTATCTGAATTCCTCCATCCTGGATTTCAAATGGATGAGAGCATCTTGTGTGAACTTTTTTTTTTATAATAAGCACCCACTCAAGGGGTTTTTTGTACCCTTTTCATGCCAGACACACAGTGAGTACTTTAGGCAGGAGGAAAGGGGTAGGAAAGGAGGTGCCGGTGTACATTAGTTTTAAATTTCTGAACATTGTAATAATTTGGAAAGACAGAGTGTGGAAGAGAGTTCCACATTCGCGTAGTATGGCTAAAGAACGATTCTCTATACTTGAAGGTACGTCCGAAGTTGGGCTCGAGGGTAAATACTGATGGGTATTCCTTGAAGCGCGAGTATTACCGGCGAATTGTTTAAGGGGATGAATGCAACTGGTTATTTCACAAGAGTACATACCGTAAAAGTAACGATAGAACAGGGAGAGACACAAAACGTTACGATGGTGGTCTAACGATGTGAATGAGTTGGTTATGTCTCTATCACCAATCATTCTAACGGCTCTTTATTGTAAACCGTCCAAGAGGCTTAAAAATGTAGCTCAAGCACCAGCCCAGATATGAGAATTGTACTCAAGCTTTGGGCGGATATAAGTCTTGTAGACAATAGCCAGATAATACGGGGAGAAAAATTTCTTGCAACGCCTTAAGAAACCCAAACATCTTGCGGCATTTTTGGTGACATCACATATGTGCTCATTCCACAAGAGGTGGTCAGTGGTACACTACCGAGAATCTCGAGATATTCGTTCTCATCGATGCAAGTGCCACTCATAGACAGTGGCAAGGGGGTATGTCTCGCTTCAACGATACAAGACAGCATTGAGTTTAATGAGCTTATCATATTTTGCCGTTGCAGTCCCACATCCGAAGAGGAGGGATGTGAGTCCGGGAACGAATATGAAAAGCTAAGGGTACTATCGTCAGCAAAACAATGAATTGGATTAGAAGTTGCAGACACGATATCATTTATGAAAATGAGAAAGAGGGTCGGAAACAAAACGGAGCCCTGGGGCACACAGCATTATATAAATCTGTGTGCCCCAGGCTCGTTCAATACCAACGACTTGAATCCGTCCAATACAACCTGTATTGAACGGTTCGAAAGAAAGTTTCAAATCCAACAAAGAAGGGATTCATCGATACCGAAAGCACGCTTTTTCGATAAGAGAGCCTGGTGCCAAACTCTATCAAATGCCTTTGAAATATCAAGTCCAACAATCTTACTTTCTCCAGAACGATGTAAAGACTTGTTCCACTGTTCGGTGAGATAAACCATCAAATCACCAGTGGACCTGTTGCTGCGAAAGCCGTATTGCCGGTCATTAAGAAGCTTTCGGTCTTCGAGATATTTCTTGAGCTGAAAGTTTATCAGCATTTCCATGACCTTAGAAAGAAGGGACGTAAGTGCAATTGGACGATAATTGGAGGGGGAAGAAGATTCGCTTTTTTTGACTTACTGGCTTACAGATTGAAATTTCAACATAAGGCTAGACAAGATCTGGACAAGTGTTTAAAGAAAATGTTGACAATTTTAAATTTCAACACAAATTAACCTCGAAAAATACGACTGAGTTCCATAAAACAATCTTTGCTTTTGCAGAAACACCCTTTTTTAAAATAGGCTGACCCCATCTTGTTGTGGTTTTGTTTGAAACATTGGCACATACATTTATGTATATAGCTAGCCTAAGGCAAAAGTGGATTTTGCCTCATCTCCAAGGCATCACATTCACAACGCTAACGATTGTTTTGTTCTGCAACATACAAAGAAAGTTGCATTTTTGTTTATACTCAAGTTCTATACAATCACATATACATGTATTTGTTCGGTGTATTTGATTTCAATAGAAGAGTCTTCGGCATTTTATCAGATATGTCAAAAAAAGAACAATAGCAGCTAAGAACAAACAGCGTCAAATTCATCTTCGGGCTAACGCTTCAGGACCTGTGAAACAAGTCTTTTTGTCAAGCTTTTTTTAGGAGCAAAAATGGCAAATCGTTTTTCGATTAAAAATAACTTGTGCACTTGTGAATCCTAAGAAAATGTCCAATCCTATTTTATTAATCATGAATCAAGTAGTGACACCAAGAGTTGACAAAAAATGTCTTCGAGATGTCAACTTGCCAAAATCAACACTAAAAGACTTAGTATTTCCATAAATGGAAAAGACAAGATATACATACATTTTTGCATACATTACTTATTAGGGTCGCACACTATTTTAGTTTACGGCATTGCCTGCATCGTATTTCCTCACCTACTTAACGGTAAACTAGTCCCACGGCCACGAAGATCAAGATCATATGTTTTCACTATCAACGACGCCCTACTATATGGCTTAGTGACACCTAAAGTGTGTGACTGTGTAAGTGAATGTTGCCCCAGACCACATTTGTGACACAGTGTAAATTAAAAGAGAGCAATTCAATTCCATTGGAAAGTCGTATTTATGGTTAGTTAACATCAAATGTGTTGGGATGGGGATTGTGCATTATTTTGAGTATCTCTTTTTTTGTCGTTGATACTTGAAAGTATTTTGTCAATGTGGTTTAGGGGTTGCTTATAGATAGCAGAGTTTTAAAGACTGCAGTTGTTTAGGTTCTTTAGTTAAGTCACGAATACGACTTTGTTTTTCAGTCTTTTAACTTACAAAAGTACTTCAACTGGAAAGGAGCAGTCACCAGTAGATACCTATTTTTTTTTTTTAACTTGCAGTCAATTGACTAAAACTTAATTAACTGCAATACTTTTTAACTTAAAATACAAAGAGTTGTAAGAATGATTGGTGTTAGAGAGATCACTGACGCATTCACTCCTTTAGACCACCGTCTCGTAACGTAGCATGTCTCTCTTGTTCTTTCACTACTTTTACGGTAATTGCTCTAGTGAAATAGCCAGTTGCATTCCTCCCCTCCAACATTTCGCCCCTAATACTCGCGCTTCTAGGAATCCCCTCGAGTCCAACTTCGGACGTACTCTCAAGTTTAGGGAATCATTTTTTAGCCATACTACGCGAATGTGGAACTTTCTTCCACACTCTGTCTTTCCCAGTCATTACAATGTTCATGAATTTAAGACCAATGAATACCGACGACTCCTTTCCAACCCCTTCTCTTCTTCTTAATGCACTCACTGTGTCTCTGGCATAAAAAGGGTATAAAAATCCTTGAGTGGGTGTAATTAAAAAAAAAAAAAAATTATAATAGTGTGGGATATGAACGTATACGCACATGTTGTTCAAATTTCAGAGGCCAGGGCCGTGAGACTACAGAGGGGCGCCATGATGGTTTTTTCGGTTGAATTCACACTGTGCAGAACGCTGTGTATGAATTTGTACAAGAATTTACCCGAGCGTTGGATATGAACGTACGCATCTGCCCCTTTAACTGGAAAAGTTAAAGTACTTTTGTAGGTTAATTAACTTAAAGTCTTTTTTTAAGTTAACTAACTGCAACTTTGCTGACTACATTACCAAAATACTGCAGTCTTTTAAATCTCTGATGGATAGGAAATATGGAAATAAATTTTGTCCTCGAATTTAAAAGTCCTTGTAAAGGGTTTGTGTGTCCTTACTGTCCGTAGATCAGTGGTTAGGTGCGGTGGCTGCTAAGCAGAACGTCGTGGGTTCGAGTTCTACTCGTGCCCATAGTTTTTATTTCATCTTTCACGGGCACTGCATCTTGCGAAGAAGTGACAAAACTTCCAAGAGTATCAATCTGTCATGAAAAAAAGTGCTTCTCAACTTTGCCGTTCGGAATTGGCGTTAAATTGTAGGTCCCCTCAATTCTTCACACGCACCCAGAGGATTGTTGAAGAGATTAAGCCACTTAGGCCTTATGTTTTTTTTTGTAAAGGGTTTTCCAATAAGAGGTGTTATTTTGAATAGCCCGCTATTTCGGTAGCTGTCACTTTTGAAGCTGTCATTTTTTGACATTTGACAAGAAGAAACTACGCCATTAATAAAATGGAACGATACACGCTTCAACAACGCGGGGTGAGCAACAGTTACGGTGCTATCGATTAATGATTTTTTATGGCCGGAATTGGATGGTATTGATCTGGACAACGTTTACTTTCAACAAGACGGCGCTACGTGCCACACAAGCAATAAAACCATCGATCTTTTACGGGAAAAGTTTCCGGACCGTGTTATCTCTCGAAGTGGGCAGTCACTTTGCAATTTGGTTATGGAAAATTTCATGAAAAGGATATGGTCCTGTAAGCGTTGTCGTGGCGGTCATTTGGCTGATGTTGTATTCCATTATGAACGGCATACCTTCTTCTTTGTTATGAAATAAACATCCGATCATTTATCTAAAAAAATGTCATTTTTCTTTGAATATCAAAACAACACCTCTTATTGGAAAACTCTTTATGAATTTGTGTTTGTGCCCCATTTCTACGTCAGCAACTGTCTGTCACATTGGCAGTTAGTTTCTTCTGAATACTTGAATTTGGCGTAACACAACATTTGCAATCTCTAGTCTATCTTTTTCAAAGAATTTTAACCAATGCACCGCCTGCACCCCACTGTCACCTACCAACTTCTTAGAAGACAGATCCACACAAAAAAATCTGCTGAAAACATCACAAAAACCTTGATTCACCTAAAACAACTGAAAAGAACCACGCTGTGACGACATGATACTCCTGAACTTCTTACGAAGATGAAAAAAAAACAACAACTTCCCGAAATAATTTTAATCACTTGAAATGGTGCATGCCCAAGCGATTCACCCAAAGATAGATGTTTTGCATGAATGTAATGTCATAGCGACAAATAACAGCCACTTGTTGCTTGCTTGAATTTTGTTGATCTAAAAATAGTTCCCTATAGCCGGCAACGAGAAGACGAGACATTATCAACAATGTCACAGCCAAGAAAGGGATTCTTTCTATAAGCAAGATGTAGAGGCAGCATCACTAGAAACATTGATTTGTCTATGGTGCTAGAGAGATTTGTTTCACAGCTACTGAAGTGATGCACATTTAAGTTCGGAGGAAGTGACTATTACACATCAAATCACACTTAAGTGTTTGCTACCGGATCAGATATCAGATTTAAATGTGAAGAACAGAGGTGGAACGGCTTACTTATGGGAGAAGGCTCTAGCTTTATAAATGTTGGGGAAATTTGTTCTTTCAGAATGCATAATTAAATGGTGCCCTTAGCAATGACTGGTCTTATCGAAATATGAGACATATTTATTGTTACTTTGGCTGCGACATGTGTACCATTTAATGCTGAATTGAACTCGATGCTGAGTTTTTTTTGTTTGTATTGTGTTTGTAGCAATTAATCAGAGATTGATGGGATCATCAACTATAAATAAACTGCACTTTTATGTCAATCAAATTAAGAGATAAGGATGTCGTTATGCACTATCTGTGAATTAATTTGCAATTTGTCAACAGACATAAGCTAGTTTTTAATTTTTTTAATTAAATATAAATTCATATTTAAGGGATTTGACCGACTCCTTAAGACAAAGAGTCGAAAGTAGTTATGGGCTGATTTATCGTTAGGGTTGATTCTTAATTCACGTACACGACTTCGTTTGAGTTGGTCCATTTTGACTGGTCCAATTTTGGGCGAGCAAAGTGAAATTTGTGCAAAGTGTGTGATAAAATCGGCCAAAATGTGAATTTAAGTGGTCATCAAAATGATTCATCAACGAGTCTTTATTTTCACGCTTTGTTTGGACGTCTTGTTACAACCGTATTCTTTTATTCAACGCATACATTTTTTTTTTTCAAATTCATTTTTATTCATTTTCTCTTAATACTACTCATTACTAGACAAAGAATTCAAACTGGCTTATCATCTAAATTCTTATATTTAACTTACTGACCCCAACCGGGCACTCTAGTAGTAGTTGAAATGGTGGCCACGAGCAGTCTAGCTCGGTGACCCAATTAGTGCTGAGTTGCGCCATTTTGATACCATAAAAAACTCGCTTGACCTATAAAATTAAAAGAGGGATTATATATAAAACTGAGTTTTGAGTGCGCCAGCTGGCGATCTCAAGTTCGAAGAGAAACTGAAACAATTAGTTAAAAATACGCCTCAAATCCACTTTGTTGCGTTTAGAAAGGAGATCAAATCTTTGATCTTCAGTTCGGAAAGCTCATTAAGGTCATTGAAGAAGGACTTTCCCAATGTTTTGGCTCTCGTTTTGGCTAGGGCAGGACACTTGCACAAGAAGTGAAGAACAGTTTCCTTTTCTCGCCGGTCCCCACAACTACGACAGAAAGTATTGTGGGGATGCCTAGCTTAGATCGTGTTCTCCAACAGGCCAGTGTCCGGTGCACGTAGCAACGACTGGCTATGCCTGGGTCTGCAAATAAGATTATTAGTACGGGATTTATTGTAGGTGGGCCATATCCTTCTAGATATGATACAGTTGGTTAAGCTACTCCACCTGAGGTTTGATTCAGCGAGGAAAATTGAGAAGATCTTGCCCTTCATAGCACCAAGAGGAATGTTGACTCTTTCCGCGAGTGAACTATGAAGGGCTGATCCTTGCCTAGCCAGCTCGTCAGCTCGTTCATTGCCCTCAAAGCCACTATGACCCGGAATCCAGATAAGAGTGACCTTGAGTCCAATGTTCATGCCCGCTAACTCACTTCGGCATTGTTGAACTAATTTGGAGGATGAAGTGGACGAGCCAATCGCTTGAATAGCCGCCTGACTGTCCGAAAAAATAGCTGTATTGCGGTTTTGATTTGGATCAAGTTTTAGTAATTTGCATGCTTCCTTAATCGCGAGTAGTTCAGCCTGAAAGACACTAGCAAAGTCAGGAAGTCGCAAAGACCTGGAGACATTTAAGGACTCGGAGAAAATTCCTGCACCAACCCCACTCCATCTTTGAGCCGTCAGTGAAATAGTTGTGTCGAAGCCTCTCGTCACTACGTCATCGTCCCATTCATTTCGAGATGAAATGATAACTTTAAAATCCGCACTGAGGTCCACAGTAGGAGTGCAGTAGTCGGTTTTTGTCGGGAATAAGCTGTCCGCTGGGATGAGAATTAGTAATGATTACTAGGGCCATAGGGGATTAGAATAACCACTTTTCGATTCCCTAAGTCCTTAAGTCGCGCTGCAACAGGATACAAGATTTTTGATATTTCCAGGTATATTAAGTTAGAAGTAAAGAAAAACGTTTTTAGGGCGTACCGATGACATGAGCGCAAAGCTGCGGGCACTCTGTAGTTTTTTTTTGTTTTTTTAAATTCATGATTTTCTTTTCTTAATAGTAATTGCCTTTCGCTCTGATGAACTTCATTTTATTAAATTGTAGTGTATTTTTATTGAGTTTCTTGTTTAGGAAAAAATGAAAAAAAAACTAATGTCATATAATTTTTTATTTTTTGATCTTACATGCTGCTACTTAAAATTTAAAACCTTAAAAAAAATAAAACTAAAATAAACTAATATCTACATGTTTTTCTACCCTAACAGCTTCTTATAAACTAGGAGGCAACCACTGCAGCCAAATCTTTCATACATGTTTATTATCTTTTTTTTTTTGTAATATATTTTGTTTTTTTTTTGTATATTTGTTTTGTTTGTTTTTTTTTTTGTATTATTATTTTTTTTTTTATTTTAATTTGTTTTTCCCTTTTTTTGTATTTTTCATTTGTTTTCCTTTTCAATGTGTGTGCCACCATGCCTACTCTCTTAAACCTAAGCCCAAAACCTTTAAACTAAAACAAGTAATGTAAGCCGCCAAGGCTTTCCACCCCCCCCCCCCCCCCCCCCCCCCCCCCCTACCCCCCCTCCCCCCCCCCCAAAACCCCACCCCCACCTCTACATTGTCAAGTGCTGACTGAAGCCAACAAAACTAGAACTGGTTCTCCTGCTTCTCACCCTAATGGATTCTGGTTTCCGTTCGGCACATAGCCCTACTGTGAAAGCTTCACCCTATTGTTTCGGTACCGTGTCGGATCATTGCCCTACTGAACGACGAAGAGAAGCTCTGTTACCGTCTTGTGCGAGGACGTCTCTTATAGTTAAAGGAGCCGGTGGCGTTTTCGACCGGTTCTTCCGCTTGACGTGGTAGAATAGCGGCACCGCTAATCTTGTCCTTGGGTAATCAGAACGTCTATCGCCATTCGATCCTAAATAGAGGAAATGCCTCGGTAGCCTCGCAAGCGATTGCTCTATCAAATTATTTGTCGTTCGGATAGGAACGCCGCAAAGATCAAGAAGTCCATAGTTCTCGCAATTTGTGACAAGTTTTGTTTTTTTTATCACGAAATTGTCAAATTCTGTTGATCCGAAGCCTCCCCCGTTGTATAGATCCTCGTTAGAATAGTAATGTACATAAGAAGATTCCGGTGTCCGTTATACTAAACCGAGCAGCGCCGGACAGTTTCTTGCCTATCGAACACCCGAATCTTTCTCCATTTGAGATGGTGCAACGTTGAAACACACCTGAACAACGTTGGACAGCCATAAACTATCATCCGTCCGTATGAGGGCCATGTGTAGCAAAATTACGTTCACTCATGGGAGTTAAGCCCGACCTGCTGTTAAAACAGATCTGTCGGCATAACAAGCAATTGCCGGGATAAGCTACCTATTCAAGAATCGCTTATGTAAATGCTGAAGAGGGTCGGCGAAATTATCCGACTTTTCCTGTTGAAGACAGTTTTTTTTTAATTTTCCGCAAACGTGGTGGTTAGAAGTAGAAGTCCATAAAAGCATATATAATAATGGTTTACTTATGCTTTTGCTGGTGAGCGGTAGGTACAACCCTTCTTACCATAAAAGAACGGTGTTCGAAGGCCTTCCTCTAAATCAACCAGAACAGCACCCGTGCATTGTTTTAGTGGACTTCTTAAATTGGAAACGAGCTTGACGCCAACGATGAATTGTGTTTTAGTGTTATGTTCCACGCCTTTGAACCCGAACTTGGTTATTTCAGAATTATTTATTGTTGTACCGCTAGGTCCCGCTTATGTCAGAGCTCTATTTATGATTCTTTTCGATATACCTTGCTGATGCTTGGTTAAAAGACTTTTCGACCGAAGCTTTGACCGATTGGAGTTGTCCTTTCCCTGTTTTTTTCGGGAGAGGAAGAGCGAGCTTCCAACGCTCTGGATTAATTCGCATTATTCAGTCGCGTGTATTTATATAAAAATTAGTGATATTGGTACATTGAATTTCTCTCGTTTTGGTAAATAAAATAAAGCTATTTACAAACCATAAAAAAACTAAAAAGAAATAACGTATTTTGAACAAGGTGGTTGTAGTAGTCTAATTTGCCTCAATTCGGTAGGTGTCCTTCAAAACAATATTGGATATATTACCATCGACCACTTGCCTGACCTCGTTATTCTTATTGAATCGAAGATGAGCTGGAGCTCCACCCTTGTTACTAACAGAGGACTTGCTTCCAATTTGCTCGGCGATTATGGCTGTTTGCCCAAAATATCGCGTCGTTGAATACGCATGAAACCGTGGGTTCTCAGATCCCCACTCTACTGTATCGTTCCGAAGGTAGAAGTGACGAAGTAGGCCTCTGTTTTTCCAGGTTTGTGATTCGCCTTATACACATTGCCTGAAAAAGCAGCTCACAGTGTCTCCATTTGTCTCTTGCGGGTCTTCGATTATAAAAGAAAGTCATTATCGTCCAAGACGGTCTTCCTCACGATCAATTTGCGCTGTCAGAAGTTAACGTTTTCTGTTCTCTACTGTCCTCTGGAGCTTTAGACAACGGAAGGTCGTCTGATTCTTGGACCTAAAATTATCTTATTAATTTGGATGGGAACATACTCGGGTCGCTCGAATTAACGGCCCGAATTTTTTTTTGCCCGCATTGCAACTTAATAGATAACCTGTCGTTTTTCCTTGAGCAGGGTGTTTTGACGTGTCTTAATCGACGACGTCAGTGTCCCTAATTCTCCAGGTGGGTTCGGGTCTTGGTGAATCGTCTGTACCAGTTTTTAAGACTTTGCCAGTAGTCTCCGCTTTCCTGTCTGTGGCAGTAGTGACGTTCTATAGTCCGCGGTTAACTATAACATAATTTGGTATTGAGCAAGTAAATGGGCGTCATCACTGGAACAGAATTTCATGACGTTAACACTGGATTTTCATTGACGCTTATTTTCGATAATTACATCAGAACAGTTTGGAGTGGCTGTTGTGGTGGTGAGGTCCTTGTCCCTGATGAACTTGCCAAATTTATCAGTCTCAAGTTATAACTTGAAAGCATTGAGATGGAGTGCGTTTCGAGGTAACTAACGAAAATTCGAAATTTTAAAAACTGTCATACAAATTTTCTATCTTCTTTCCGCTACTGTAGGCTATATAAAAACACACATTCTCCTTTTCTGTCCATTTTTGGAGGTTTTTCGATAAATCACTTACTCAAATAAGGTTGAGATATTTATGTTTAATAGATTGTATGAACAATCTTAAAATTAAAAAAAAAAATGTCTTTGGAGTAGTTAGGGTATCAGTACTTGCATCCACAGCAATCCGCAGGCACAAACGTTTATTCGGTGACCCGAGTTATTCTTATCAATGCACTTTGTGCATATTCATTCCATTAAAACCGAGAGAGCGTGTTCCAAGTGTCATGCAATTAATGCCATTTGTGTCATTATCGTCCTCTTGCCTGTTTGTAACTTATGAAATGATTTATCTATCCTATGCTGTATACGAAAGTGTATACAAAAATTTAACATCTTCGCTTCATTTATCTCTTGCCCAAAGGATTGAATATGAGAAAACTCATTCATAATTTGACTCTTTCAACTGAGATTTATTTTCTTTTCCATATCTGCATAGCTGGACGCATTTACATACAAATTTCTCGGCAAAAAAGATCAGATGGGACATAAAAAAAATTCTCCTCTCAAAAATGATAACGCGAATCACCATTTTTATGAATGATGTCATCTGCATCAACTTGTCCGCTTTAAAAAAAAAATGAAATAATAAAAACACAATCACTGACACTAGCGATCGCTTTTGGATAGCTACAATAATAATTTACAAGTGCAGCGTTGGCGGTTGCATCAATGAATTGCGATGTTGCCTGCCACAGACGATATGCATCACTTAAACTGTGTGTGGCATGGTGGCGCGAAAATCTCCACTGAATGCTTTCATTCCATGTGGAAGAGAAAATACAATCTTTTGATTGTTAAACACTTGAGTTGATGTAGTGTTGTCTTTAACACATATATACAGTTTTCAACTTGCGTCAACAGTGTAACACTGATGAATAACGGTTTATCGAAGCAACTGCTGAATGATTTAAAGGACAATTAATTAAGCTTTT